>JANIIA010000001.1:12014153-12038625 GCA_027478495.1 Erythroxylum alaternifolium
CTATCAAATGCTTATAAAATAAAGTGAACTGTTTTGGTTAACGATTTTCTGTAATTTATGTTTACGGTTTAAAAAAAAAGGGGTTATACCGAGTTTTAATTGTTAAGTGATGTGACACGCTACCCTCGCGGGGTACGGATTCGGATATCATTATCGATATCAGATTCGGGTCCGGCGGGAGTGGGGTGTTACATTATGTCATTAGTTAGGACGAATTAATTGGCATTATAATAAGGTACGTACCATTTCATTGGTGAAAGAGAATTATTTGGTGCTACCCTGAGTAGGTACAATATTGTGTTTTAGTTGGCACCACTTATTTGTATTTAGTATGATTTTGTTGAAATGTTACATTGGTATGTTCTCTTTACTTGTTAGGTATTTCAAAGAGGTTGGTTTTGCTATTGTATGGTTTTTCATACATCTACTAGTTATTGGAGATGATTTTTTATTTTTTATTTTTTGGAATCTTCCTATTTAGTGATATAATGCGTAAGTTTATTTATTTAAGGTAAGGCATGGATAGAATACGAACTCAGGGATATAAGAGGGGAGTTACACCTTGATTAGGCACATCATGTTATTTTCTTAGCTAGATAATTTCTTTTGAGAATTGTTATATTGTGTTTTTATCTTGGAATCAAGTTAGGAAATTCAATTTTTTAATGATTAGTAGGAATACATTTACTGAAAGTTTTAGTTGTTCATTCTTTGCAAAGAATTGATAATAGGTAGCCAACCTTAACCCAATAGTAAACGTAGAATTTTAGGTTTTTTTACTGGGTAATGGTCTGTCACAAGCTCAAAAAGTGAAACCTGAGCTTGTAGCATAATATATTGTATGGTATCAGAGCTTTAGGTTTAGAATTAAAATTAGGATCCTAGGAAGTAAAGAGATGAGTGGGATAGACTAAGTTATTTATTTATAAAATTATAAAAATTATTTTATTTTTGGGAATATAGAAATATCTTTTTTTATGCCAAACAAGTATAGGAACATTGAGGAGATTATACGGTGGAGGACTGGAGAAGGAAGTAGTAAGGACGGCCTACAACAGTCAATATCTAAAATTTAGATAGCAAGGTTAGCCGTGGGGACACAATAAAGGACCATTTAAGATTATAAGACTTATGGGTCATTTTAATGGGAGCTCTATGAATCTACAAAAAGCTAATAGGTGGCTTAAGTGGATCGAGAAGATCTTTAAGACCTAATTAATCAACAAGGAAAATAAGATACTATTGAGCTCTATGAATCTACAAAAAGCTAATACGTGGCTTAAGGGGATCGAGAAGACCTTTAGGACCTAATTAATCAACAAGGAAAATAAGATACTATTTATTGCTTATGTATTTAAGGGGTGATAAATAATTGATAAGAGAAAAATAAACGACTGATTTCAGCTCCAAGATGAACTCAGGGATATAAGAGGGGAGTTACACCTTGATTAGGCACATCCTGTTATTTTCTTAGCTAGATGATTTCTTTTAAGAACTATTATATTGTGTTTTTATCTTGGAATCAAGTTAGGAAACTCAATTTTTTAACGATTAGTAGGAATACATTTACGGAAAGTTTTAGTTGTTCATTCTTTGCAAAGAATTGATAATAGGTAGCCAACCTTAACCCAATAGTAGACCTAGAAGTTTAGGTTTCTTTACTGAGTAATGGTCTGTCTCAAGCTCAAAAAGTGAAACTTGAGCTTGTAGCATAATATATGGTATCAGAGTTTTAGGTTTAGAATTAAAATTAGGATCCTAGGAAGTGAAGAGATGAGTGGGATAGACTAAGTTATTTATTTATAAAATTATAAAAAACTATTTTATTTTTTGGGAATATAGAAATCTCTTTTTTTATGCCAAACAAGTCTAGGAACATTGAGGAGATTATACAATGGAGGATTGGAGAAGGAAGTAGTAAGAATGGCCTACAACAGTCAATATCTAAAATTTGGCTTGAAAGGTTAATCATGGGGACACTATAAAGGACCATTTAAGATTATAAGACTTATGGGTCATTTTAATGGGAGCTCTATAAATCTACAAAAAGCTAATAGGTGGCTTAAGGGGATTGAGAAGATCTTTAAGATCTAATTAATCAACAAGGAAAATAAGATACTATTTATTGCTTATCTACTTAAGGGGTGATAAATAATTGATAAGAGAAAAATAAACGTCTAATTTCAGCTCCAATAACTTGAGAAATGTTCAAAGATTTATTCTTAAGGAGTTAATTTCGAACGAGCATAATATGGAGGATAAAATGGTTGCAAGTATTGTACTTATTTCATTAGTACTTACCTGTTGTTTATTTCATATTAGTGCATCACATTATTTTCTTGTTATTTTTTATAGGGAGATTAAGGAAACCTATTTTTGATTTACTTGTTTTAATTTATATATGAGTACTCCTACTAAAGGGAGCCTGTTAGTGAGGAAAGTATAAGAAGGTTATATATTGAATACTGAGAGTAGAGCTACTAGTTGCTCTAATTGTTTTAGATATGCAAGATTTTGATGTCATTCTAGGCATGGATTAGCTGGGGAAGTAGGCATAGATTAGTTAAGGAGGCATTATGCTTACTTAAACTACCATAAAAATGGATGAAGTTTAATGTCATCGGAAACAAGAGGTTTAGTTTTATTAAAGAGACTAGATAGGATGAGTAGTGGGTAAGATATGAGATCGTTAGGTTGTTAGTAGCCTTATTAGATGTGAGTGAGTAGAGAGTGTAGTTGGAAAATATTCCAGTGGTGATAGAATTTTTCAATATATTTCCTAAGGAATTTTTATGTTCACCATCATAGAGAGATGTGTGTATTTTGGAATTGAGATAATTCCAGGTACTGGTCCAATCTTTAAAGCTCCTACAAATTTAAGGGAATTAAAGGAGCAACTATAAGATTTATTAGAAAAAAGTATATTAGGTCAAGTGTATCTCCTTGGAATGCACTAATACTATTTGCTAAGAAGAAGAATTGAAGATGTACATCATCCATAAAGAGTTTAATAAGGTTAATATGAAAAAATATTAATATTTTCCTATGATAGATGACTTCTTTGATAAACTTTAAAGGGCTAAGATGTTCTCCAAGATTGATTTAAGGTCTAATTGTCATCGGATAAGGATCAAAATGGAAGATATGACAAAGAAGACTTTTAGGAACCGTTATGGTCATTATAAGTTTTTGATGATGCCATTCAACTTAACCAATGCTCCTTCTATACTTATAGATATGATGAAATAGGTAGTTAAGCCATTATTGGACCAATTTGCAGTGATATTCATAGATGACATCTTAGTTTGTTTTAAGAGTGAGGAAGAATACACCTAGCATTTGAGGATTATACTACAGATATTGAGGGAGCATCAACTATATGTAAAGTTTAAGAAATGTGACCTTTGGTTTAAATAAGATTTTTTCTAAAGCATACGGGGGAAGGGTGTAACATCCCGTTATCCTATGTTAAGGGTTAGAATCCTAGAATACTGAACATGAGAGATATTGTCGGGAAGCTAGAAAATGCATTTCATGCTCACGCATAATATTGCACACATACACATGAATTGGATTGTTGCATATTACACTGACTGTTCATGCATTCATTGACATTTTTCAGGTATAATTGATTTATAAATGTGATTTTGATATGAATTGTGGTTTATAGGTCTTAAAAAATTTATTTGGTGATAATTAGTATTAATTTAGAAATCTTGGTGAAATTTAGAGAAATTTTGAAATTATGAATATTTTTAGGACTAGAAAAAATGCCAAGTGGCAGGATAATTGACAAATAGTAGTAGAAATAAGTGATGGATGTCAATGAAAATAATTGGCAATTGACATTAGGATTTGTTGACAATCTATATTGAAAATTGGGATACAATTGAAGTAGAAATTAGAGTTAAATGGACTAGTTAGATAAGAGAACCAAGTGAAACTATAGAGATTGAACATGTGGCAAGTGACATGTGTCACTTGCCAAACCATGCCTAAGAGAACCAAGTGAAACTATAGAGATTGAACATGTGGCAAGTGACATGTGTCACTTGCCAAACCATGCCTTAATTCGTGATGTACTCTTAAGTGAAAGACCATCTTACTTTTATTTGTCTTTCACTTTATTATTTGCTCTAATCTCTTGTTAATCTGTTTCTCTTCTTCAATCTTCTTCATCCACGATCCACCCTTCTTGCCTTCATCAACGTGAACCTGATTCTCACCTTTCATTTGCTACTCCCATTTTTCTTGTCTTCTTCATATTTGTCACTAAAGACCTAACCCTACCACCTTTGGAATGATGATAATCGTATGGTGTTAAGAAACTAGGGTTAAGAGTGATTTGAAGACATTAAAACTAGACAAGTAAGTGTACAACCTTACTCTTCATGTTTTGTTAAATGAAACAAATTTTGATGATAGTTAGAGGTTAAATGTTCATAAAATGGTGATGTATATATGTGTGAATTGTGAGTGATAAAATGAGCACAAAAATGTCTTGCCTTTGCATATAATATGATTAACCTTTTATAAGTTGTTGTAGAGATGAGTTTGAAATTGAAAGATCATTAAAATGGTGTAGAAAGATCTGCAAAATTTCTGACTTGTAATTGGATGTTTATTTTCTGTTTTCTTAGTATATTGCATGTATCTCTCTGATTGTTTTAAAGATGAACTAACATGAGTTTAGAGCTAATAAAAAGGAGTACTATGGTGTCTTGAAATGAGATGAATTAAGGTGATAGTTAGAGATGAAATGAAGGTGAAAAATGAAGAAGAACATGTGCAGAAAATTGATGATGAATATGATCTATTTTTAGGTGTTTATGATCAATCATGGATTTTGATTTGAGTGTGGATGATATTGAACTGAAATAGAGTTATGAATGAAGGGGAACGATGATGAATTAAGCTAGAATTGTTATACTAAGCATATGAGGAGTTGGTTGTAACTTGGAAGAGTTGAAAGAGCTGGAAAATTGGAGAAAATGGATGGGCTTCTTCAGATGGAAGCATCCCACGATCGTGGGAATAAGCCCATGATCATGGGAAAGCCTAACAAAGGAAAAAACTTTCTGCCCACAAATCTCACGATCGTGGGAAGTTGTCCATGATCGTGGGAATTGGTTAAACCCCAAACATACTTCTTTTATGTGTGGATTGAAGTAACAATTGTTTAAGTACTTTCGTGTGGTGCATTTAGGCTTGAATGAAGCTTGAATTGAGCCTAAAATGATACTTGAATAAGTGATAAAATGAATGTTATGTTTAGGATGAGGATTGAGGGTATAAAGTAAGAATGAATTGTTATATATTAATTATTCAAATCTGAAATTTTGAGATGTTATGAGAATGAAAGTAAACCTTTAAAGGCTAATATGATCCAAAGAAGATGAATGTTGTGTAGTAGTAAATATGAGTGATAAATTGAGTATTTTGTGATCTTAGAAATGCTAGAATAACCTTGATAAATGATTAAATGGCGAGTTTAGAATAATCTCGAATAATTAAGGTGTTAACTTAAGTTCAATTTAGACATACATGAGTTTTGAATTATGAATGATCTTGAAATGTGAATTAAGGAAATATACCCAAGATTGTCATTGAGCATGCATTATACCTAACATATATACATGTGTATATGATTGAGTATTTATATGAATGTGCAAATTAGTAATGTGTAAATGCGACCTCATCTGGACATTGCCGGGACATCAAGGCAATAAGCTATTTGGAGCAAACTGTGAGTAACCTAGATGGTCTCACATGATTAATTGTTTGTTTTAAATTCTATATTGAATTATTATGATAAATGTGAATGTGTTAATTCTATACATTAAATGTCCAAGGTGTTTGCTACATGAAAAACATATTAGAAGTGCTCATTAAATGTAAATTTAACTAAATAAGTGATTCTCAACTTAAATGTTGAATGTCAAACTAAAGTCCGATGATAAATGTGAATGAGATGGTGAATGTGAACATGAATATGTAAGATTGAGCACAACTAATTGACTGAATACATGGGATGCATTTCATTACATGAATGCATAATAACATAAAGGTAGTTGTGACCGGAGTTGCCAGTGAAAAAGAGCTTAAAGCTCAAAATGTGGTAAGAGCCTATGGCTCACTATATATAATGAGCCCTATATCTCCAACGGATAAGGGACAGTTATTAATGAGCCCAGTATCCATAATGAATATGGGACAGTGAAAAAGGCACTAGGTTATAATAACGTAAAAAGCGAATGTGAGTCTCACGAGCATTGCATATACATTTGATATGTATGTTTTGAATGATTACAATGTATTGTTGAATTGTGTTGAATAAGAAATATGCAAATTATGAACAAAGTGTTTTGTGATGCTACACGATGATAAATGAAATGATGTGAATTATGCGATTATATGAATTGTTGTGTTATGTGATATGAGTAAACCATGGAGGATGGTTAACTCACTAAGTTCGCAAATCTCATCAAAATTACAACATTAACTTTTCAGATATGAAAGAGGCAACTTAGATACTAAGATGTATTTGCGAAGAAGCTTAGTTCTACTTTTGGGATAGAAGAAATGACTTAAAGGTCAGTTAGTTGGGACTGAAGGATTTAGATAAAATTTTTGTATAATTCCTCATGTATGTAGCATATTTTGCAAATAGAGCTATAAACTCTGATAGGTCTTTAATATTATACATATAGGGATGATGTTGTAATGATACAATGTACATTTTGTTTATGAAATGAAAATGAGAAATTTGGGTTTTAGACTTGGTGATATTTTTGTTTTAAATTATGATGCCATGAGATAAGTGGAAGTGATAAAGTTAGCGCATCGCTTCCATTGGGTATTTGCTCGAAGGACTAATGGATATATGAGCATGTGTCAGGTAGGAGTGGGCTGCCATAAAGTGTGGTAGATATCGATAGGTTTAGAGAAAGGTCTAGTAGTGAGAGAGTGGAGCCCCCATTATAATGACTAAGATACGTAATTTCATAGGTATGTTTTAGGCTATGTTAACCATTGAAATTAAAATCAAGCTTATTTTTGGATTAGCGTGGATGGATATAGGCTTATCCATGGGCATGTTTTTTCTTGGGATGCTTCATATTGAAACATAGGCTAGAACATGGACGTGTTCTAGACCATGTTCTTCTTTAAACAGTAAAAATCTGAAGTCTTTTAGTGAGATGCAAATTGTGCTACTCCATTTTGTCCATACGAGGTCTTGTGTCCACAATATAATCATGTTTCAAGTCATGTTCTTTATCACTTATTCAAGTCACTTTCTTGTTTTTTCTTGAGAAATTATTTCATCCTCCTTTTGCTTTCTACCTGTAAAGTAGTAAAAGACAACAATCATAACAATTCTAAATAAAATTTTAATTGAAATAAAAGAATGTCTAAAAATTAAGGACCCATATTAAACATGTATAAATCAAATTGAAATTCAAATAAATGTTCTTAAAGAAAAGTAAGTAAATGAAATATTATTTTTTAAAAAAAATTAATTGGATTGCAATACAGTAAGTACTTTTTTTAATTATGTTAGTTGAAATTATTCTTTAAATTTGATTTTTAAGGTAAGGTAATGAACTAATTTTCCTCTTTTATCATAATTTTATAGGTGCAGTATGAAGGTCTTAATCCTTTGATATCTGAGCTCTTTTCATACCCATGCCTTTTTATATTTGTGTAGCATCTTATCATCTTCCCTTTTTACATCCTTTCCTTACATGATGCAATATTCTAGTGTATCTTACTGGATGATTTCCTGAATATAATTAAGGACCTTAGCATCTATTATATCAATATAATAGTAAAAATTATCATAAGAAAGATATAGTTCATTACACTTGAATATTAAAGATGGCATCTTCTCCTTTAATCTTATGTATCAATTCCTTATTATAAACTTCTATCATTGATCTTATTATTACAAGGAAAGGTTTACTTAAGATCAATAGTACTTTAAATTTGCCTTTTAGATTAAAGATAACAAAGTCAACTTGTAAAATAAATCTACTAACCTTAACTAATACATATTCAGCAATTTTTTATATATTTTTTAATTGATAAATCATCTAATTGAATACTCATCTTGTTCTTATAATTTTAGTTTCTTAATTATACAACAGGGCATTAAATTTATACTCAATCTTAAATCAATTTGAGTGTGTGAGCCTTTTTGTGATTATTAAAAAAATCAAATGACTAAGTTTGAGTTAGAAGTTAAATTTGGGGTTTGTAATGATTGTATTGGGAGTACCTAAGGTGGTTTAAGGTTCCTCTTTACTTTAAAGAAAGATTGAAAAGGAGGTTCCTTTTTGCCAGAATAAAAGAATGTACAAAGATTATTCTTTACCTTGAAAGAAGAATTATAGTGTAAATCTAAAAAGGCTCTTGGGAGTGGATATAGGCAAAGACTATTTGCCAAACCAATACAAATTGACTTATGTTTCTCTTCCCTTTCTTTTTACTTTATTATTACAAGAATAGATAAATTCAGTTACTTTAATTTTATTCTTACATTTGTGATAATTTGTAGACATTGATTTTACAAGTTAGTATATTTTAATTAAAATATTGAATTAACCTAATTCACCCCCTTGGGTACCACTAGGGAATAATAGATGCAACTTGAGAAGAAACCAATGTCATATGGATGATGTTGAATAAGTTACATGTGTGGTGTTAGCTAATACATCTCCTGAGCTTCAAAGGAAGTATGAGAATATAGATGCTCTTACTATAATTATGCATCTTAGGTGTTTTTCGGTGCATAAAATAAGGTGTAGAGTTATGAGATATTAAGAGCATTATATCAATGTAAGATGATAGAAGGACCTTTAGTCGAGTTACATACATTAAAGATGATTAGTTATATTTAAAAAATTAGGCCAATTAAGTTTTGTCATAAATGATGAGTTAAACATTTATTTCATGCCTCAATCTTTTACTTTGGCCTTTTCACAGCTTATTGTGAACCTCTGTATGACTTAAAATAACATGTCATTATATGAATTATGAAATATGCTTAAAACTACAGAGGGATTCCTTAAAAAGGAACCCAGTTTTGTTCTTGTTAAAGATTCTTTTAAAAGAAATGAAAAGGGATCTAAGAAGAATAAGAACAAGAAACAAAAGGCTTCTATTAAATTAACAAATTAAAAAGTAGTATCAAGAAGAAGAACAATGATAAGGGTACATATTTACATTGTGGAGGCAATGGATACTGAAAAAGAAATTACAAAGTTTGTCTTGTTAGCTTTAAAGATAAGAAGCTTAAGGAAGCAGTTTCTTTAAGTATGTTTTACTTCTATTTCATATTATTATTTATTAGATACTGGATGTAGTTCTCATGTTTGAAGTAATATACAAATAATAACAAGGAGTAGATCATTGAAGAAAGGCAAAATAGATCTGTGAGTTGGCAATAAAGCGAGAGTTGTTATGTTAACTATAAAAACTTGTAACTTATCTTTAACTTTTAGCCTGATACTAAAACTAAATGATTTTTTTATTATGTTCCATTCATTAGTATAAACATTATTTATATTTCTTATCTAAATGTAAATGGATTTCTCTTTATTATTAAGAACAAGAGTTATTTTTTTATAAATATAATGTTTATTATATATCTAATTTACTTAAAACGGGATTATATGAATTAGATCTTGAAAGTTAATCCTTAACAAAAATAACAAAAAAAGAAATTAAAGTGACTAAAATCTATCTTATTTATGGTATTGTAGGTTAGGTTATATCAGCGAAACTACAATCACAAAGTTATATAAAGAAGGACATTTGGATCGTGTTGAATATAAATCGTATGAGTCTTGTTTATTAGAAAAGATGACCAAACAATCCTTTAGTAGGAAGGGAGAGTGTGCTGGGGAGTTACTAGAGCTTATACATTCAGATGTATATGGCATTATGTTTACTCACACTAAAGGTAGGCACTCATATTTCATTACTTTCACATACAATTATTCCATATATAGTTATGTGTACTTAATAAAACAAAAGTTTAAATCATTTAAAAAGTTTAAAGAATTTAAGTTTGAGGTTAGGAATCAAATTGGTAAGTGTATTAAGACATTTAGATTTAGTCAAGGTAGTGTGTATTTATACCATACGTTTCCTCTTGGAACTTTAAAACATAATAGAGTTTCTTATAAGATAAATTGTACTTTACTAGATAGAGTACATTTTATGATGACTCATGCAATTCTTTTTATCTCCTTTAAGGGATATACGCTTGAAATTACTACTTACCTTCTTAATAAAGTTCCATATAAATTAGTTAATAAGACATCATTTGAGATATGGATTGGTAGTAAATCAAAGTTTTCAAACATAAAGGTTTAGGAATATGATGATTATGTGAAATATGCAATATTTAGTAAGCTTTAAGCCATCTTAGATAAATGTAAATTTATGGGGTATTTAAAAGAGAGTATTTGATATCAGTTTTACTATCGTTTTGAGCAAAAGATGTTTGTCTCAAAATATGCTACATTCCAAGAAAGAGAATTTATTCTCAAGGAAAGTAGTGAGACTGAGGTAGAACTTAGAGATGTTTAAGAACTATAAATTCACATCCAAATGGAATAAGAATATAAAAGAAATATAGTTAATAACACACTAATAGGATACATTGTCTTATCACTATATCAGATCTACATATTAAAATAGGAAAGAAAATTTATCATCCACGGATGATAAACCTACTAATTTTAAGGAAGCAATGTCTGACTTTGATTCTTTAAAATGAGATAAAGATCTTAAATGAGATGTATCTACACTACCAAGTATGGACTTGTTAGATGCTCCTAATGGTATCGTACCTATTAGATGCAAGTGGATTTTTAAGAGAAAAGCTAACATAAATGTCAATATGCATATATACAAAGCAACTATGGTAACTAAAGGTTACAAATAAAAACAAGGACTTGATTTTGATGAAACCCTTTTGCTAATAGTTATGCTTAAGTCCATAAAGATCTTATTGGATATATCCATATATCATGAGATGGATGTCAAAATAATATTTTTCAATGGGAATTTGCTCATAACCTAAAAGTTTTGAACCCAAGAGATTTCATAATCAAGTAGGTTGTTATAAAAGACTATTTATGTACTTAATCAAGCATCATGAAGTTGGAACATTCATTTTGGAAAATCAAAGAGTTTAACTTCATAAAAAATTTAGATAAACCATGTGTCGAAAAGTATGGTTTTTATTGTACTAGATCAGGGTGGGGTCTGAACTTAGAAATAATTATAAGGGTTAGGGCCTAACTTAAGGCCTAAACAAACTTAGGACTTTTAGATTGATCTTAATGATAATCGATTAATTGAATATATTTATATACCCATATTTAATGTGTTTTGCTTGTTGTTTAAGAATCTTATGGTATTTGTGGTACTTATTATACTTCAAATATTTTTTAGGTGATAATTCCTTTTATAGACCAAGAGAGAAGAATTTGAGTGAAATCGATGCATAAAATGGAAGACTTGAAGCAACTTTGGAGATATGTAGTCATATATAAGGACCATGTAAGCCACTTTAAACATTTAAAGTTTTGAAGACATTGTTTCTACCTATGTGAAGATAACAAACCCACGTATGTTGACATACATGACCGTGCATGTGCTTGTGTAAGCTTGTATGATCATGTAAAGTCATAATTTAGAGGGATTTTGAGATACACAATTGTGTAAGTGATTGTGTGTATTTCAAAAAACTTAGTATTTTTCTATAAAAGGATTATATGAAGGTTATAATAGAGGAGGCAGATCTAAGAGCTAGTAGAAACACCAAAAAAGGACAGAAAAGAAGAAAGGAGGTTGTACATCACAAGAAAGAAGATCAAAAGTGGAAACATTAAGATCAACTTTAGCTTTTTAGATCAAAGCTTCAAACTGATTTTATTCTCTTCTCCTTTTTATTTCATTCCCTTATATGCAAAATCTGAATAGTTATGTTTTGAAAATGATTATGGATTTCTAAATCTATATCAGGATATTATTTTTGAATTTTTTGTATAATTTTTACCTTTTTGAATTCAATATATTACTATTATGTGATATTTTTATGCTCATACTTGATTTGAATTGAGAGATTGAATCAAGTTAATTATGTTAATTTATGCAACGAGAGATGTACCTTAATAGACTTACAAACATTTGGTTGGTAAGTAATTGAAAAGAGATATTAATTATGAGTTAATTATCTTTACGATTGTTTTAAATCCAATTGAGTAGCTAGGAGTAGTTTTAAGAAATCAAGAGATTGCAACTCAACTTTTATCTATTTCAATTATTTGATTAGATCTCGAGAGAGAGTAATCAAAACCTTTGGATATCTAGGATTAAGTATAGTAAAATTCACAAGGTGAAGAGAAGACAAAATAAGGATAAAATAATCCCTAAGTTTCCATTATGGAGTAACTTCAATTTCATTATTAATGTTTACTTGTTTAATCATCAATTTTGTTAGTTTACTTTAATTTTCAATTAATTCAATCTTTTAATTAACTTAGACAAAGTGTTAGGTTGCAATATCTCATCCTTATGGAATCGCTATCGGTTGTACTATAATATATAACTTGTATACTTGCGTTATAACATAAAATAAGCAAACAAGTTTTTAGCGTAATTGTTGGGGATTGCAATTTTAACATCTTATCCAATTTGAAATATTTGGATTTAAGGAGGTTTATTTTTTTTCTTGTGACTATAGGTGTATGACCATAAGAATCATAAGGAGCTTAGGCAAATTAAGAGATATATCAATTTTTGACATCACCAAACACAAAAGAGAAATTCAAAGAGCAAAGCGTTAAGAAGCTATAAATAAAACAATGACAAAAGAAGGAAATCAAAGAGGACATCAAATGACCCTTATGGAGTTCATAAGGTCAAGTTTTAATGCGAATCAACAGGGCATCACAAGACCCCCCATCTTTGCTGACAATTTTGAGATAAAGCCAACCTTAGTAATTATGTTACAAACCAATGTGAAGTTTTGCTAATAAAGACCCAAAGGAAAAGTTCTTAGAGATATATGACACGTTTAGATACAATGGGTTATCCAAGGATGCTGTAAAGATGAGGTTGCTCCTTTTTACACTGAAGGATCAATTTAAGGCGTAATTGAACTCTCTCAACCCTGAGAATGTCATAATTTGGGAGCAATTCGTACAAGCCTTTTTGGTGAAGTATTTTCCATTGATGAAGACCACAAAAATCATTAAGGAGATCATAAATTTCTAGCAAAGTGATGGAGAGTCCTTATATCAAGCGTAAGAGTGATTAAAGAATTATAAAAAAGTTGTTCACACTATAATTTACCAAAGGAATTCTCATTACAAACATTCTATAATAGAGATAATAAATATATAAGAGGGACCATAAATGCAGCAGCTAGTAGTTCTTTGGTCAAAAAGATGATTGATGCCATATGTGACCTATTTAAAAGAAATGGAGAATAATAGTTACTTGTGGACAACAGAGAGGGATAAGCAAAAAAATTTTAAGAAACAAAAGGGAGTGATAGCTATAGATTTAGTGATAGCTTTACAAGCTTAGATGTCACCTAATGCTAAGCAATTGAGTAGCTTGTAGGCCTCTTCTTCTAACCCAGTGGAGGCAATACAATATAGATGTGAGTTGCATGGGTAAGAAAGCCACATGATAGTTAATTATTTTTTGTGTGTGGATAGTAATGATATGGAATAAGTCAATTTCATGGGAGCTCAACAAAGGGTAGGTAACAGTTTAACATATATAATCCTGGGTGGAGGAACCACCCAAAATTTTCTTAGACTAATAATGCAGAAAATAACATGAAAGCACAAAGTCCACTAGGTTTTTAGCAGGATAGGATTGGATCTTAAAGTCAAAGATAGACAGGTTAATAGATGTGCTAAGTGATAGTTGTGCATTAGTCTATATTTTTCTAAGTAATTGGCATGTGTTTCTTGCATAATAGTTGATTATTGTTGTAGTTTAGGATTCATTTTATATGTTTTCATTTAGTTTGATTTTCATTGTTGTTCTTTTATTTTTGATGTTAAGTTAGGGTAAAAATTGATTATTTTTATATATGAAGGAAGATTGAGCAACTTAGAGATTGAGCTAGAGATCTAAAAGGAGAAGAGAAGAGGGAACCTTTTATTGAAAAATCCCACAATTGTGGGAATCGGTAACTTTAATCCAAGACATTATGCGTAGCTTAATTAAACTTAGGGTTTCTGGACTATAAAACATAATAAAACCTCCATAGATGAAAGAGGACAAAACCCTTTTGTAGAAAAGAGACTTTTTGAGTAAAGAATACAAGTTTTGAGTCTTGAGGAAGGTGAAGATTTAAGGATTATCAACAACAACTGGGAAAATAACACATCAACATCAAAAATTCTAGATTTTGGCAAAGAAGAGGAGTTCTCTTATTCAATTTTCTATCAATTTTGTCTCTTCTAATCTTTGTAGAATGGAATATTTGAGTGTTGACGATGTTATGGAGACCATGAGTGGCTGATTTGTTTTTAGGGATTGCTTTTGAACTATTTTTGTTAAACTCCTATTTTATTGAATTGAATGAAAGTTGTCTTTGGTGATTCTTGATTATATTTGTATCTTGCAATAAATTGAGAGAGTGAGTAAGATTATTTATGTAGGATTCTACAATAAGAGTTGGCAACCTATAGATTTACAATCATCACATTGATTGATTAGTTAGAAGAGAGATCTCGACTAATTTAATTGAGCACCCATAGGATAGCTTAATAACTAGTTAAATTAGTAGAGTGATTGGGTAGGTTGAGAGATCATTCAATTGACTTCATTTAATTTGATTAGGGAAAATTAATTATACCTTGAAAGAGTGTAGTTAATACATTCGAATATCTTAGGTGAGACACAATTTGATTAATAAAATAGGAGGGAGACAAAATAGGGAGAAAGTGATCTCTATTCATTATATTCTTGAATTCCAATTTTCTACATTTTATTATTGTTTATTGTCTGTTGTTAGTCTTTCAATTTTAATTTAATTTTCAGATTATTTTCCTTAAAACAATTTAATTTCTTAAACAAAGTTTGATATGAATTAAGTAGTTTCTGGGCATTAATCCCTGTGGGATCGATATCTTCTTTCTAACTACAAGTCCCGACTCGTATACTTGTAATTTTTGGGCATAAAACGAGTAGATTGTTTTTCATAAATTACACTCAACATTAACCTTTAAGTTCAATATCCATAATGAAAATCAAAAGAGGATGGAAGCAAAATTTGATCAAATAGTGAAGAACCATTTTTTTTCCATACATTACTTAAAGGTTCAAGTTAGGTAACTTGCTAATTCATTGTCAACAAGGAATGGAAGGAGTCTCGCAAGTAACATGGAAGCCAATCTAAGGGAATAATTGAAGGCTACTAAACTAAGAAATGGAAAGGAGTTAGAAGAATAAAAAGATAAGGAAGCGATCCCCCACAAGGAAGGAAGCTAAGAAAAAAAAGGAAGATAAAAATGAAAAGAAACCTTATGTGCTGCCACAACCATATACTCCAAAAATCCCATTCCTGCAAAGGTTAAAGAAGACCAAAATGGAAGGACAATTTGCCAAATTCATAGAAAAGTTAAAGAAGTTACAAATTAACTTATCTTTTGCATAGGCTTTAAAGAACATGCCCAAGTATGCCAAATTGCTTAACGACATCTTAACCAACAATTGTACTTAGGAGGATAACCAAATAGTGTCACTAATGGAGAGTTACAGCTTTGTAATTACCATCCATATTCTCTTAAAGTTGAAAGATCTAGGGAGTTTCACAATTCCTTGTGTAATTGATAATCTTGAAATTTTCAAACGTTTATGTGACTTATAGACCAGCATTAACTTAATGCTTTTGTCCATTTTCAGGAAATTAGGATTTGAAGACATGAAACTAACATCTATGCTCATCCAGTTGGTGGACCACTCGATCCAAAAGCCATTTGGAGTGGTGGAGGACTTATTAGTCAAGGTGGACAAGCTTATTATCCCAGTAGACTTATTGTTCTAGATTTTGATGAAGATCAAAATTTTTCGCTGATTCTTAGGAGGCTATTTATGAACACCAAAAAATGAAGAGAAATTGGTTTTTAGGATTGGTGATAAGCAAGTATAGTTTAGTATAAACAAAACATTGAAGAATCCAGTAGAGGGGCGTGTATGCAAATTTGAAGTAGTTGGTGAATGTGTAAAGTATCAAAAGGATGTAGTTTATGAAGATGTTGATAATGATGTGGACAAAAAAAACAATGAAGTGACTGAGGAGGAAGAGGCGTTGGGTGAGATGTCAAAACAAAAATTGTTAGTGCAAACTAAAACACGCACTCTACCTTTTATTGAGAGAACACCTACTTTGGAGTTGAAGCCCTTACCCAAACACCTTAGGCATACCTTTCCAAGTGAGGGAAAATACTAACTATTATCATCTCAAACTAGTTAGGTTTAGAATAAGACAAGAAGGTGGTGGAGATCATTGGGAAGAGAATGAAAGTCATAAGATGGCAAATTTTGAACATCAGAGTAATAAGTCCTTGTGTAGTGATGCATATGATTAACCTTAAAGAGGGATGAAAGAGAGTGAGGGAGAGACAAAGGAGATTGAATCCTAACATGAAAGAGGTCATGAAGAAAGAAGTGGTGAAGCTTTTAGATGCATGAATTATTTACCCATATCGGATAGTAAATAATTCAGTCCAATACAGTGTGTACCAAAGAAAGGGGTAATGATGACGATAGGGAATGGCAAAGTAGAGTTAATTTCTACTAGAATAGTTACAGGATGGAGGGAATACATTGATTATAGGAAGCTTAACACTGTAACTAAGAAAGGTCATTTTCCCTACCCTTTGTAGATCAAACAATTAAGAGAGTGGCTGAATAAGCTTTCTATTTCTTCCTTGATGGGTACTTGGGCTATAATCAAATTTTCATATATCTATAAGACCAAGAAAAGACCACATTCATGTGTCCTATGAGACCTTTGCCTATAGAAGATGCCTTTGGGACTTTTCCATGTACCAGCTACTTTTTAAAGGTGCATGATGGAAATATTTATGGATATAATGAAAGATGCTACGGAAATGTTTATCGATGACTTTTCAATTTTTAGAGACTCTTTTTAAAGGTGCATTGCTTGAAAAATCTAGATAGAGTTCTCCAAAGGTTTAAGGAATCACATTTGGTTCTTAATTGAGAAAAATGTCACTTTATGGTGCACAAAGGTATGGTATTAAGGTATAAGATATCATGCAAGGGCATAGAAGTGGATTGGGCTAAAATAGAAGTCATTAAAAATTCTCCACCACTGAAAAATGTCAACGGCATGAGAGTGCTTTTGGGGCATGCACGATTTTATCACTACTTCATTAACGATTTTTGTCTTATTACTAGACCACTTACAAATTTATTGATTAAAGAAGTACCTTTTCATTTTGATGTTAATCGTTTGCATGATTTTGATAAGTTAAAGGAGGTTCTTATTTTAGCACTTATATTGACCTCATTGGTTGATCCCTACCATTCTAGATTATAAGTGATGCAAGCAACCAAGCAATTGGATGTGTATTAGGACAATAGAAAGATAAAAGGTTACATACAATCTACTATACAAGAAAGACCTTCGCGGGAGCACAACTGAAGGTAGTTATTAACACTAGTATTTGCTTGTGACAATTTATTTCTTACCTTTCGGGTTTAAAAATTATGGTTTTTATAGATCATACAATATTTTGATATCTTTTCATTGAGAAGGACGCAAATATGACACTTAATTGGTGGTTACTACTCCATTAAAAATTTGACATTGAGATTAGAGACAAGAAAGGAGTGAAGAATGTGGTGGCTGACCACCTATCATGTTTAAAAA
The DNA here is from genome assembly GCA_027478495.1 of Erythroxylum alaternifolium. Lineage (NCBI taxonomy): Eukaryota > Viridiplantae > Streptophyta > Magnoliopsida > Malpighiales > Erythroxylaceae > Erythroxylum > Erythroxylum alaternifolium. The sequence continues at coordinate 12,032,095 of JANIIA010000001.1, forward strand.
GGGGGAGGTGCAACCAAATGAAACAATTAATGAACAATTCCTTGATGAGACCTTGTTGTTGTTAAATCACCTTTTTGATCCATGGATTGCTAATATAGAAAACTACATTGGAGGTGGTATCCTTCCTATAAATTTATCTTATCAACAATGGAAGAGGTTTTTATTTGAATGCACCCATTATCTTTAGGAAGAACCTGTTTTATATAAGATGTGTGCTAATGGTTTGATTTGTATGTGTGTTTCGGAAGATGAGATTCTTAAAATGCTAACTCAATATCACAATTCATCTTATGTAGGCCATTATGGAGCAAATAAGATAGCATCTCATGTGTTAAAGTGTGGGTTCTTTTGGCCTAGATTGTTTAAGGATGCATAAAAATATGTGATGAATTGTAAAAGATGCCAATGAGTTGGAAATATTTCAAAAAGAGATGAGATTTCCCTTTCTAGCATCATGGAAGTGGAAGTTTATGATGTATAGGGGCTAGACTTCATGGGACCTTTCCTTTTTTCTTTTGGGAACACATATATCCTCTTAGGTGTGGATTATATTTCTAGATAGGCTGAAGCAGTGACAACTCCAATCAATGATGGTAAAGTGGTGCAAAAAATCATCAAAAGTATATGTAATAGATTTGGAGTTCTAAGAGCGATTATAAGTGATGGAGGAACACATTTCTGCAATAAGCCCTTTGAAGCTCTTCTAAAGAGATATGCAATTTACCATAAAGTAGTCATACGCTATCATCTATAAACAAATAGACAAGTAGAGGTTATTAAAAGGGAGTTGAAACAAATTTTAGAAAAAAAATATGAACAATTCAAGGAAAGATTGGGCATTGAAGTTAGAAGATGCATTATAGGCATATCGAACCGTATTCAGGACACCTATAGGTACAACTCCATTCAGACTTGTTTATGGAAAAGCTTTACATTTGTCCTTGGAGTTGGAGCATAGGGCTTATTAGGCATCAAAACATTGAATTTTAATTGGAAGGTAGTAGGTAAAAAGAGACTCTTACAACTTGATGAATCGGAAGAGTTGAGATCTAATGTTTATGAGAATGCCAAGTTTATAAGGAAAAAGTGAAGAGAAGGCATGACACCCATATCATGAAGAAGGAATTTAAGAGTGGGGACTTGGTGTTGTTATTTAACTCAAGACTTCAGTTATTTTCCAGTAAGCTTAAGTCTCATTAGAGTGGCCTTTTCAAAGTTATCAAATTTTTATGTATGGAGCTTTAGAATTGGAGAATGAAAAAACGGAAAACATTCAACGTGAATGGGCATAGGTGCGAACCTTATTTTGGAGGAGTCTTTCCATAAGAAAGGTAAATGATCTCTTTCCTTTGTTTTAATTGAAAATAATGGCACTAAAACAGTCAAGCTAATGACCTTAAAGTTTAGGTTTTTCATAATTTTGAGTTCGATAGTGCTTTATTATTTTTACGTTTTATGTTTAATTTGTAGTTAGTTAAATTGTTGGATGATCATGGCATAAAATGTGTCTAATTTCCTTTTCTGACGTCGTCACTACCACAATACCCATAATTATTCTTACCTTTGTTTTTATTCTTTTTATTTTTATTTTGTTTGTTATAGTTGTTATATGTGTTGTTTTTAGCTATGTTTTCATGCGGTTTTCACATTGAGGACAATGTATTATTCAAGTGTGGGGACATATATGCACTTGCATATCATTTGTGTGTGAATTTGCATTTGTATGGTGTTATTTTTTATTGCATAAATTTTTGTTGCATAATGTTTCATTGTGTGACTGTGTCGATAACATAAATTGAACAGAATTGGTTTACCTTCGAACATGGTCATTTAAATTATAAAGGCAAATTAGCTTATGAAGTTTGTGTTTAAGTGTCTTTGGGATGAAAATGCATGTTAATTAGGATATGACACCTATTCTTTTACTTTATGACATTTTTTTGATACACTTATAATCACATCCACTTAAATTGGTGGACATTGTTGGCAACCTTTCATTAGAGTGATAGACTAAAAAGAAATGAGATAGGCTAAAAAATTGAAAAAATATTTGTTAAATAAAATTCCTATTGCTCTGGCCCTTTTTTAAGGAAATTGGATTAAGAATAAAGTTGGTACCCAGTTGAGAGTTGTGATATAGTTGAGTAATCAGGGTACTTACAACAAAATATTTGTCTTTGTATCAAAAGACTAGAATGACACTTCAACCAAGCTAAGTATAAAACATAACCTGTTTGAGTAATTGGGGAATATTCATGATAAATGTTTGCCTTGAAGTCAAAATACTAGGTGATCGTTAAAGAAAATTTAAAAAGATGGTGCTTACAATAAAATTAAACCTACTGATCTTTTAAAATAGTAAGAATTTTCATGAAAAGATATTTAGTGATAGTTTACCTTTTTAATTGATCAATAATAATGAGTGTATGCTTACAAATGTCATAGGTGCATAAATAGGGTGTCATTATTTTGATTGATATATGTATTCAAATCAAAGCACTTAAACAATAATGTAATAAGTTAGTGTTTTGGAAATTTTTAAGTGGTTGATGTTTGACGTTAAGTTAATTCCATGAGATTTGATTCCATTGAACCATTATTGTAATGTTGCATGATTGTGTGCTTATGTCTTTGTGTGTTTTGTGTTTTTGGTTTTAGTTTTGCTTGGGGAAAGACAAAGATTTAAGTATAGGGATGTTTGATAAACGATTAATTAACTATATTTATATACCCATATTTAGTATCTTTTGCTTTTCTTTTTTAGAAACTTATGGTATTTGTGGTACTTATTCTACTTCAAATGTATTTTAGGTGATAATTTCCTTCATAGACTAAGAGAGAAAAGAATTTGGGTGAAATTGAGGCATAAAATGGACGAATTGAAGCAACTTTGGAGATATAAAGTCATGTATAGGGATTGTATAAGCCACTGTAAATGTGTGGAGCCTTAAAGACGTTATTTCTACCTGTGTAAAGATACATGTCCGTGTATGTCTTTTACAATCCCTATACATGACTTTATATCTCCAATGTTTGACATACATGGCTATTTATGTTACCATTTAAGCTTACGTGATCATGTAAAGTCACGATTTAAAGGGATTTTGAGATACACAATCACCTACAGAATAGTGTAAGTTACCATGTATGTTCTAAAAAACCTAGTTTTTGTTATAAAAGGATATTACGAAGGTTATAACAGAGGAGGCAGATTCCATAGTTGGTATAGACACGAAAAGGGAAAGAAACAAAAAAGGAGGTTGCCCATCACTAGAAAGAAGATCAAAAGTGGAAACATCAAGACTAACTCTAACTTTCCAAATTTTCCAGATCAAGGCTTTAAGCTGATTTCATTCTCTCCTCTTTTTCTATTTCACTGCTTATATGCCAAATCTGAATAGTTATGTGTTTGCACATGATTATGGATATCTATATTAGGGTGTTATTGTTGAATTGTTTTGTGTAACTTTTACCTTGCTGAATTTAATATATTATTGTTGTTCGATATTTCTTACACTCTTACTTGATTTGAATTGAGAGATTGGATCAAGTTATTTGTGTTAAGTTGTGCAATAAGAGTTAGTACCTTAATAGAATTATAAATTTCATGTTAATAAGCAATTGAAGAGAGATACTAATTATGAGTTAATTATCCTTAGAATTGCTTGAAATCTAATTAAGTAGTTAATAGTAGTTTTGAGAAATTGAGAGATTACAACTCAACTTTTATCTATTTCAATTGGGATTACTTGATTAGATCTTGAGAGAGGGTAATCAAAAACTTTGGATATCTAGGATCAAGCATAGTTCAATTCATAAGGTGAAAGGAAGATAAAACAAGGATAGAATAATCCTTAAGTTTTCATCCTTGAATAACTTCAATTTCATTATTATCGTTTACTTGTTTAATCATTAAATTTTGTTGGTTTACTTTAATTTTCAGTTAATTCAATCTTTTAATTACCTTAGACAAAGTGTAATTCAAATTTGCAGGTGACTATATTCAATCTTTGTGGGATCGATATTAGTTGTAGTACAATATACAACTTGTATACTTTAGATGTAGAATAAAACAAGCAAACACCTAAGCCCAATCGAGCTTCAAGACAAAGGTCCCATATCAAGCTTTAAGCTAAGCTTAATTTCCTTTTTTTATTTCAAATTTAATATTTAAGATTTAAATTTAAAATTTTAATTTAAAATGAAATAATTTTAATAACAGATTTTATCTAAAATTTAAGAATTAAAAATACGAATAAAATCTAGCACGGATATTACTTATTTTTAAATAATTTATAAATAATATGGAAATTTTCACTAATTATTTTATATATATTAATGAATTTGCCATATAAATTTCCAATATACAATAACATACACTAAATCAATTAGTAAATATATTTATTAAAACAATAAAGATTGTTTGAAAATGTTTTCTTATAACAAGTCAGAATATTTCATTTTACATTTAGGGATATCAATACAAAATAGTAATTAATACTACGTTTTTATTGATTTAATCATTGTAAATTTATTTTAAAAGAAATGGATATTTATCAATATAATAACTGATTCCTAACAAGGTGGAATATACAAACTATAAAACTGATATATTTTTTATCATTCATGTTAGAAATTAGTAATTATAATATAAAGCTAGGATTCATAAAAATAGAAAGGGAAAAGGAAAAATGTCAAGTGAAAAAATCATGGAAAATTAAAATGACATTTGTTCTATTAACAATCCATAACATTAAATAGAAAATTAAATACCTTGCTCTTTCCCCATAGTGCTTTACAACAAAAAGTATTCAATCTTGGTGCTTAAGCCATTAAAAACATGAAAGAATAATATCAATTAAAAATTCTACCTATGCGAGAAGTATTACAGTGTTATTATTAAAATCCTTTTATTTTCAAAACTAAAGATCATCATAGTGTTATTATCTAAATAAAAAATACAAAAATTAATTAAAACTAGAGATTAAAGTTGAGCTAAGAAGTAAAAAAATAGTTTGGAGTTTTCTTTGTTAATCGATATAAAACCACATAAGTAAATATTTACATCTTCTATTTCAAAAACCAAAGCATTCATATGAAAAAAATAGTAAATTGAAAAGTAAAGATTAAAGAAAACAAACCATAATTAGAGGAAAGGAGCTAGCTATTCATTATAATCAGGAAAGTCAATAGTTTGCACCACTTCATCTGTAAATAGAAAAATTATTATGTAAGTTATACCAATTATGCAATAAGTGTATTAAATAAGTATTGAACACGTGATAATTAACAACAACAATAACAACACATTAACAAATAAATATACCTTAATCATATAATTTTTTCAATGAAACTTTCATTTGGAAGAATGGTCTTCATACCTATATGAATATAAAAAAATAATATGATATATAATTGTTAAAATTATTAAGGTAAACATAACTAACATATGATAAAGAATAGAATTTACCATAAATATCTTCATCACCTAACTTTAGGCACATATAAGGACTTCCATAGTATTAAGATGAAGTCGAGCATGATAAGGACTCACACCAGTTATATCAACAATGGATGAAGATCAAGATCAAGATGATACAAAAACTAAATTACTGCAATCCTGATCTTTATACAATATTAGTTGATAATCATTAAACAAATCATACCATAATTGTTTAATGATGTCAACATGTGCTTAAGCCTTACAACCACATAACTTCGGATAATAAAAATATAGCCCATTCATCTTATATCTCAGGTCTAACCAAGGGTGTCAACAGGACGGGCTGGGCACGAATCGTCAATGGCCTGGCTTGGCCTAGCCAAAAAAATTTTTGGGAGGGCCAAAAGCGGCCTGTGGACCTTGGGCAAGCTAAAGGGTACCCTGTCGGGCCCCATTCGGCCCGATCGTTTAATATATTTTTAATATATATATATATATATAAGAAAATTTGAAAAAGTTGTAGTTGTATTTTTTAAAATTCATAAATTATAAATTATAGCATAACTATTTATCGTAAAGTGTAAGATGAAATTACTTATAAATTATACAAAAATATTTATTTAAAATAAAAGCTATAAAATACGAACGAATATATATTTATTAAAAATATGCATCAATGACAATGTTGTTATAATTACTCCCCAAAAATAAGAGAATTTAATTTTAATTTTGTAAATTTATTATGACAATTAATTATAATGTAAATGTAAAAATTTATTATTTAAGTACAATGAATTTATTTCAAATATTATTTTTAACTGTTTAATAGATTATTATATTTCTGTTTAATATGATTTTTTAAAAAATAAGTTTGTTAAGTTTATAATATAATATTTTCAAACTTTTAATGTTTTATAAATTTTGTCCAAGACTCTTAATTGATATGGTAGTTGTACTTAGTTATTGTTGATTTTTTTTACTTGTATAGTTGTATAAATATTATTGTCTTTCCATATTATATCTATTATTAAATAATCATTGTAAAATTTTATATTTTTATTACACATATTAAAAGAAATTAATTAATA
>JANIIA010000001.1:12081000-12103981 GCA_027478495.1 Erythroxylum alaternifolium
TCTTGCAATTTACAGTTACTGGTTTTATTTATTTAAATGTATGTGATGCCATGTGGAGTTTGTAGAAATTGCACGTATCGCTCCCTTATCTTAGGATATGTATCGGAATGACCTACGGGCGTCTCGGTACGTACCCTAGGATAATGGGGTGTTACAGGTATGCAGTTAGCCATCAGAGAAAAAGTGGTGGCGCAAAATTTATGTGACTTCCAACAACTGGTAGAAGCTGCGTTAAGGGTTGAGAATGTAGAGAATATAAAGAGCGTAGTGAACAGAAAGAGGAAAGGAAAAGAACAATTCAGGAGGGGAGGTAGTGCTTCTATGCCAGAGAGGAGTGCCAGGACTTTCTCCACACAGTCTGAGGAGAGGAGCAGTGTAGCAAGCAGGCCCAAACAGAGGAGAACTATCTCTCAACAAGCCTCAACAGTTGAAGGCAGTAGAAGAGGAGAGGGGGATAGGCTATCCATTCCAAAATGTGACCATTGTGGCAAATTCCATAAGAGGGAGTGCTATAGGCTGAGTGGAGCTTGTTTTAACATTGGAGAAAAGGGGCACATGGCTAAAGAGTGCCCACAGTATGCAAAAAGGGAGGGAACTTAGATGCAAGCTTCAAAAAAGGCTGAGACTATGGGAGTTAAGACTATAACTGAAGTGGGAAGTTCTAGTGCGGCCAAGAAAGTGGATCCTCTAGGATGACCGAGGGGGCAAGCTCCAGTTAGGGTGTTTGCAAGGACGAGGGAGGAAGCAGAAGCAGCTCCAGAGATCATGACTGGTATAGTTAATTGTTTAATAATGATATTATTATTTTAATTGATCCGGAGTCTACCCACTCATTTGTTTCGTCAAGTATGATTGTGCATGGTAGAATTTTGAGTCCATTAAATAGTTCTTTGATGGTTAGTACCTTAATTGGCTAGTATATCATTATTAATCAAGTTTATAGAGTTGTGAAATATGCATTGGTGGAGTAAAATTAGTAGTGGATTTAATGCCATTAAAAATGTGGGGATTAGATGTGATTTTGGGTATAGATACTTTAGAAAAATATAATGCCAATTTGAAATGCAAACAGAAGACAATAGAGTTTGAGTTGGACAAAGGTGAAAAGGTGATTTTTGTGGGAGACAGGAAAGTAAGCCCACCTATAATTATTTCGACTCTAACAGTAGAGAAAATGATGAGGAAAGGATGTGAAGCATTCTTGGCATATGTGGTAGACACGAAGGTAGATGGAGGAAAATTAGAAAATAATTATGTGGTCATGGAATTTCCAGATATCTTTCGAGAGGAATTATCAGGACTACCACCACCTAGAGAGATTGAGTTTACCATAGAGATTCTTCCAGGAATTGCACCAATGTCAGTTCCACCTTATAGAATGGCTCTAGCATAATTGAAGGAGCTTAAAGAGCAGTTAGAAGAGCTGTTGGAGAAAGGTTATATTCGGCCTAGCTCTTCACCTTGGGGAGCTCCAGTTCTTTTTATGAAAAAGAAAGATGGATCCTTGAGGATGTGTGTGAATTGCAGAAAACGTAATCATGTCACCATCAAGAATAGATATTCCCTCCTAATCATAGATGATTTGTTTAATTAATTACAAGGGGCAAAAGTCTTTTCCAAGATAAACTTGAGATCTGGTTACCACCAATTAAGAATAAAGGAGTCTGATGTGCTAAAGACTGCCTTTAGAACACAATATGGGCATTTTGAGTTCTTAGTTATGCCCTTTGGATTAACTAATGCCCCTGTAGTCTTCATGGGCTTAATGAATAGAGTCTTCAAGCCTTTCTTAGACCAATTTATCATAGTATTTATTGATGATATATTGGTTTATTCCAAGAGCGAAAAGGAGTATGAAGAGCACTTAAGGATTGCCTTGGAGACATTGAGGAAGAAAGAGTTATATGCTATATTTAATAAATGTAAATTTTGGCCAAAGGAAGTGGTGTTTCTTGGACATGTAATTTCAGAAAAAAGGGGTACATATGGATCCAAGGAAAATAGAAGTTGTAGTTAAATGGGAAGCACCCAAAAATGTAGTAGAAGTGAGGAGTTTCTTAGGTTTAGCTGGTTATTATAGAAGATTTGTAGAAGGCTTTTCCAGATAGCAAGTTTGTGTGGATAGAAGAATGTCAGATGAGCTTTGAGGAATTGAAAAATAGGCTCCCAACTACACTAATTCTGACCTTGCCTTCTAGTAGTGATGTATATATAGTATATAGTGATGCCTCAAGGAAGGGATTAGGGTGTTTGTTGATGCAAGGAGATAAAGTGATTGGCTATGCTTCTAGGCAATTAAAACCCTATGAGATGAATTATCTCACACGTAACTTGGAGTTGGCTGCCATAATTTTTGCATTGAAAATATAGAGAAATTATTATATAGAATCACCACTAAGGTACTTACAGACCACAAGAGTCTTAAATATTTAATGAGCCAAAAAGAGTTAAATCTGAGGTAAAGAAGGTGGTTAGAACTACCGAAGGATTATGACTTGATGATAGACTACCACCCGGGGAAAGCTAATGTAGTAGCGAATGTACTAAGTAGAAAATCTACTATGGCACATGTGGAGACAGTATACCTTCCTTTGTTGAAGGAATTAGCCAAACTTAAGGTGATGTTGAGGCAAGTTGAATCTGATTATATATTGGTTAATTTTAGAATAAGGTAAATGTTGAATGAGAAGATTAAGGAATTATAGGAGCAAGATGAGTACTTGAGCAAGCTTAGAGAAGAAATTAAGTGGTAAGCCCTCTGAAATAGAGATAAAAGATGATGTATTGATGGTGGTAGGTAACATATTATGTATTCTAGACATGCAAGAGGTGAAGGATGAAATTTTTGATGAGGCACACAATGCTTTGTATGCAATACACCCGAGAAGTACAAGAATGTATAGAGATTCAAAAGAGCACTTCTGGTGAAGAGGAATGAAAAAAGATGTTGCAGAGTATGTAGGAAAATGCTTGGTGTGCCAACAAGTTAAAGTAGAACATCAAGCACCTATGGGTAAGCTTAAACCTTTGTTTATTCCTGAATGGAAGTGGGAGAAGATTACAATGGATTTCTTGATGGGATTGCCATGGACCGGTAGGAAGCATGACGCAATATGGGTGATTGTCAAGAGGCTAACCAAGTTAGCACATTTCTAGACAATTAAACAAATAGATTCATTAAATGCCTTGGCCAAGAAATACATAGATGAAATAATCAGATTTCATAGAATTTTAAGTTCTATAGTCTCAGATAGAGATCCCAGATTCACCTTCAGATTTTGGTAAATTTGGAAGGACTAAAAGTGGTCTTAAATAATAAGAAAAGAAATGGGAAAGAGGAAGTGAAGAGTGCATCAAACGTGTTGGAAAAGCAAAAAAAGAAAAGAAAAACATAGAAGGAACTAAAAGAATAGAAGGAGAAAACAAACCAGAAAAGAAGAAGGAAAGAAAAGAAAAAGGAGAAAGAAGAAGAAGGAGTAGTTTCAACTGAGTCTTAAGTAACTTTCATCTTTTCTTCTTGTTTTGGTAGCAAAAGGAACTAGAGAACAAGGATATTCTTATGCTGGAAATAAAGGAAGAAAGGAGAGGACCAAGAAACTTATTTGTTTTTTTATTATTAAAGCTTTATGGATTTTCTATTTATGTAATTGGTTGAATGAAAACTTGTTTGTGTTATTATATTGATGGGCTGATTTTTTACTTGCTTGCATGCTTAAATGCTTGACTTTGAATTGCTACAATTGTTGAAAAATGCCTTGAAAGATGTTACTGTTATTTTCACGTTATGCCTTGAAAGATGCTACTGTTTTTTGTATTAATGAAAAGAGAAAAAAGCATAAGAAGCATGAAAGTATGAGTATGTGATGAAATGAATTGAGCATTGGAACTTACTTGTGTTTGGGCAAGACAGATATCATTTCATTCTTCACACGCATGTTGACTCAAAGCCTTCTCCTGACTGCCTGCTTGTGGTACATGAGCTCCTAAGAAATAGACTCATGTTGTTCATGGTGTAAACTTCGATTTCTCCATTTCGTTTCATAGGACACTCTCAAGCCATTATGTTTTGTGCATTTCATTTTGATATGTTGAGCATGATACACTCTTAAGTGTTATGTTGAAGGTTAAATATACATGATTTGATTTATATGATATTTACTCCAAAATATCTACTTTTTGTAACTAAGTTAGTTTGACTATATTTTGGTAGCTTTATAAGCATATCAAGCATGAGCATTCATTTATATTTTGTATTACGCTATTGTTGTGACTTTGATATGAAACTGAAGTTGTATACAAACTCTATTTTGATTTAGTAATGAAGGTAAGAGTTTAAGAATTTCCCTTCTGTACATGTTCAAAGTTATCGTTTGTGTTAGGTTGTTAATTAGGTTGTTAATAGTTGCTGGAAATGGAATAATTTGTTGTTAGATGGCCCTAGATAGATTTAAAATAAATTGTTATGTTAGAAGTCATATAAGTACACTTAGTGCTTATTGGATCTGGGTTTTCTTTTTGGAATATGTAAAAAGTTCATAATAGGTGAAAGAAGAGAAAGGGGATTCAGTTGTAGCATTATTCCCTGACAAAATTTGTGTCCTGATTTCAACGAATAAACTGTATTAATGTAGGCTAAATCAGACAAAGTTGTCTTCATAAAAGTTATAGCTTATCTTCCTAGATTTCAAATGGTATGAAGTTTGTAATTTTTGAACATCAAATTGAGAGATATGAATTTTACAGGTTAGAGTGTCAGAACCCTTCCACATCAAATCGTGATAGACATGGGAGTGCATGATCATGCTTGTGCATAAGGTTGACTGATGAATTTGTAAAAATTTGGTTAAACATGGGCATTTAGGTGCTTCCAACCTTCTTTTCACTTGATCTTCACCCAATCCTCTCGTAATGTAGCCATGAAATAAGTTCCGAGACCCAAGCCTAATAATCATCGATGGAACCAGTCTTTTTTGGGACACATATGAAATGAGTAGGCAATGTCAAGGATCCATTCATCTCATGGTCCAGATTCTTCTACACTCACCAAAAGAACATGAGAGACTCTCAACTATAAATAATAGTCTCTCGAAAATGCTTACAAGATGGAGGTAAGGAGTGGAACAATATGAGAGCTTGGTCTTTTAGATCATACTTGATGTCCATATTCTCGAGATCCATGAGAATTGAACAAAATTCAACATGTGATCTGATTGAACCACCTTTTGCCATACAGAGCATGTGTAAGCAGTATTTTGCAGCTAACTTGCTAGTGAGACTCTTTGTCATATATAAAGATTCCAATTTGTGTCATAATGAAGCAGTTGTCTTCTCATGGATAACCTCATATGAGACTTCATTTGATAGGCTTAATTGAATGGCAACCATGGCTTTTTCATCCATGTTTAGTTTTTTGGTGTTAGTTAATTTGCCTAGTATTTCACACTTTCCCAACAAGGCCTTCTACATACCATTTTGAGTCAAGACTCTATACATCTTGACTTTCCACAAAGCAAAGCTGGTATTACAGTCAAACTTCTCAAAATTAAATCTTATTGTTGCCATCTTCAAATAAAACTTCTAATCACAAGCTTTGATACCAATTTGTTACATTGAGTGTAGGATTTTCAAAGATTATTGGCACCATCTCCCTTCTTCTGTCAATGGTTCGTAACCATGAAAATCTATATATGAGTGCCAAAGATTTGTTTTGACAAATTGTACACTCTTTTTACATATATAAGGAAACCCACTATATTCATGAAACAGAGACAAAGAGAGTGAAAAACAAAAGGTGTCGAGATAGTTTGAGTGAAAGACGAGAGATCATTTTGTTATGCCATTTGTGAGCTATTTTAAGTGAAAATACGAGAGTATTATATGTGAGTTTTTGGTGTAACTGGGTTAGAAGGTTGAGAGAAAAATATTGAGTATTTTGTAATTTTCTCATTTTTCCATTAGTGAAATTTTATTTGATTATCTTCACCCATGGACGTAACCATTTCAAAGGGTTAAACCGAATAAATTTCTTGTGTCTTATTTTTTTCCACATATATCTCTATTTGTTATTCAATTACTCCATTTAAATTTCTCAAAAAATCTATTATCCTACACTCGGCGCAACATGTAGTGTATCTGTTGGTACCGTCAATACAAAAATTGACATCGAACAAAAAAGTTTCGTACGGAACTCTAGTACTTATCGGTACTGGTTCTTTGGGTTGATATCGAGTGGTAATTAAAATACCGATCAAATATTAGTTAAATATTGGTCAAAATTATAAATTTGAAAAACATTTAGGCTAAATTTAAAAAATTTGAAATTTCTCCTCTATAAAATAATAACAATAATTACTTAGACATAACAAGGAATATGATTAAATTATTTATAACTTATTTAACAAATAATAAAAATATAGAAAAGAATATATTAAATAAAATTTATATTATTAAATTTATACAAAATGATTGTAGAATACATAACTAAATAAATTAGTTAATACAATCATATTTAATATTTTTAAAATTTTATTTATTTTATATTGATAATATATGTACTTTTCTAATATATACATGTAAAAATATAATAATAACTTTTGAAATTAAATTTATTTTAATTTATAAAAATGTGAAATTTTTATTAAGATTAAAATATTTATTATATCAAATTTATATTAGTATGAGTTTTTAAGATATGATTGAAGGAAAGTAAAAAATTGTATAATAATATATTAATGATTTATTTTGTAATTTTATAAAATTTAGAAATTATCATATAATTTTATAAATTATTCAAAACGATATTAGGTATTGATCAGTATCGGTACCGTATTGTACCATAATCAAATTTAATATTAAATTTGAGTATGATATTCATAATATTGCTTTAAATTATAAACTATAAACAATAAATTTAAAATTTAAAATTTAAAATTTAAAAAGTTAATTAATTTTCAGAGTTTAAATCGTACAAGAAAGAGAGCTATGTGTTGTGCATCTCATCCCGTTGATAAGTGCGTAATTGATTATGAAATGATTCCATAACACTTAGCAATTATTGCATGAAATTGCTTAAGATACTTACTTTGACTCATATGTGATTTTAGGCACGATTCGGAAGCAAAGGAGTTCAAGTGAGTCGAAAGTACTATATTTAGGGTTATTTTCCAAAGATTCAGATTCATTTGTCTTCATGGATCAAGAAGAAGAAGATTAGCGCAAACGAATGGATAAAACATAAAAGAATGGAGGGTGAAGCATGCTCACAACCTGCTGGAATTATTGTACAATCGTGAGCATCACTCATAGCTGCGTATAGATTTTCATGGGCATGAGACACTCTCACGCCCATGCAAGATATGGAAATGAATTTAAATGTGGGCTAAAGTAAAAGGTGAGCTGAAGCAACATAAGTGCAGTGTGTGACATGAAGAGGGGCTGGAAAAATAAAGAAATGAGTGAGGACATTAGACAACATGAATGAAAACATTAAAGAGGAACAACTGTAAAAGGGGTGAGGAGAAGAGGGCTAGCGGCTAAAACAAAAAGAGTGGTATGAGAAGAGCTGCAAAAGAGAGTTGCAAGAGAAGAGTAGAGGCTTGAATAGTGGAGATGGACCAACATCTTTATTTGCCAAATCAGTGAATAGTGAGGAAGAGAAGCTTGTGGCAGTGAAGAAGGAGCTAAAAGGGGTTTCGGTTGGGGATGATTTGCACGGGGCTGAGGCATTTTCTTGAGAGACCTATGAAGGGCTAAATGTTCCGACGCCAATTCGGAGGTGAAATCGATACCAATGACCCAAGATAAGTGTATTTTTTATTCTTTTGTTGTTTCTTTCTCTTAGTAGAAATTGATTATGTTTTCTTTTATGAATTGATTGGGTATTTAAATGATGATGGTTTTGGTGTTCTATTGAATCGTTTTTTATGAGAACCCATTGTTAGAATCGAATGCAATACGTAATTGTTATATTGCCGATTCATTTGTAGAAACTAATGATTATGAATCATTAGAGATAACATAACATAGGTTAAATTATCAGAGCTTGTGTGATTATTACCTAGATTGGTCTATTTTTCTTATTTGTAAGGTGATTGTCCAGATAAACTTAGAGAACTTACTCTAAGTTTTCTAATCGCTAGGGTTAATTAATGAGCTTCGTGATTAACTAGGATCTAAGGAAAAATCAGGATTAACAGAGCTTGTTTTTAATCTACGACTGATAATTGCTAAGAGAGAAAAAAACAACAAATCAATGATTTATGCTTAATTATGGTGTAGGCTGAGATTGAACCAAAAACCAGATTCCTAACGAATTCCCTAATTTTATCATTTTTTGCATGTTTTCTTTAATTTTTTTCGTTAGATTTATTTTATTTTATTTATTAAATCCAAAATCCCTATTACCTAAATATCAATTAATTTCATTTCATAAGCTAACCGAATAATCCCTGTGGGATCGACCTAGCCTCATTACTGCTACAGTAGTAGTCTAGTTATTTTATTTTAACTAGCGTTACGACACGCTGGTCAATTTTAGCGTCGTTGTCAAGGAGTGCAGTGTTTAGTTTTTGTTATTGATTTTAATTGGTGTTTTGTATATATTTGTTCGTAATTGGTTTCTTTTCAATTATTTCGTAATCTTTTCATTTTTTGTTTCTTTTTTATGAAAAATTTAAAAATTAAATTTGACATGGATGGGAGTAATTTTTTCTTTAATTCATATCTCAATCAATTTTTGGACTGATCAACCTAACTTTTGTTATGGATGGAATAATCAGTCGAATTACTTCCATGATAGTTTGTAGGAAGCACAGCAATTCCCGTACATACCAGAAGCTTCCTATCAAGACTCAGGTACATCATTGGAAGAATTAGTTAATGTATATGTTGCTAACACTTTGTAATTCCATCGGGAAATAAGTTCTAAAATCCAAAACTTGACAAGCCAGGCTGATCAATTGATGGAAGCTATCAACCGGTTAGCATCACAAAGTAAAGAAACGCAACCATATCAACCTAAGGAGTACCTGATGGATATTAGTGTGGAAACCTTACAGAGTAAAGAGGAGCTTGAAAATCTTGAGTGTAGTACTCAAGGAATTGCTTGTAAAGAAGAAGAAATTGAGAAGGTGCTCGAAGCCAAAAAGGACATATCGTTTGGCTCGGAGGTAAGTACTAAGTCCATGATTATTTTTAAAACTAACTCTTCATCTTTATATAGCAAATTGAAGGGACTAAACGAGAAAGAAAAAGTTGAAGAGATGTTCGAAATATTTCCCGAGTGCATGGACTCAATCGAGATTGAAAGTATAAGGATAGGGAAAGAGCTAAATAGGAAGGACTACCAACTAAGACCCTGTCTTGAACAATCTCACGTTGAAGAATCGTATATGCCATGAAAAGATCATAATTTTGTCACGTGAGAAGAAGGAGGAGAGCCAGTGACCCTAAATAAAGACGCTTCTTAGAAGGCAACCCAAAGAAAGTAAATTTCTTTATTTTTAAGTTTTCACATTTATTCTTTTATATGGTTGTGTGTTTCTTTGTTAGTTTATTTTGGATTTTTTAAAGTTTTTAATCAAAATGAGAGAAAGAATAAAACAAACAAAGAAACATTTTCTTATTTTCTATTGCGTCTAGGACTATATAGTCATGATTAGAGAATGAGTTGACTAGAGAATTTCATGGCATCTTTAGCATGTATTTTTATTCTTGTGATTGATCGATATGCATTATCTTTAGAAGAGTAGTGACTAGTGGTAAACAAAGTTGATGAGATTTTGAGCCTTATTTGACTGACACATTCATACCATTCTCATTGTCTTTTGATAATATGTGACATTCATGACATGTACATCTTGATTTTTCCTTGAATTTCTATTTGAGACCACATTTCTATCACATGCATTAATATGGATATGATTAGGCATTCTTTATTTTTTGGATCTACATTAGCCAAATAGCCTACCTAGTATATGATTTTCCCTTGTTAAGCTCCCTTTGAGCCTTATTAGCCCTTCTTTTTGTATCTACCATATTACATGCGTTATACTTAACCAAATGTCCTACCTAAGCCATAAAGCTAGTGGAACATTTGTGATTGTTGAGTTTATGGATGTACAAAATTCTAAGTGTGGGGGTGTACATATGTGTGGGTTGGTTATAATGTTGGGAAGTTATTTTATGCCTTATCATTGAAATTCATATGTTGATGTAGTTTATTTTAATTTTTATAAGAGAAAAGAAAAGAAAGGAAAAGAAAGAAAGAAAACAAAAAGAAAAGAAAGAAAAAGAAAATCTGTTTAAATAAATATATCAAGGAGGAAGTGTATATATGGTTGGCAAGGTTATTCATACTTAATGCATCCTCCTAAAGTTGTAATGAATGTGTTATTGGAGTATGTTGAATATGAGGTAGATGTTGGCTTGGAAGGTTAACTCTTTTGTGGTTTCAATGTATCATCATCAATTGATTCCTTCGAATTGGTATATGCTTCATGTGGTTTGTGTGAAAGAGCTGAATTGGGTTGTGAAATATAAATGTTGCATTCGTCATAGCTGACGGTACCTAGTTTTTTATGAGTGTTAACTTGTGCACTTTATGTCATATTAAGTGTTACTTTTCTTTTACTAGCTTTGATGGCTTTCATGCTACTTGACCCAAATACATCTCACCTTACCTTTATCCATTTTTCAACCTTGAAAAGTCCTTGAATCCATGATTTTGCATGTGAATTTTATTGGTGGAGATTGAAATAATATGCAAAGTTGTGGATTGTTATGATCATGAATGGTGTTAAGTGTACCTGTGGATATATTTTAGTTAAACACATTTTTCGAGTCTATCATTAGATTGCTCAGTTTTTGAAGATGATGAATGTTGATTGATCATGAGTAAAAGCTTAGAATATTGACCTCTTGCTATGATTTTTAAAAGTTATTCATCTTTTCTTATCATTTTCGTATTCATGGAACATATGGGAAAATGAGTCAATGTTTTTAGGTCCTTGAGCTTAATTTTAATATTTTGCTCGAGGACGGCCAAAAGCTAAGTGTAAGAGAAATTAATATGTGCTTAATTGATTGTTTAATTATTCCATTACACGTAATGATTAAGGACGTGAAATTGCTTCAGATACTCAGTTTGACTCATATGTGATTTTAGGCACAATTCGGAAGCAAAGAAGTAAAATTGAGTTGAAAGTATGATATTTGGACCATTTTTTGAAGATTAATATTCACTTTTCTTTATGGAGTAAGAACAAGAAAATTAGAAGACAAGAAGGAGACAAGAAAAATATAAAAAAAAGAAGAAGAATCTTAGAAAGCATGCAGCATGTGCTCGTTTTTTCCATGCAAAAACATCAATTTAATGGAGTAGTAAAATAGTAGCAATCCATAAAGAAAATGCCATCATTTAGACAAGCAAGGAAAACGATGTGCGGCGCAGCAGTCAAGCAAGAGCAGGAAACGATGACGCAACATTCTAAGGCAGAGAGCACCAAAACGATAACACAGGAGGATAGTAGAGGAACGAAACATAGACAACGTCTACATTTCACTGTAGCATCTGCGAAACACAGACGCTGATGCGTGATGCATTTTAACAAAAACGCACAGTACGAGGGGGTACAAAAGCACTATAGATGGACCAATGAATAAATTAAGAAATAGAGAACAGTACTGAGAGCAATAATGAACAGAGAAGGGAGGCGTCAGGTGGGGAGTCTTCAGCTGAGGTTATTTCAATGGGATTGAAGCATTTATTTTGGAGAGACCCATAAAGTACTAGATGTCTCAACGTCAGTTTGAAGGTGACATTGACACCGACGATCCAGGTTAAGTGTACTTTACTATTATTGTTGTTTTTTTCTCTCATTAGGAATTAATTATGTTATCTTGAGTTAATTGAAATGGTTATTGTGAAAAGATGATTTTAATGTGCTCATTGAATCGTTTATTTGCAAATACATTGCTAGAATTTTGATATAATCCATAATTTTTATGTTGAAATTCATGTGTAGTGACTAATGATTCATAATCATTAGGGATAACAAAACCTAGGTTAAATGACGCATCGTATGTAATTATTGACTTGATTAGTAGGTTTTCCTAATTCATAATGCTACTGCCTAATTAAATCTAGAGATCGTATCTTAGGTTATTCAGTGGTTAAGTTTAATTAACGATTGTATCTTAATTAAATAGTACCTAAGGGAAAACTCGGGTTAACTATTATCCTACGATTAATAGTTGCTAGGAGAGATTTGACAACAACAAATCAATGAGATATGTTTAATTAGTTTGTAGGCCGAGGTTGAACCAAAGAACCAAATTCTCCATTTTTATCATTTTTGGCATGTTTTCTTTAATTTGTTTTTATTAGTCTAATTTCATTTTTATTTTCTTATTTCCAAAACCAAAACCCCCCTCAACCTAAACACCTATTATTTTAATTTCAATAACTTTACACACACTCTCTATGGGATCAACCTAAACTAACCACTGTTATAGTAATAGTCTAATTTTTATTTTTGTCAAAGGTAAGATCCATTGCCTAAAGTGTTTTATTTTTCCATTTGATGATTTAAGATTAATGAATGGAATAAGGAAGTTAGTTTAATAAGGAAAGAATGGAAAAAAAACCATGAAAATGATTAGAGGATAGCCATGGCTAAGGTTTTTAATGTGATATTATCCAAAATTTTATTTTGATATTGTATGATGTTCATAGCATGATTTTGATGCTAATGAAGTAAAGAAATGAAAAGGAATTAGTTTAGAATTGGTTTTGGTTAAAATTCATCCAAGAGTGCATGATTATGTAAAAATTTGTTAATAAAGTTTTTGGCTTAAATGTGTGTATTAAAATGTCATGGAAGTGAATTTGGATTGGGTTTAAGTGTTAGAAATCAAATGGAATGGATTTGAAAAAGTTTAATGTAAAATATGTTAAGTTTAGCCTTAATTGCATTTTTGGTGTAAAAGTGTGGTTATGATGCATGTTGCACCCCAATAAGTTCTAAAAATACCTAGGCTATCCTATTCACAAGTATACGAGGTAGTTGTATCGATTACCTAGGATTGTCTCCCATGGAGGTGGAATTGGTCCACTTAAATTAACTTTGAACAAAAGAAAAAATATAAACAGGTGTAATCATAAACATTCTATCCTGATTTGTTGAGTGAACACTTTAAAGAAAATCACAAAATATATTGAAAAGTAAACGGAATCAACTGGAAGTAAAGACGAATAGACTAATCGAAATGGAAGACTCTTAAGAATTAATTTCTCTAATTTAATCTCTTCACATGTGCTTAATTTATAGTATAATTATTCCATAACACTTAGCGATTAATGACATGAAATTGTTTAAGATACTCACTTTGACTCATATGTGGTTTTAAGAACAATTCGGAAGTAAAGGAGCTAAAGTGAGTCGAAAGCACTACATTTGGGTCATTTTTTGAATAATTACACTCACTTGTTTTCATAGAGCATCAAACTCACGACATGGTGTAAGATGTGAATTTAATTATTGGACAACACCAAAATGCACATCAAAGAGATAGGAAGCCTGCGTTTCATGTAAAAAGACGTTAGACATATGTTTCATGCAACATTGGACCAAAAACGTGCAACGAAAACCAAAACGGTAGCAGCGTATAGTAAGGAAGGAGCTAAATGACAATAGCAGTAGGAAGCAGATGAAGTAAAATGACAATGAAGCACGTGTGTGTTTCATACAACAGAGGAGAAAAACCCACATAGTAAGAGGAAACAACAACATTAAAAGCAAGGGCATCACACGTTTATTGCAAACAACATCTGCGTTTCATGCACTAAAGGCAAAACACAGTTGTTGGCCATAAAGCATAAAAAACAGACAGAAATAAGGGTTTTAGTGTGGGGTTTTGAAAAAAATAAAGAGAACAGTAGGCAGTGTGCTTTGTAAATAGAAGAGAGGCGTTGTAGACAGAGGTTTTCGATTGGGGACATTAGGATACTGAGAAATTTTTTTAGGGAGCTTTAGGAGAGCATGAAGAGGGCTATGGAACCTCTTAACCATGAGAGACCTATGGAGGGGTAGCTTTCTTGATGTTGATTTGGAGGTGACATCGACACTGGTGACCGGTTAAGTGTTTTTCTCTTTGTATTTGTTATTTTCTTTCTCTCTTTAGAAATTGATTGTGTTATCCGATATATATAGATTTAGGTTTTGTGTATGGATAATCATATTCTCCTTATCTTTCAATTATTTGTGTATGAACTCATTGGGTATTGTGAAAAGATTATTTAAATGCATTCATTGGATCATTTTATTAAAAACCCATTGCCAGAATATTTAATATAATCCGTAACTATTATATTGAGATTCATTTGTAGCGATTAATGGTTCTTAATCATTAGGGATAACTTATCCTAAGTTAAGTGACGTATCGCATGTGGTTTTTTTCCTTGATTATCTTTTTTACATGTTTACTTTAAATTGCTTTTTTAGTTAGTTTAGCTTTATTTTATTCTCTTATTTTTAAAATCAAAACCCCCCTAAAACCTAAAAATCTATTAATTTCATTTCAATAACTTTATACACACTCTCTGTAGGATCGATCTAGACTAACCACTACTATAGTAGTAGTCTAGTTTATTTTGACTAATGTTACGACGCACTGTCAATTTTGCCATCGTGATCCAGGAGTATGATGTTTTAGTTTTTGTTTGTAATTTTAATTGATGTTTTGCATATATTTGTTCATAATTAGATTATTTTCAGCAATTTCTTGATCTTTTTATTTTTTGTTTCGTGTTTGTGAAAAAAATGATATAGACAGAAGTAATTTCTTTTATAACTCTTATTCTTAATCCTATAACCAAGGTTGGATTGATCAACCTAACTCAAGTTATGGATTGGATAACCATCAAACTTACTTCTTGGATAGTCTGTAGGATGCATAGCAATTCCTGGACAAACCAAAAGTTTCTTATTATAACTTAGATACATATTTGGATGACTATATCAAGACCTATAATGCTAAAAATCTTCAATTTCAATAAGGTATGCAGCAACTTCAAGAGAGTATACAACAGACCCAACAAGATATCCAACAATTCCAGTAAGATGAAAGGCGATTTTGGTCTATTTTCCAAATTTGGGAGAGTCAACAAAACTCAGGTACATCCTTGGAAGAATTAGTTGATGATGTCACTACTAACACTTTGAAATATTAGCAGGATATGAAATGGTTCTAGCAAGATACATTACCTCGATGAGGAGATATCACTCATCTGGAACCGCAAAGTGAAGTCAACCTGAGGTATACTCTATAGAAGTTAGTGCAGAGACGTTATGGAGTGATGAGGAGCTTGAGAATCTAAAGTTAACTACTCAAGGAATCGCTTATGTGGAAGAAGTTGAGGAGGAGCTTGAAGCATAAAAAAGATACATCTTTTAGCTTAGAGTTAAAAAACTAAGTTCATAATTATTGTTGAGACTGACTCTTTACCTTTACCTAGCATGTTAAAGGAATTAAACAGAGAAGAAAAAGGTGAAGAGACATTCGATATTTTTCATGAAAGCATGGACTCAGTACAGATCAAAAGTTTAAGGATAGGAAGGAGATTAAATGAGAATGATGATCAACTAAGGCCCTACCTGGAGCAACCTCCCATGGAAGTGGCATTAACTGTAACACCTGAAGATCACAATTTTGCCACGTCAGGACAGTATGGAGTCAAGCCAGTGACGCTAAACAAAGGCGCTTCTTGGGAGGCAACCAAAGGGGAGTAAATTTCTCTTTATATGCATGCGTGTTTTTAGTTTTTTTTCTTACTTTTTTTTAGTTTTCAATCAAAATGAAGAAAGAATAAAACAAACAAACAAACATTTTCTCATTTTTTATTGCTTTTAGGAGTATATAGTCATAAGTAAAGGATGAATTAACTAGAAAATTTCATGGAAACTTGAGTATGTACTTTTACTTTTGTGATTGGTCAATATGCATTATCTTTAAAGGAGTAGTGACTAGTGATAGACAAAACCAGTGAGATTTTGAGCCTTAATAGATTGACACATACATATCAATCTCATTGTCCTTTGATAATTTGTGACCTTTATGACATGTACACACTAACCATGCCTTGATTTTCTATTCGAGACCACATTTTTGTCACATGCATTAACATAGTGATGATTAGGTATTCTTTGCTTTTCTAAACTACATTATCCAAATAGCCTACCCTATTGACATGATTTTTCCCTT
Organism: Erythroxylum alaternifolium; assembly: GCA_027478495.1. Classification (NCBI taxonomy): domain Eukaryota; kingdom Viridiplantae; phylum Streptophyta; class Magnoliopsida; order Malpighiales; family Erythroxylaceae; genus Erythroxylum; species Erythroxylum alaternifolium. Next base: position 12,097,261 of record JANIIA010000001.1, read on the forward strand.
ATTAACCTCCTTTAAGCTTTATTCTCCTTTCTTTTTATACAAACCGCATTATATGCTTTTAAACTTAACCAAATATCCTACCCAAGCCCCAAAGTTAGTGGAATATTTGTGATTGTTGATGATTATGGGATGTACAAAAGTATAAGTGTAGGGCGGGTGCATATCTGTGGGTTGGTTATAATGATTGGAATATTTTGTTATGGCTTATCCTTGAAATTCCAATGTTAATATAGTTTCTTTTAATGTGGATAAAAAAACTAAAGAAAAAAGAAAAAAAGAAAAAGAAAAAAGAAAAAAGAAAAAATGTGTTTAAATAAATGTATCAAGGAGAAAGTGCGTATGTGTTGAAAAGTTGTTTATAATTAATGCATCCTCCTAAAGTTGTAATGAATGGGGTATTTAAGTATGTTGAATATGAGGTAGATGTTGGCTTGGAAGGTTCACTCAATGTGGTTTCAATGTATTGTCATTAATTGTATGAGTGATCCTTTCGGATTCGTATATGCTTCATATGGTTTGTGTGTGAGAGCTGAATTGAGTCGTGAAAAATAATTGTTGCATTCGTCCATAGCTGACGATACCTATTTTTGTATGAATGTTAACTTGTGCACTTGATACTTCATTGAGTGTTACTTTTTTTCACTAGCTTTGATGACTTTCATGCCACCTTACCCAAATACATCTCACATTACCTTTTCCTGCGTTACAACCCTAAAAAGTTCTTTGATTCATGATTTTGCATGTGAACATTAATGGTGGAGAAATGAAATGATACGTAAAGTTATAAATTGTCATAATCATGAATGGTGTTAAGTATGCCTATAATCATATTTTGTTTAAACACATTTTCTAAGTCTACCATTATATTGCTCAGTTTTTAAAGGCATTGAGTGTTGATTGATCATGAGTAAAAGCTTAAAATGTTGATTTCTTGCTATGATTTTTGAAAGTCATTCATATTTGCTTACGATTATATATTCTTGGAAAATATGGGAATTGAGTAAAATTTTTGGGTCTTTAAGCTTAATTTTGATGTTTTACCCAAGGACTGTCAAAAGCTAAGTATGGGGAAAATTGACAGGTGCTTAATTGATTATAAATTTATTCCATAACACTTAGGGATTATTGCTATAAATTTGCTGAAGATACTCACTTTGACTCATATGTGATTTTAGGCATAATTCGGAGGCAAATAAGTTAAAGTTAGTTGAAAGCATTACATTTGAGCAATTTTCTGAAGATTCACAATCCTTTGTCTTCATGGAGTAAGAAGAAGAGGATTAAAAGCAAGAGAAGAAAATTAAATGTCAAGAAAGATGAGACATATGTTGGAAATACAAAAAAGAAGAAGATTAGAGCAAGAGGAAGACAAGAAAATGAAAAGAAATGAAGAATGAACCATTAAAATGTCTCACGGCCATGCTGAGAAAGTTGCACAGCCGTGAGTGTGTGTGTCACGGCTGTGCAACAAGATGCATGGGCATGAGTTATTCCTCACACTCATGCAAGATAGTGATTTATAGTATAAACCGAAGATGACACAAGGTGACCAACTGCCATTTCATTGTGTGTGACGTGAGTGGAAGAAAGAATAGGAGGCTGAAGCAAAAACGTGAGTGCATAGGATTGCATGGTTTCTTACATGATTGAGACACCACACACGCACACCATCTATCCATTTAACATAGCTTTTTAGGTATAAAACAAAGGTATATGATGGGTGGTGGAGGGTTGCACATAGAGGGCTGGAGCATCACACTCACAGCATGGACAACACCAAGGACAACAACCGAAGGACATTTTTTCCTCTTCTATTTTGAAAGACATTTGTCCCATATCCCTTTTAATCCTAGCTGCCACATTTTAAACAACATTGGAAGGTACAAAGAAGAAAAGGAGTGGACGGCTAGGATAAAAAGGAAGAACCAAATATGTGTGATGTGAAGTTAAAGAAGAGGATAAAACCTAGCATTAAAATGGAATGAAGGTAAGTGTTAAAGGTGTCAGCTAGAGAATAAAATAAGGGTGGACAACTAAAAAATAAGCAAGAACCGTGAGAGTGGAGCAGCTTCCTCTTTTCAGTTCTTGCTACCTATCCCACTTCAATTTAACTTTCTTTTTTATATGATGGGTGTGTGTGAAGACATTAGCTGGAGATGAAATAATTAAATGTCTTCGTTTGGGGGCTAAACTAAAGGTGCTCTTGGGAGAACACGAAGTGGACTGTGGAAGCTCTCAATAGAGAAAGACCCATACAGGGGTAGTTTTTTCAACACAAGTTCAAAGGGGATATCGACGTCGACGACCCGATTAAGTGTATTTCTCTTTGTATTTGTTGTTTTCTTTCTCTCTTTAGAAATTGATTATGTTATCCAATGTGTATGGATTGGGGTATTGTGAAAATATTTTAATGGGTTCATTGGATCATTTTATTACAGACTCGTTGCAAAAATATTCAATATAATTCGTAATTATTATGTTGAAATTCATTTATAGCGAATAATGGTTCGTAATCATTAGGGATAACATAACCTAGGTTAAATAACGCATAGTATGTGATTTTTGCCTTGATTAATTGATTTTCCTACTTCATAATGCTACTACCCAATTGAATCTAGAGATCGTATTCTAGGTTATACTATGGTTAGGTTTCATTAACGATCGTATCTTGATTAAACACTACTTAAGGTAAAACTCATATTAATTATTAACCCACGATTAATATTTTCTAGGAGCGGTTTGAGAACAACAAATCATTGAAATATGTTTAATTAGGATGTACGCCTACATTGAACCAAAGAACTGAATTCCCAACGAATTCACCGCTTTCATCATTTTTACATGTTTTCTTCAATTTGCTTTTCTTAGTTAGATTAATTTTCTTTTCTTTTCTTAAACAAACAAAACCTCCCATAACCTAAACATCTATTAATTTCATAACAAACCTAACTAAACACTCTCTGTGGGATCGACCTAGACTTACCACTACTATAGTAGTAGGTCTAGTTTATTTTGACCAGCATTATAACACACTGTCAGTTAACTAATTGCGAGTAAGCGATGCAAAACAAGCACCGTAATTACCAGCTTATATAGGTTAACATATTGTAGGTAAGTGATGTAGAACCAGCTTTGTAACTAGTGGTTAACCAGTCGCAAGTAAGCGATGCAGAACTAACTTCGTCACTTTATGCCTAAGGGTACCATATGGTAAAGAAGTTAGTTGTGGGCTATGTCCTGTAAGAAAATTCATGACAATAATAATACCGCCATTATTTGTTTTAAAAGTAATTTGAGAGGCACCATATGGTACCAATTCTAATGGTTAGCTTATTTTTAGTATAAAAGATTTCGGAAAACTTAGTGCCACCATTGTTTATTTTTTAAGGAAAATGGAAACTTTTATATTATGAGCTTAATTTTGAAAAAAGCATTTTGAAATAGTATCTTAAATAAATTGAAATTATGCTCTAAGAAATATTATTTATTACTATATTTTATGATGCACGAATGAATTTTTATGGTGATTATTTTAGGGCTTGCTTATTGTACGGGAATATTTCAGTGATGATGTTATCAAAAATTTAAGTTTTAGTAAAATGATTAACACTCATTGAACTCATTTAGCTTATCCCAATTTTTATGTTTGTAAATAAATGACCTCAGGTATGTGTACAGATGCTACAATAGCTGGGATTGTACTGCAGAATTAGTTGTATTGTCCAGTGCTAATGGGCTTATGTCATTTTTGCTATGTATGTGTTTTTATGAAATTGGCTTAGTTACTTGTATATATGGTTTAAATTAATTTGGAGGGCTTTAAAAGTGTGATTTTTTAATATTTGTGGAATTATAAATATCTTTTACTTAATGAACTACGAGAGCTTTGATCTTCAATAATGTTTTTAAAGTGTTGAGAATTATATGTTTATAGTTGCTTATATGTGAACCTAAGGTCCCATTTCAGAAGTTAAGTTGGTATATGAAATATTAGAAGTGTTTTAAATCATGTTATGTAGGTTTTATAAAATTTGTGAATCTTAGAAAAGTAGTCGTTATGCTACCGATTTTTTATTTAAAAATTCCCATTAGTTTCTGTGCTTTTAACTTGTAAAGTATAAAAGGTTTTTAACAGTTGAATGACTTAGCTTTACTGGAACCCTTCGGTTGAGTTAGATATCGATTGAAGAGCTACAGTGAGGTCACTAGGAAGGCTCCACTTAGGTTCTGGAAGAGGAACTCCAGAATGGGTCCTTTCAGCTTTAGTTGGTCTAGTTTTCATACCAAAGAGTTTTTTGCATTCTCCGCTAGGGTTAGGAAGAAAGGATATATTTTATTTCTTAGTTTCCAAATCTAGATTAGACTCTCAGAGAAATAATCAAAAAAGGATGGATTTGCCTTTAACTTCTCCTCTTTGCTATCAACGCAAGTACATTTCAACATTAACGTTTTATTACCAAAGGCATTTTGTTCTTTTTTAGAGATACCTAAAAGGATACTTTTCTCTTTGTGGTGATGATGGTTATGGAAATTAGAGGAGCAGTGAAATAAGGATAGTTAAAGAAATAGAAAAGAGATAAGGTTTATATAATATTTTAATTGTTTTAATAATTTAAAATTGTTGGAGAGGCCCGAGATCATGAATCACATGCATGGCAAAGCAGCGGAAGTGTCAAAATCAAAATTTCGATTCCCAAGATATCCCCATGAACCCAGAATCTATGTGCATGTATAAATTAATGTAAGAACATTAAATTATAGCAAATGTACGTTGAAAATGCTACTCCTTTCTTAAATCTTCTCCTTATTTGGGTTGTAGCAAACACCACACACCTTCAACAACCAATGAAGAACACATAGAGATGAAGAAATATAGTGTGTAGCGAAGATTTGAGCACCAAACAAGATAGAAAGACAAGTAGGACGCTCAATAGGAAGGATAAAAGAGAATTACATCACATGTAATAAACATCAAGCAATCCTTACTTGACATGCAAAGAAATTCTCCCTCTAACTCCCTCTAAATATCCAAAACATTTTTGGGCTCCTTAGCTATTGATCTCAATGTTTAAGTGATGAGAAATCACTTACATATGTTGCTGGAATTATTGGATCATGATAGTGACTTAGCTGGTCACGATCGTGACTACACCTTGGACATCTATGTAACATTTGCTTCGTCCATTCCTTTTCAACATTTCTTACCACGATCATATTGCGATATTATCCCAAAACATTCTCTCAATCTCCTAAGCGTGTGTACCCTTTAAGTTCCCAATTTTTTGCCACTTGAATTCTCTTTTAATTAGATCGATTCATGATGGTTTCATGATGCCAATTTACTGAAACGTAAGTAGATTGACACATAAACTCTTTGATAGTGAATTATCTGACTTACAGACCTTTCCATAGGCAAATACCGTATAATTCGTCCTTTCACATTCTATACCTCATTTGGTTCAGCGTATAGGCCACGTTTCAACTCCCACTAGACTGATTACGTCATATTTAGTCCAAGTGATATTAGTTATCGTCTTAGAGTTTTCATTAGCCTTTATGTCATTGAACACTCTCCTTATAAAACATCTACTCTGGCTAAAGATTCTTGAGTAATAATCCCGACAAGAGGCCGTGGGTATCATCTCCTTCTATTAAGAGTGGTGAATCCTTTATTGGCTACCCAATTACCTTTGAATACCAATAGCTGTACCTAATTACCACCCTATGAGCGACCTCGTCTTGAGTCAACAAGGAATGGTATCAAAGCACAAGATCAGCACCCAAGATATCCTTGAGTACATCATGTCTAAGGATATTTGCACCATTACTATGATAAGATTAATCACTGACATTTGATAGATCATCCATATGATAATCTCATAATAGATCATCCGATGTACTTACTACTCTTAATAAGCATTCAAATGTTAACTTTAAACATCTCATGCTTACAGTTTATGAGATCTACTATTTGATCAAATCAAGGAGTATAACATGTGCTAGTCTATCTGAATTAACAATGTTCTGTCTCATTAATCATATGATTAGGGATAATTTAAATACTAAGATAATTGCACATGATAGAAATCTCATTATCATTATCTCATCATGATTTTCTTCATGTTATGTTTTGTATCATGGACTTCATTAACTCGATTTAAAATCGACATCAATTTATAAATGTGAATATCAAATTAATGAATTGCCTTTCACTTTATTAATCAAAATAAAGTTTGTACAAAAGTGCTAAATACGATTGCCTTTAGAGCACTACTTTAACAAAAATATTATAAATTTAGAAAAAATAAAAATTTTATAAAAATTCATGTTATAGCATTTTTAATTGTTTTAATAATTTAAAATATTATAAATTTAGGAAAAATAAATATTTTTATAAAAATTCATGTCAACATTGCTGGCATGCCCCATTAGATGGAAGTCCAACTATGGAAGCCAAATGGAAACCTAATAGAGGTAGTTTTAGGATGCAAATAATACCCTTTTTTAAATATTAATGTGCAATATAGTACTAAAGATAATGGCAGGGCTAACCTAGATCTTTTGTCAAATGATAAGGAGCTGAAATCATAACTATAATAGGGTATAAATTAACAAATAAAAACAGTAAAAGAATAAAAATCACACACATATATATATACATAACACTTTACAACTTTCAAAAACCCGTTAAATGAATAATAATAAAATGCAATATATTTAT
>JANIIA010000001.1:12105825-12126538 GCA_027478495.1 Erythroxylum alaternifolium
GGGGGGGGGGGGGGGCGGGTTTAGAAGAAAACTTAAACGACTTCCTTTGGATTAAAACCAAACAACGTCGTATTATTAATGAACAAGTCGTCTTTTACTAACGGAACCTATTTTTTGTTGATATTCAAATTCACCAAAAATATGGTACGTTTTATGCCGCTTATTTTGCGACGGATAGAGCTTTCTGTCAGTAATGTGTGATGTTTTACTGACAAAATGTACTCCATCGGAAAATTAAAGACGGACTACATACCGTTGGTAAACATCCGACGATGACTATTAAACAAAGCATATTTCAGCAACAGAACTATTTCCATCGACAAAGGTCCGAAGCTATTTAATCACGGGAAGCTTTCCCGCAATCTTTATCAATGGTCATTGTTTGGTTTTCGTTATATTTTGTTGCAAAATTTGTGCGAATATTTTCCCTCCACCTTTACTGATGACAATTGTGTCAGTCACAAAATAAAAATTTTAACAATACTTTTACCGATGGACTATGTTTTTTCATCGGTAAATAGCTTCGATTTTGGTTCCATCGATAAATTTCTGTCCCCAATCTATGATTTTCTTGTAATGCTATAAGTCCCTCATTCTTGTTATTATAACTAAACATTGCAAAGAATGTGAACAAGGTCTATTCTTCATATTCATCGACTTCAGCCATTCTTTTTTGTTTCAGCTTCTTCTCCTTATGCTTGCATACCTTTTCAATATTTCTAAGTTAGATGCAAGCTTAATATCTTTTATTTGATATAAACCAAAAACACTTAGGTATATGGTTGCTCATTTTTGCAATGTTTGCGAGATATAATTTTTTTCTCCTTACTTTCATTATGATGATATCCTTCTTATTCCTCTTGGTTTTTCTTCATTCCATCCTTTCTCTTTCCTTTTATTTGGCTTATGTTAGCTTGGCTAAGATGAATTAGCCTTGGATGCTCCTTCTCCAACCTCTTCTTGTCTTTAGAGTTGTCTTTGTTCCTAAGGTTGAAGAAAATTTATATGCTTCCATCAATCTGAGTTATGACACGTCATTTAACTCCTATAATGTTGAGATTTTAGTTTCAAATTTTTTAGAGACACTTAGAAAGACTCTATTAATAACTTTTTTGTCTTCAAAGTCCTCTCAAAGTAACCTTAACTGATTTTCAATCTTCGTGAGTTTATCACTAAACTCTTTGTTGTATTCACGTTTTTGCATATTCAATAAATTAAACTCTCTCCAAAAGTTAAGGATTTGTAGTTGTCTTGTTATATCTAAACCTTTAAACTCTTCCTTTATCTTGTTCAAAGCTTCTTTTCCTATCTCACGAGTTATTATTCTTGCAAAATTAGCTTCTAACAAAAACATGAATGATTGTAAGCGCCATATCTCTCAATCTTTTCACTATGATTCTTCAATTGATTGGTTGTTGGGTTATGTAGAAGTAGTGGGGGTGGGTTCAACCCTTGTTTCCACCATATCTTAGCATCCAAAAGTCTCTTTATGCAAATGATCCAAGTTCATGAGCTCTTGACTAAGTCTTCATCTTAATAGCTCATATAGTATAGTGGTCACCATTGATTATGGGAGGAGAGGTTAAAGAGAAACCTTTTGAAGTCATTATTATAGTATAACTTGACAACTTTAGTTTGTTATGTATTTAAGTAAAGAGGTTAATCTTCTCTCACTACAAAAAAAAGTCATTTAGCGAAAGAAATTACCGACGATAATTGTAAAAATTTCTTCGATAAGTCAGATTAGCGAGTGACTTACTGAAGAAATTTATCAATGGATAAATGCGTCATAGAAATAACTGTAGGTAATAATTACGGAAGAAATACAGGGATTCCGTCGGCGAGATTTAATTTTTTGTTGGTAAATATACCGACGGTATTTGTGCTATTGTCCGTCAATAAATATGCTGACAGACCATATGATTCCGTCGGCATAGTTACCGATAGTTTTGTACCTTTTGTCGGTAATGTTTTAGTCGATAAGTATGTTAAAACATTACTGATGGTTACCTTAATTCTGTCGGTGAGTTTACTAACGGTTAATCTAATGTCGGTTAACCGTTAGTAAATTTTGCGATAGAATTGGTTATTTTGTCCATGATTACCAACGGTAAGTAGTTTTTCGTTAGTAAATGATATTGAATTTACCAACAGAATCACAAACGTCCGTCAGTAAATGAACCAGAAAGTTTTTTTTAAAAAATATACCGTTAATAAATTTTATTTGATGATGTTATGGTTGTTGCATAATTTAAACAGTTATGAATTTAATAGTATATATTTAATTTGTTTAAATAGAAATTTAATTGATGATATAAAGTTAAAAATATCTTAATTGATAATAAAAACATTACATTGCACATAATAAGTATTTGTAATTCAAATGAAATGACCAAAAGTACAATATTGATCTGGTGACGGCGGATGCTCTGATTGGTGCGATGAGGTGCTAGCCCTACCCTTGAACTTATCTACCTTATTACGGAGCTGAGTTATGTACTCCATCAATGTCTGCACTGTACTTTGAAGCTCTTGGACTTGATTGGTTGTGGACTGCCTATTAGATGCTGTTGTACTGGATGTGGAGGATTGTGAATAGCATCTATTTGCAAATGAACCTAAGCTGAATATCCTTCCACGACGGTCTCTACCACCTCCTGCATGAAGATAGGTTTCAATCTCAATAACATCTTTTGACTACTGAGACTGTCATTAAATGTTTTCTTGTATTTGGTCCTATCAGAAGGCAATGTTTAAATTAGTAAGTGATAATTATTAAGCATTAATGTTAAACCATAAATTTCACATACATTTAGTTCTCTACAACAGCTATTGACGAATGTCACATGGTCATGCTTCTTAGTGTGAATGTGCAAAAAGAGCTGATGGGGTGTAGGCCTCACGCCTATAGACTTTTCCTTTATAAGAATAAAATGTTATAAGTGAGCTAGAATTTATAAAAATTTTGGTAGAGTTTCCTCTATTTTTATGATATCTGCCCCCTATTCAACAAAGAAAATAACTCAACATCACAACCATATATAGTACCAGACATTTATAGCATTATCATTCTCAGTAAGAAACACATATTTTCATTTCAAAATTCACACATCAAATTCAATTGAAATACAACAAAGTAAAGAAACGAGAATATAAATGTAAAGTGTAGATACTTACAAGTCTCTTTGCATGCTCGTAGTGGGTAATAGATCCTCCCGTATGTACGGAAAGACTCTCTTCCCCCGGTCCTCTACATTTGTTGCCCGAATTACACTCTGAAATGGACATTGACTCAGGTGATGTCTAATACTGCTACCAACGACTCCATATTTGTTCAGAAATGTAAGGCAGTCATACACCGGCCCTGTGTATTGCAACAATAAAGTCTCAATAATGTATACGTGCTTGTTTCTCCCATACTCTATAAATGATCGCGTCAAATTGAGAATCCCAAAAAAATCTTTATGAAACAAAAGGAAAAAATTCAATTAATACTTATGATGTAATAATATTTATCTAGTTAATGTATAAAATTGTTAATTAAAAAAGAAAATAATAATTTTTGTTGTAACTCAAACTCCTGATAGTAAAATTCCTTTGTCGCCTGAGAGATGTTCTTCTATAGATAACCCTCAAGATCAATCTTCTCCTTGAATTTCGATGTCATATTTCTTGAGCATGGTCCAGATGGAATCAACCTAATATAAAAATAAATAAATTTATACCATTTTTAAAATTTAAACCTATAACATAATTATAAACATATAGTTTTTCATGTATTTTCAGTTACATATTATTGACAATTGTGATGTAAGTTCTTCCATCAGATCCGTCAACTCCAAACTAGCGGCCACCTCCTTCATCTACATTGTTTACCCCTAATATCTCTGTCAGTATAGGGGTAGTGAATGATGTAGGGGTAATAGATGGTGTAGCAGTAGGTACGAAAGGTGATGCCTCATCTGGAAGTGTAGTAGCTGGAGGGGGAGGAGGTGATTCAACTCCAGCTGTTACATCATGAGATGCTTCACCTGTACTGTAAGTACCTCCTAATCGTGGTCTAAATCTTAGTCGTATCATATCCTATCTTCTCTTTGGTGGCATATTTCAACCTGAAATTAATATTTGATTGAATTTTGTAGAAATATTATAATTTGATTTCAATATTTTATACAATATATTGAAAAGGAAATAATTGATTTGTTGAATATAATATTCAATTACAAACACAAATTAAACGTTATCATCACTTAATTGTAAATCAAAATCATCTTTTTATTATGAAGAATTCGAATCAAACTCAGTCTCTTCTTCAGATCTCTGGCCCTCCTTATCCTCTCTAGATAAAATTTTAACATATTCATTACATGAATCGTTTAAAGGTTCATCATCCTCATATATGATAGATGTATTTAGTTCATAAGAATCTTCTTGAAACGCTTCACTTTCAATTCTTTGTTCTCCTTTTCCATGTGATTCAAAAACACGTCTAGGTTTAACTTTGCAAATAGCTAACCAATTTGACTTATCTTGTCGTAAGCTGGGAAAAGGGACATAATACTTCTGGATCGCTTGCATTGCCAACATGAAAGGCTCAAAATGTCAAAATCTTCTTTGCTTATTAATTTTAACTGGATTGTATCGGCTATACACTTTTATACCAACAATTGGTGTTGGATCAAACCAATCACACTTAAATAACACACTTCACTTTATTGGCAATACATGGTACTCAATTTCAAGTATCTCAATAATCTAAAAACATTATTATGTATTTCAGTTATGAATAACACTAAATTCAAAACCGAAATAATCACTTTCAACTTACTGCACGAAAGGTTGAACCTCTTGACAGTTTAATAAAATGCAACCATAGGTAGCCTTAATTTCTTCCTCTGTTAATATTCTTCTTGTTGAAAGTCTATATGTTTGTCCAGGATATATGAAAATGGATAAGTTACCATCAGCATCACTAGTTCCACCCCCATCGTCATTATAAGGAACTTTTCTTTCTCTTGTGTAAACATGCAGCTTAAAATAATGTGAACAAAATGTACTAGCTTCCTCCACTAAATAAGTATTACATATCGAGTCTTCAACTTTAGCCTTGTTCTTTACATTTTTCTTCAAGTGATGCAAATACCTATATGAGCGAATATGGTTATACTAATTTAGTTATTAAAACATGTTATGAATTAATTAAAATCATTTTTGTTGAATTACCTCTCAAATAGATACATCCAACGATATTGAACTGGACTAGTTAGTTTAACCTTGTGTACTAAATGGACAAGTAGATGCTCTATACAGTCAAAGAAGCTTAGAGGAAATATCCCTTCTAACTTACACAAAATTACTAGAATTTCACTTTTTAGTTTTTCTATTTCAGCTAACTTGATTTCAGACGATGTTAAGCTTTTGAAAAACAAACTTAATTCTGTTATTACTTCCCAAACCTTATTCCGTAGCAACAACCAAAATGCAATTAGAATTAGCCTTTGCATAAATACATGCCAATTATGACTTTTCATCCCAAATAATTTGTACTTTCTCATGTCGACACACCTTGCTAAGTTTGAAACGTAACCATCGGGAAACTTTAGACTTTTCAACCATTCACACAATATTTCCTTCTATTTTTTGTCCAAAGTGTAACATGCTTTTGGATATTTACTAGTGCGAAGATCTTTATGTAACTCATTCCTTCTACAAAAAAGTTTCAAATCAGCTCGTGATTTTGCATTGTCTTTTGTCCTCCTTTCAATGTTCATTATGGTATTAAACAAATTGTCAAAAATATTTTTTCAATATGCATCACATCTAGATTATGAAGTATCAAATTAGTTTTCTAATATAGAAAATCCCAAAAGATGCGTCGCTTTCTCCAGCCAAAGTTTCTACTAATGCTTGTATTAATTTCATCATTTTCAAATTCTGTCACTTTCAGCAAGCCTAATTTCTCAATCTCCTATAATATCTCTTCACCAGCTTTGTGAGAGGGAGGAGGTGTTTTTACCATCCTATTCTTAATGAACTTTTGTTTATTACGCCTAAATGGATGATTTGGAGGAAGAACTTTTCTATGGTTGTCAAACTAATATATTTTTCCCCCGTTTGGAAGATAAAATGCATCAAAATCATTACCACAATAAAGACAAGCCAATTTTCCTGCTGTACTACAATAAGACAACATGACATATGTCGAAAAATCACTAATGGTCCACATCAAAGTTGCTTTCAACACAAAATTTTATTTCATAGACACATCATATGTCTCAACACCATATTCCCAAAGATGCTGCAATTCAAAGATCAATGGTTGTAAGAATACATCAATTTTATGCTTTAGATTTTTAGGTCATAGGACAATCACTGTTAAGAACATATATGCCTCTTTCATACACATCTATGGAGGCAAATTACAAGGAGTAATTATGATTAGCCATGATGAATATTGCTGGTCGGATTGCCTAAAAGGTTGAAATCCATCCGTCGACAATCCCAACCTAATATTTTGACTTTTAGCTACAAACTCATAATTTGTGTCATTGAAATGTTTCCATGCCAGTGCATCTGATGGATGACTCATTATTCCATCTTCATGTTATTGTTCATTATGTCATCTCATGTAAGATGCAGTAATATTAGAAGCATATAGTCTTTGAAGTCTGGAAATTAGCGGGAAATAATACACTCACTTCCAGGGTACTAATTTATGTTTCATAGAATGCTTTCTAGGCTTGAACCTAGGTTGAACACAAAATTTTCACTCTTGTAATTCCACGTCATCTCCCCAATACAATATACATTCCAATTTGCATCAATCAATCCCAATTTGCAACATTCAATCTTTTCGACAAGTAAACCGAGACCCCTAATAAGTTTCTTCATATTGTAAAAATTATCAACCACTGTATGATTATGAGGCAATGATTCAGTATACCATCCACGAATTTTATCAAAACTAAGATCAGAAATATGCCCTTCAGACTTTATGTTCAATATTCGAGCAATTGAGGACAATTAAGTCATTGTCTCATAATTTGGCCATAGTTCTTGGTCAACTGAGCGTAGTAAGTCAAAAAATTATTTTGAATGTGGGTTTAGTTCTTCTTCAAGATTTTCTATATTTTCCTGAAAGGTATAACTGACTGCATCATAGGTCATTTGCATGTAAGAATTTCCATTTGCATCCACATTATTTGTTCTAAATCCAATCCCCCCTTCAAACTCATTTAAATTCACTGACGATTATGCTCTATTATCCCTTGAGGTGCTACAAATCAATGGCTCCCCATGTTGTGTCCACTCAAAATAATTTGGGATAAATCCTTTTCTCAAAAAATGCCCATTCACTTCATCAATAGGAAGGAAACAAATGTGTTTGTACTTTTTACATGGACATCTGATCTTTGGGCCATCCATATATGCAGGTTGAGAATATACATAATGAATAAAAGCTTCAACTCCCTCAACAAACTTAGGATTAATGAAACCATCAGGTGTTAATCGTCTATACATCCACGACCTATCAACATTACTCGTTTATGCAAAACTGTTAATTTGAAATGGTGATTTCATAGTTAGTATCCTTTATGTTTCCTAAAGTTTACAGAACATCTAAACTTCACACAACATCCCCTAAGTATTAACCAATTGAATTAATTACCTACAATTGATTTCAAAACTATGGTATGTGGCATTATTTACACCTGTGAATCAAGAAAACAAGTTCTCGCTGTGACTCCTAGGCTCGTGGAATTTTTCACCGACAAGCCTCACTGGAGCTGCATCATGGGTTTCTAGCCTATGTTTCATCCTAGGGGTTTATTAATGCCTCAAATCATCCTTAACATCTCAAACTCATTCCATATTTAGTAAATACTTAGACTATTAAAGAAGAACATAAAAACTGATCAATGATTAGAAGAATATTCTAAACAACAACACAAAATCAAAACCTCCTTTGCATTTACACAAAATCCAAAGGTATCATAATCGTATTATTAAAGCAATACATATGGTAAATATTAGTTGGACGACTAACTTAAATATCTTGGGTCCATCATCCAAAGAGATGGTAATATAGATGCCGATATAATACATCGTATTCGATCTAGGTGGGTCAAATGGCAAAGCACATCGGGGGTCTTATGTGATCGGAAGATTCCTTTAAAACTCAAAGGGAAGTTTTATAAAATAGTGATTCGGCCAACCATGTTATATGAGGCGGAGTGTTGGCCCGTCAAAAGTAGACATACAAGATAATTATTGATAGCAGAAATGCGTATGCTTTGGTGGATGTGTGATATTATCAAAAGAGAGAAGGTTCGGAATCGTGTGATGAGAGATAGACTACAGGTGGCTAGTATTGCTGACAAGTTAAGAGAGACCCAGCTTAGGTAGTTTGGACATGTGTGCAGGAGGCCCTCTGATGCTCCAGTACGACGCTGTGAGAAAATAACCCTTAGTGACTACAAGAGGCGAAAAAGAAGGCCATATAAAAACTGAAAGGAAGTGATCACGAAAGATATGTCAGACTTGGCCCTTACTAAGATAATGGCTAGAAATAGGAAAGTCTGGCATAATCGAATAAGGGTAAAGGATTAGTCTTTAACATTCACCAAAATAGTTGGGCAAGTTATCGAGAGAGGTCTTCCTCCCCGCTCGTGCTATGTCTGTACTGCGTAACAAACCTTTTTTTTCGAGCCTACAACTTGGCTTTTTAGGACAAGTATATAGGGAAAGATCTCGCGAGGTCGTCGGCAACTGTCGGATTGTCATACCCTCAGAGTTCTGAGCGAGGACTCCTAGCTTGTATAGAGACAAGACGAGCCGAACTTGACAGTTTATCGGGTACTAACAGATCTGAACATCATATCAGGTATATCCTTTGGTTATTTATTTCTATTTATTTATGTATTTAATGTACTGCTATTTTTCATAATCTTTTCACGCGCAAGTTTTACCTATTTACTCTTTAACCTGCATCACTCTTTTATTATATCATCTGCATTGTAGGTCTACCGGAAACAGCCTCTCTACTGTATAGGGGTACGTACTATCAGACGTCTCCAAACTCCGCTTAATTGCAAGACTGCAGACTGGGTGTGATGATGATGATGAAGAAGAAGAAGAATTAATGAATATAACATAAAATATTATAAAATCTATCAATTTAATAAAAACACCACAATTAATCAATCTTATCATTTGCCGATTCAATTAAAAAATATTTTTAAAAAACCTTCTCGAAGTGTTAAATTCATCGAACTATAAAAATTACAAATTCAGAATTTTAGAGACAGTATCTGCATTCAAGTGATAACATTTAAATAAAAGAATTATATAATAATTTCAGTTTTTAGGACTTGTCATCATGGGGTTATTATAGCAAATATAGCACAGCAATAAACACTCCATCGTTAAGACTCCCTTTTGACCGCCGCCTTGTTAGTTGTTAGTGTTAAAAAAGATGGGTTCTAGATGCAAATGCTTCCGTCAATTTGTAATGCCAAGATCAAAGTTTAGCCGTTCTTTACAATTTCCAAAACTTCCTCTCAAGCCCATAAGATTAGTCAGGCGCATCAATAATGAAGTCTCTCAAATTGGGACAAATTATTTGCGCGAAGGAGAAAAGCAAATTCCAGTTAGCACGTACTCATCCACCGTGAGGCCAACTAGCCCGGAATGCAGTTTTCGTTGGCAACGACTATTTAGACAACTAATTCTTTTCGAATCTAAAACCAATATTTACAAGATATTCTTGTTACAGGATGATTTCATATAACTACTCGCAGAAATATTCTCTTTCAGTGCATGTTATCAGCAAGTTGCGAACTGCGGATTGCCCAAAATGATTTTGGCTTCAACTTCTTTGTGGCAGTGAAAAGCCATCCCATATGGGTTTCACAACTGGAACAGTACGCAATGGTCCATGCATACCTGAAAAATATCTCGAATCAACATACTTTGGTAACAGCAGTAGGTTCTCAATGCCAGGCTATAAGATCTTTGCCACAGCAAATTAAACAAAACAAGCGGATAACTAAACACAAAATGCTATAAAATTTTAATGCTCTGCACACTTCAAAAATTGAAGATATCAGTGAGGAATCAAAAACAAAGATGAATTTGATACCCAGGAAACCAACTGTACTCTGTAAAAGCTCGCCCTTCAAGTGCCAAACCATTCGCTTTGTACAAAGTAATTATCTCATGCACAGAACCATATTTGTTCACATATGCATTGAGAGGACCTTCAGCAGACATTGTCAACATATCACTCCGCCTTGCAAGTACAGTCTGCAAGCATTAAAGGAAGTAAAGAACAGATCACTAGTTTGGAACAAACCAAAATACCGAAGATTCAAGCTAGTAGGGACTGTGGATTGGTTCATCGTCTAATTTACATCAATAGTGGTTATATAGTATGGTCAAAGATGCATAAGAACACATGTACACCTACACATCGAAATGTAAAGAAAGAAAAACGGGTTTTACCTGACAATTTTTACAACGTATAAGATCAAAATTATCTAGTAAATCGATTTCTTGGCGCAGTCGATATGAAACGCCATCAATCTCAAGAAGTTTTTGCCTTGTAGATTCGGAAACAGGAATTTTACTGGCAATATGAAATGATAAAAGATCTGGCTTTTTCACTAAATCTTCAAGACCTGGTGCTCCAACTATCTGTTTCCACATTTCTGAGTTCAATAAAAAGTCACTATTCATATTAGAGATAAAAGATAAGTGCTGATTAGAGCCACAAGTAAGCATCATGCAAACACTTGATAAAAGAAATTGGCAGCCAAGTAAATGCATGATAGATGATTAGACAGTTTAGAAAGCAAAGTGTCCTTCCCTTCCTTCGTCCCTTTACAAGTGACCAAATGTATGATGGACATAACTAGTGAAATTATTAAACTTAATTTATCCTGGTAATAGTTAAAATACATCCAAGCTGTTTTCCTTTTCCAAAACAGTCATGCAAAAAAATCAGGTTAGACATGTTTCAAAATTTTGATTTCTCAAAAGCTGAAATGTAAGAAAATAATTAGACCAAACACAATATTATAGAGAACATACTTGTTTCATAGCTGGTTACTTAAACAAACTTTTCAAACTCTTCAGTAGCACCATAAAGAATTTTGATAAGGATAGAGATGAAAAATTAACATGCATACATTATTTAAGACAGGTAAGTTAACCTTCAACTATGAATTACACGAAGATATTCAGGAATTAAATAGAATACCTGCTGCCTTCTGAGCTAAACAATAGGAATCATGCATACGATATACCCAGTGAGGCCAGAATGCTGTAGGAACCTTACGAAATTGATCTAAGTCTGGAGTTTTTCGGTATCTTTTAGGAACTTCCTGGGTGTTAGGTTGTTTCTGTGATGAATTTTTCCCAATTCCTAATGCATTATCATCAATTGTTCTTTCATGTTTTGTGGAGTCAGAGTCAGCTGGATAAGGCATTGCAGATGTGGACTCCGGCTCATAGGGAAACTTGTCATCATCACTGCTTTGTGAATCCTCCATACCATAGTCTCCACAATAGGAATCAATAGCAGATTCGTGAATTGTCCTTTCAGTTAAAGAAAGCTCACCCCCAAAACTTTCCTCTGAACTTGTTGGTGAATTGCAACTGTTATCTCCATATCCACGTGATGAACCAACTGAAGGACGCATGTTAGAGAGATCACGGCCGCAATAATTAGATAAAGGTGTCAATTTTCCAATAGCAACTTGAGGCGTCCTTAGTGGTTGATCTTCCTGAATAATTTGAACCTCCCCACATCGCTAAACATAAATTAGCAATCAAATTAGGGCTTAATCATACACATGGAAGGATGAATAGTGAAATGTAAGTGTTCTAACCACTCCTTCCACATCAATCCACTGCCGGATCAAACGAAAACGTTGTTTGCCACGAGTAACCACATTAAGTGAGCCATCATCTAATCGCCGGTATTGTCGAATCTAAAAGATTGAATTTCAGAAGTACAGTCACCAAAAGTATTTATCAACACAATTGAAGAAAAGACTGAAGATTCAAAATAAGAAGAAAAACAAATACAACTAAAAACAAGAATAAGTTGCCACAACTCAACAAATATAAAAGTGAAGACCAAAATTGGATTTATTAGCAACATATACACAAAAACCCAACAAAGAAAGATAAAGCACCATGTAATTAATGACAAAATACTCTCATGGTGGCTTCATGATCCATTTCATTTTCAATGAGCTTTATAACAAGAGATCTCGAGGGATAATATCTATTGGTCATATCAAACATCTAATTTGTTGGCCTGAGAATAGGATGCTAATGGGATGAAGAAGAAAACAATTATTTTTTCATCAAGAAATTATGAACATTAATTCATGTTAAATGTATAAATTCATACATTTAGTAGGAGTGATAATTAAGAGTAGCTTACATACAAGAATGAGTTGCCATATAGAGTTCCCTCTTGTATGCGAATTACCGTTCCTCGAAAACAGTGTCTTATTGAAATTTAATACTTAAAACATATCATCAAGAAATTACTTCATGCGGAAAGTTACTGTAGTGTAAACACAAGACAGGCTTTCGAGATAACTTCATCCAAAAAGACTTCAAAAAAAGTCTCTCCTAAGCTTCAAATGCAAAAGGATGTCCTTATTAATGTCAAACAAATCCATTCTTATTTTATCAAAGAAATATCAAAATTTCAATGTCAATGTCACCCTATTATTTGAGCATGATTGTGGCTCCATTTGAACCCTATAAGTGTATACAGTTCATCTTTCTTTTTCAGCACTAAGAAATTGACTATCCTCAATTATCAGTTAAGTGAGTTAAATTGTCACTTCAATTTAAAAGGAATAAGTAAAAAATGTGACTCACAGTTGTTTGGTATAGTATCTCAATGAAAAATATGTTTTTTGCAAGCAATCTGTACCACGAGTATAGCATTTCTTCATCAAGTTTGGAAATGATGATGACCACAAGGAACAAAGACATTGCAAAATCTGTAGATCCTACACACCAAGTCCAGAAGGTGGAATATTGATCCATCTAGCCTTCTTCAGTTATGGCGTGTCCAAGAAACATTCATGACCATATATATTTACTAAATCGTGAGATATGTACATTCATGTTGATTCAAGATTTAAGCATGTAAAGGTACTGACCAATTCTTGATTAATATTAGAAAATCAACAAAATACTAACATAATTGCATGACTATTATATATTTTGCAAGAGTATAAATTACCAGAAAACATTTACAGACACATGATATAAACCTATATTGTTCTCATCAACAAAAATAGTAAATACCTCTGCAGTTGTACCAACTGCTGCAAACCTTAATCTTCCGTTTTCAAGATCCCCATAAGCACGAACCTGGAAATAGTTTCAGATATCTTTCATCATTCTTTCACAAAACTCAAGAAGAAAAAAAAGCTTGATACAGGAAACAACTTTCCACCTACCACACCAATTGTATAAAGAGCATCATTTGGTGCATCAACTTGGATCAATGCCCTCTCAACAGCAGAGATAAAATTAGGCTCGACAACTCTTAGAGGAAGCATCGCCTCTGGGAAAAGAACCACTCCTAACAATTGTGAAGTAAATAAGGATCAACAAATACATATAGAGTAAAAGGAGTGTGTCCCCAACTCCAACACTTGCAGCTATTTCACAAGGAGTAGCTCAAATTTTCCAAGATCATCGTTGGTTATTGATTAGGCTTGGCAAATAAGCCTAAGCCCGACCCAGCCTAGACCAAAGTCAATGGACCCAAAACTCGGTCTTTTTTCTTTTAAAATTTTGAGCTTTCGAAGCCCATGCCTGAGGTCAGTCGAACTCGATTCAAAGCCCAAAAATTTTTTTAAAAATGGTGTCAATTTTCAAACTATAAATTTTTTTTAAAAAAGAAAATAATCAGATCATCCATACTCGATTGGACTTTGGGCCTAGACTAAAATTTTCAGGCTAGGCTTGGGCTTAAGCGAGCCTTTTCTAGCCCATTGTCATCTTTATTATTGATACAAATCTCCCCTCCCCCTCCCCTAGTGAAGACTTTTGAACTATGGTCACAAAATTTTAAATTAAGCGTCTAAAATGTGAATGTACTCGCTCATCAGACTTTAAAAAACAAACTTTCACAAATATTGCCTCTAGAAAATTCTTGAACTTCTTAAATCATGTCAATCACCAAGTACACTCATAAATACAAGCACACAACAAACGATCATTAGAGATCATGCAACAATACCTTCAAGATAGATCAATGGGATGGTCAATTTGACACCTCCATCCAAGAAAGCCAACATACGGTGAGTATCTTCAACCTCTGGAAAATACAAACAATCCTATAAGCATAAAATAGATTTATACAAATGCTAACCCTTAATTAAAAATTCTTAACAGCAAAAAGTAAGAGAAAAAGAAATGGCTACACAATTTATGCCTACCACCAAGATAAGTATGTAATGAAGCCAAACTGGTGTTAAAGTTGAAATCATCTGAAGTGTTATCACCACTGGGAAAAACCAAAAAAAAAAAAAAAGAATTGAATGGATTAGAAAGACAATAACTATTACTTGAATCACAATCATAAACAATAAAAAGCATATATCAAATAAATGAACTGTCAAAGTATGAAAACCAATGGATATACTCCAACAATATTATCAAACGCCAATCATTCATTACAAAGGAATCCAAACTTAAATAAGCAACGATGTTGTAAAGTCGTAGCAACTTAAGTGAAATGATGTTGTTTTTATGTAACTCTTTTTAAGTAGAAAATGAACATGTGTTAGGAAAGGATAGTTAATACTTATATATGTGTAGTTGTAAGGGGAAATACAGATAGGAATGATATGAATTATTCTGCTTCTATCAATTTTCTTCACTCTTTGTAACAATCTCTAACATTCTCTCTTCTCTCTCTCACTCACTCCTATGATTTGCTTCTATTAAGTAACAATTTTGGTTGGTATCAAAGCAAACGAAACTCGAACATCAACAATGGAAGAAGAAAGCAGGGGCACTTTATTACGGAGGATCAGAGAAGGAATGAAGATTCTTATGGAAACACAAACGAGGAATGAGTAGTTTCTGATGGAAAATCAAACCAGAACTGACAAACAATAAAAGGGGTTAGGAGATTTGAAACCCTTGTTCCGCTAGTTCATACAAAAGCTAGAGGGACTCAAGGAAAAGCCTTAAATAGGAAGGTAGGAACCAATCTTGAAAAGCATAACAAAACATGAGGGATATACCATCCTAACGAGGTTTAGCAAAATCGATTTTCCCACCTTTGAAGGAATGGACCTATAAATGTGAGCAATTTTTCACTCTTGATCGTACACCAGAGACCGTCAAGGTAGGAATAGCAGCAATACACTTGGAAGACTCCTCTCAAGAGTGGTATCAATTGGAAATGAAGAACAAAATTGGGAAAGAAAACATGCAGTAAAAGGAGTTTAGAATGGTACTCAAGAGAGGTCTGGTGAGAAAATTTTTGAAAAGCCTGTAGGAGAGCTCTAATAGGAAGGGACAATATAAGAATATTATCCCAATTTGACAAGTATTCCAACAAGCTGTCACTTGCGGATGATTAATATTATCCCAATTTGACAAGTATTCCAACAAGCTGTCACTTGCGGATGATTACCTTATCGGGTTTTTCCTAAAAGGGTTGAAACTAAAACTTGAGCTACTGGTGAAACTCTTGGATCCCCAAAGCCTTCAACAGGCTTATGCGCTTATGAGGAAATAGGAAGTGGTGGTAGCAACCAACACTTCTTCCCTCCTTCACAAAGGAAGCAATAAAGGACCATATAGCTGAAACAAGATGGTATAGAAAATATGAGAAGAAAAAACCACTTTATTTCTCTAATTATATGTAATTTATACACGAGTATAACCTATTCTAATACTAATAAACTACTAGATTTTTTGTATACACTAACTTATCCAATCTATAGTATATCTTATCTTATCTACTAAATTATCTTCTAGAAGATAAAATTACCTCCTAGAAGATAATCTCCTAAGCTAACTAAACTTACCTAAAATAATTATCCAACACTTCCCCTCAAGTTGAGGAATAGATATTTATCATTCCCAACTTGCTTAGAATTGTCTCGAATAGGCATAGGCATGATCTTTGTGAAGATATCGGCTTCCTGTGCTTCAGTAGGGACATAGCATAGATCAATGCCCCTTCTTCTATTTCACATTTGATAAAGCTCCTGTCAATTCTAACATGTTTTGTTCGATCATGTTGAACTGGATTCTTCACTATACTGATGGTTGATTTACTATCACTGAAGACTTTGGTGGGAGAGGAAGTGGAGATCTGTAGGTCCTGCATCAACCTCTCTAACCAAATAACTTCATAAATTCCTTGTGCAATTGCCCTAAACTCTGCTTCTACACTGCTTCTTGCTTCTCCATGTGACAAGATTCCCCCATAGTTTAGTACAATAACCAGATGTTAACCTATTGTCTTCAATACAACCAACCCAATCTGCATCCGTGAAATCTTCTATGCTTCTTTTCTCATTTTTCCAAAACATCAATCCTTTACCTGGACTGCCTTTGAGATATCTTAGAATATTGTTGACTGCCTCTAAATGTCTTTGAGTTGGAGAGTGCATAAATTGGCTAACAATAATCACAGAATAAGCAATATCTGGTCTCATTAATGACAAATAGATAAGTTGTCCTACTAACCTTTGGTATCTTCCTTTGTCAACAGGAGGATCTTTTCATTTTTTTTTTAATTTCCAGTTTCTCTCCAGTGGAGTTCCCATAGGTTTGCAACCCATCTTTCTTGTTTCCTCCAGTAAATCAAGAATGTATTTTCGTTGAGATATGAAAATACTTTCCTTAGTTCTAGCAATCTCCATTCCAAGAAAGTCTCTTAATGCTCCGAGGTCTTTTACCCTAAATTCCAGCCTCAATTTTTGTTTAAGATCATTGATCTCACTAGTGTCATCGCTTGTGATTATAATATCGTCCGCATACACAATCAAGATGGATTTCTTTCCAATTTTTTCCACACTTCAAAAACATTGTTTGTATCCAAACCTACAAAGAGTGTCATTGAACGTCTTAAACCATATGCGTGGAGACTGTTTGAGGCCGTATAAGGATTTTTTCAGTTTGCAAACTCTTCTTCTTCCTTCTATGGTTTCAAAACCTGGCGGTGTCCTCATATATATTTCCTCATCTAATGTACCATTTAGGACTACATTTTTAATGTCGAGCTGATGGAGTTCCCAATCTAAATTTGTAACCAATGATAAAAGGACTCTAATTGTGTTCAACTTCGCAATTGGAGCAAATGTCTCCTCATAATCTATTCCATAGGTTTGTATAAAGCCTTGAGCCACTAATCTAGCCTTATACCTTTCAATCTCTCCATCAGCCTTATACTTCAAAGTGAACATCCAGTTGCTACCAACCACTATTTTCCCTTCGGGTAGATCCACAATCTCCCATGTTTTATTATCAAGTAAAGGCTTCATTTCTTCAAGTACAACTTCCTTCCACTTAGGTTCTTGGAGTGCATCATGTAAATTTCTTGGAATTCTTACACTGTCAAGCTTAATAGTGAAAGCTTTAAACTTTGAAGATAACTTTGAGTAAGTCAAATAATCTAAAATAGGATATTTAGTACATGATCTTACCCCCTTCCATAGTGCAATTGGCACATCTAAGTTACTTAACATAGTCTCTCTAGGAGCCGGTCCTAGGTCCAATGATTGGCCTTGATGAGGAGCTTTAGGCCTTCGAAAATATACTAAGGTTGGTTTTTTGGGAATTGGTTCTCCCATTGAATTGGACTAGACAGTTTCAGGTTCAATGGTAGGTGTTTGTGGTGTTTGAGGGTTTTGTGGGAAGGTTTGTGAGATAGGAAGTGATATGCTTGGGTCCCAATAAATCTCTTCATGGGATGTCTCCCTCTGAAGGGAGGTATTGGTAAAGTATGGTTGTTTTTTGAAAAAGTGACATCATATGAAACAAAGAATTTGTTTGTAGAAGGTGAGAAACACTTATAACTCTTTTGAGTGGGGGAGTACCCAACAAACACACATTTAATAGCTCGTGGGTCAAGTTTGCTTCTATTGGGTTGATTGTTGTGTACGAAAACAGTACACCCAAAGACTTTAGGAGGAAGGGAATTAAGGAGCTTAATGTGAGGTAATTGTTCAAGAAGAAACCCTAATGGGGTTTGGAATTGAAGCAGTTTTGAAGGAAGACGATTTATCAAGTACGAGGTAGATAGAATAGCTTCTCCCCAATAGGAATTTGGAACAAAGTTGGTAAATATCATAGATTAGGCTACCTCTAAAAGATGACGATTCTTTCTCTCTGCTATCCCATTTTGTTGTGAGGTATAAGCGCAAGAGCTCTGGTGAATGATTCCATTTACATTGAGATATTGAATAAAATCAGTTGAAAAATTTCTCTCCCATTGTCTGTACGTATTACTTGAACAGGGTTCTAGAATACAATTTGGATGAGTTTGTGTAACTGTTTAAAGATATGATAGGCTTCAGATTTATCTTTCATTAGATCAGATTTATCTTTCATTAGATATACCCAACATACCCTTGTATGATCATCAATGAAATTGATAAACCACTGAGTACCAGTTAGATCTGTAACTCGAGTGAGACCACATATATCACTATGAATTAATTGGAAAGGTTTTGAGGGTATTTATGTTAGAGTTAGGTGTCTGGAAAACTTTTCAACAATGAAAAATGAAATAAGGATTTTATTTCAAACTACAAGAAGAACCTCAAGAAAGGTTTTAAACCTACCCAAGCCAAATGGCTGATATTGTTGATAATACCTAAAATTCCAGATACCCCCCTCACTCATTTCTACCTCCTTTAATACTAACATTCCCTGACTGTTTTAACAGACGATGCCACCCTGGCACTAACAAACTTTTAATACTAATAAACTCCCCTCACTTCTTATTCCTACTAGAGTAAACTAGCAAAGGCCTATGGCTTGAATTACAGTTGCTATCAGTGCTATCAATACTCCCCTGCTTAAAACAAACCTTGTCCACAAGGTTGTTCTTTGGAAACTGTCCACGAAAATCCACACAGGAAACCCAAGTGGCCTCATCGTTTGTTCTACCACTAGATTAACAACTAATGGCAAGGGTCTGCATGGGCGCCCAACGTCCTAGAGGCCAACACACGGACAGGAATAAACAGTTCTTCCTCCACCACCAAATCTGCAGGAAGCTTGTGGGAAACATGTGATCCGAAGACGTGTTTAAGCTGGGAAATGTGGAAGACATTGTGCACTTTTGAACCAGATGGAAGCTCGATGCGATAACCTAGTTTACTAAGCTTTTGCAAAATGCTAAAAGGTCCAAAATATCTAGGACCAAGTTTGCTGTAAACTTGTTGAGCCATAGACACTTCAGAAACACCATATTGCCGTCCTGGAACTCCACATCCCTGTGATGTTTATTGGCTTGGTTAGCCATGCGTTGTTGCGCTTTCTGTAAGTTATACTGCAACTGGTGAATTATTTCTGCGCAAGAACGATGCTCTTCGGCCACTGCTGCCACCTTAAATTCCCCTGGTAGAAATTGCAACAGGTGTGGTGGAGAGAGAGCCCTCCCGTACACCAACTCAAAAGGAGTGGCTTTCACCGCACTTTGGAACCTAGTATTGTAAGAGTATTCCACCCAATGCAACCATTTACCGCACTCCTTGGGTTGCTCAAAAGTGAAGCAACGTAAATAAGTCTCCACAACGATTAGGACTTCCGTTTGTCCATCAGTCTCCGGGTGGTAAGCCGTACTCATCTTCAACTTGGTGCCTATTCCTTGAAAAAATTCACGCCAGAAACAACTCATAAACAGCGAGTCCCTGTCACTGACAATTGATCGGGGAACCCCATGGAGGCGCGTAAACAAATCTGCTACAAATTTTGCAATGAAAGGATGGCGAAGCCCCAAAAAATGTCCAAATTTGCTCAACCCATCAACTACCACCAAAATACAATCGAACCCTTTAAAACGGGATAGGGAAGTGATAAAATCGAGGGAGATGTCCTCCTAAATCTGTTCCAGTGCCGGTAATGGTTGCAAGAGTCCTACCGGAGATAGGGTCTCATACTTTTTTTTTTGACATACCAAACAGTCAGCAACAAATTGTTGCCCGACGCATCATTCCGAGCCAATAAAGTGAACTAGTGATCCTCCTATAAGTTTGATAAGGCCCGGAATGGCCCCCTTGCAGAGAAGCATGGAACTCCTCAAGTAACCGTGGGATCCAAGCTGAAATTACAGGCAACACCAAACGGCCATTGTAATACAATTTGCTATTTTCCAATCGATATTTAGGATGGCTTTGTGGATTTTGCTAAACTTTATGCAACAAATGCTGCAGGTAACTGTCTTGTGCAATTTCCGACTCCAGCTCTCCCCATTGTGCCGATACGGGAATAGAAATTGCCGCCATTTCTAACTCCTCAAATTGTCTCGACAATGCATCTGCCACCTTATTTGTAACTCCCGATTTATATTCAATCAAAAAGTCATACCCAAGCAACTTCACCATCTAGTTTTGTTGGGCTGGCATGGTGATTTGTTGCTGCAAAAGGTGGCGAAGGCTCTTGTGGTTAGTCCGCCCCACAAATCTCTTACCCACCAAGT
>JANIIA010000001.1:12126638-12138428 GCA_027478495.1 Erythroxylum alaternifolium
ATCTTATCTACTAGAAGATAAACTTATCTCCTAGAAGATAATCTCCTAAGCTAACTAAACTTATCTAAAATAATTATTCAACACTCCCTCTCAAGTTGAGGAATAGAGATTTATCATTCACAACGTGCTTAGAATTGTCTCGAATCTAGGCATAGGCATGATCTTTGTGAAGATATCGACTTCCTGTGCTTCAGTAGGGACATAGCATAGATCAATGGCCCCCTCTATTTCACATTTGACAAAGCTCCTGTCAATTCTAACATGTTTTGTTCGATAATGTTGAACTGGATTCTTCACTATACTGATGGCTGATTTACTATCACTGAAGACTTTAGTGGGAGAGGAAGTGGCGATTTGTAGGTCCTGCATCAACCTCTCTAACCAAATAACTTCACAAATTCCTTGTGCAATTGCCCTAAACTCTGCTTTTGCACTGCTTCTTGCTACTACGGACTGCTTCTTGCTTCTCCATGTGACAAGATTCCCCAATAGTTTAGTACAATAACTAGATGTTGACCCATTATCTTCAATACAACCAGCCCAATCTGCATCTGTGAAACCTTCTATGCTTCTTTTCTAATTTTTCGGAAACATTAATCCTTTAGCTGGACTGCCTTTGAGATATCTCAGAATATGTTTGACTGCCTCTAAATGTCTTTGAGTTGCGTATGCATAAATTGACTAACAATACTCACAAAATAAGCAATATCTGGTATGGTTAGTGACAAATAGATAAGTTTTCCTACTAACCTTTGGTATCTTCCTTTGTCAACAGGAGGATCTTCTTCATTTTTCTTGAATTTCTAGTTTCTCTCCAGTGGAGTTCCCATAGGTGTGCAACCCATCTTTCCTGTTTCCTCCAGTAAATCAAGAATGTATTTTGGTTGAGATATGAAAATACTTTCCTTACTTCTAGCAATCTCCATTCCAAGAAAGTGTCTTAATGCTCCGAGGTCTTTTACCCTAAATTCCAGCCTCAATTTTTGTTTAAGATCATTGATCTCACCACTGTCATCGCCTATGATTATAGTATCGTCCACATACACAATCAAGATGGATATCTTTCCATTTTTTCCACACTTCACAAACATTGTGTGATCAACTTGTCCCTGATTGTATCCAAACCAGCAAAGAGTGTCATTGAACCTCTTGAACCATGCTCGTGGAGACTGTTTGAGGCCGTATAAGGATTTTTTTTTAGTTTGCAAACTCTTCCCCTTCCTTCTTCAATTTCAAAACCTGGTGGTATCCTAATATATATTTCCTCATCTAATGTACCATTTAGGAAGGCATTTTTAATGTCAAGTTGATGGAGTTCCCAATCTAAATTTGTAGCCACTGATAGAAGGGCTTTAATTGTGTTCAACTTCGCAAGTGGAGCAAATATCTCCTCATGATATAGGTTTGTGTAAAGCCTTAGAGCCACTAATCTAGCCTTATACCTTTCAATCTCTCCATCTACCCTATATTTCACAATAAACACCCACTTGCTACCAACCACCTTTTTTCCTTCTGGTAGATCCATAATCTCCCATGTTTTATTATCAAGTAAAGCTGTCATTTCTTCAAGTACAACTTGCTTCCACTTAGGTTCGTGGAATGCATCATGTACATTTCTTGGAATTCTTAAACTGTCAAGCTTAGAAGTGAAGGCTTTAGATTTGTCTTTCATTAGATATACCTAACATACCCTTGTATGATCATCAATGAAATTGATAAACCAACGAATATCGGTTAGACTTGTAACTCTAGTAGGACCCAGATATCACTATGAATTAATTGGAAAGGTTTTGAGGCTATGTAAGAGTGCATGGGATAAGTATTTTTACTTTGTTTTGCAAGGACACATTGCTCACAATATAAAGAAATCTGATCTTTATTGATGAAAAGGTTTGGATATAAGATTTTCAAATATGGGGAAAGTGGGATGACCAAGGCATTGATGCCATAACATAACATCAGAATTTGACACAACTGAAAGGGAAATCCTATGTGGTGATTTGGATTCAACAGGAGTACTCTTTCCTGAGAAGTAGTAAAGTCCATCTTTCTCCTCTGCACTGCCAATCATCTTCTCCAAACACCAGTCCTGGAATTCACAATGAGATGGAAAGAACGTCACAATACAGTCCATGTCCTTGGTTAATTGACTAAAAGATAGTAGATTATAAGTTAACTTAGGCACATAGAGAACAGTACTTAATGTAAGTTTTGGCAAACAAACTCTCCCTTGACCAATAGCCGGTGCCCCTTTTCCATCTACGACCCAGACATTAACTTTCTAGCTACATGGCTCATATTTTTCAAAGACATTCAAAGACAAAGTCATGTGATCTGATGCACTTGTGTCAACAATCTAGAGATCGTGACTTAGGGACTTTGATAATAATGATCGACACAGGTTACCTTTATGCACTAGTGTTGCAGTAGAGGTTTGTTGGTCATGTGAGTCTTTCTCAGTTGTGATTTTTGTCTAATTCAAGAGTTGCTGAAATAGTTCTATCTACTGGGGGGAACAGGTTTAGCCCTGTGGATTTGCTGATATCGGATTCTACTACATGTGTTGCTCCACGTTTTCGCTAAACTCTTTGGCTTTTAGGTTTCTAATCTAGTGGTTTCCCATGTAATTTCCAGCATGTCTCACGGGTGTGGTAGGGATTATCACAGTGGTCACACCACTGCTTGTTCTTGTTTCTTGCTCTCGGGTTTGGTAAGTAGACTCCTTTCAAGAGTTTGCCACTAAAGTTGAGCCTTGAGAGGTTTGTTCAGAAGTGCGTGAGATAAGCATGACCTTTTTCCTACTAACTTTCCTATGAACCTCAACAAACGTTTCTCAGAATGATGGCAATGATTTTAAACCGAGTAACCTTCCTCGCACTTCATCAAGTCCAACATTAAGTCCCCGCAAGAAATCAAAAACTCTCTCCTTCTCCAATAATTTTGCATACTTCTCGGCATCAACACGACACTCCCAATTTACTGCATAAAATGGATCCATCTCCTGCCGTAATTCAGTAAGTTATAATACTTGGTAACAGACATATTATCTTGGTGAGTATTTCTAATTTTTGATCTAATTTCAAAGCATTGAGAAGTGTTTTCCAAATCAGAATATATTTCTTGCATAGCCTCCCAGATTTCTCTTGCAGTTTTGCAGAATAGGTAGGTTCTTCCTATTTTTGGCTCCATTGAATTTGTAAGCCAAGCCATGACAATAGAATTCTCAGCTTCCCAAGCATCGTAAGTGACTGCTGTTTCGTGTGGTTGAGGAATTGCTCCGGTTAGATATCCAGCCTTGCCTCTTCCTTTGATTACGAGTATGAATGATTGGGACCATTCTCAGAAATTCGTTCCATTTAATCTATGTTGCGTGATTTGCAAAGAAAGATTATCAATAGGAGGAGATGGAGTTTGGGCTGAAGGTATTACGTAAGTAGGTGTTTGGGATGAGGTTTGGAACTCATCAAAGGAACCGAAGGTTGGTTGAGCTCTAGCCATGATGTGGCTGGAAAAAAATAAAAGGCTACAAGAATCGGTAGCTATGATACCATGAAACAAGAGGGTATAGAAAATATCAGAAGAAAAAGCCACTTTATTTCTCTGATTATATGTGATTTATACACGAGTATAACCTATTCTAATACTACTACTAGATTTTTTGTATATACTAACTTATCCAATCTATAGTATATCTTATCTTATCTACTAGAAGATAAACTTATCTCTTAGAAGATAATCTCCTAAGCTAACTAAGCTTATCTAAAATAATTATCCAACAATAGCTCAAGATAGACTCAGCGTGGAACCAGAGCAAAGGAATAAGTGACTTCTACACATACAACAAAGCAACTTGGGGGTAAAGGAATACTGCCATTTCCAAGGACTAAAGGAACTACAGTACAAACTAATAACATGTGGAGACCCAGTAACTCTAGAGTTGTAAGTACCCAAGAGTTTGGAGCTAAACAAGTTGAGGAATTGTGCTTTTGGTGTAACGAATGAGCCATCCCTAAGCACAAATGTAGAAAGAAACAATTCCAGTTGTTCATGGTAGAGGAAGAGGACGGAATGAAGAACTTGAAGAAATTCAAACCTGAATGTATCCTTTCAAGCCGTGATTGGCATAAGTGTCAAGTAAGACTACAAACAAATGAGGGTAGTTAGGCAGCACCAAAGGAGGCCTCTATAAATCCTAATCAATAGCGGGAGCACCCAAAACTTCTTAGACAAAGCCATAGCTAAAAGAAATCACGAGGAGGTAGAAGAAATTCTAGCATTCCAAATCATGATGGGAGGACTCAAATTAAGTTGCCACCAACACTACAAGGGATTTGCATGGAGCATGCAAAGTACACAATTCATAACTAATGCACTAGTCATTAACTTAGAAGATTGTGATCTAGTGTTAGGCATATAATGGCTGGTGACTTTAAAGGATGTGCTATTGAACTTCAAAAACTGCACAATGAAATTTGATTAGGATGGGAATTTGATAACATTGATGAAGAACCCAAGGAAATAAGCTCATCTCTAGCAAAGGTTTCAATAAGATACTTATGTATTCTAGGAATGGAGTGTTCTATATGATGCAACTAATGCATCCATTAAAGTGTCAAATGCAAAGTATTAAGCTAAAAGAGCAACCTAAAACCTTAAAAGAACTAAATGGACTGCTAGCAAAGTTTTGGAAGGCATTTAAAGAGACTAGCCAACTGCTCCCAAATTGAATACACGACCAACGAATTAAGCTCAAGAGGGTATCGAATCAATTAACATCCAACCTTATAGATACCCAAGGGAACAAAAGGATGCGATAGAGAAGGTCATGAAGCAGTTGCTTCAACAAGGGTTCATTCGGCAAAGCATTATTCCATATTCGTCTCCTATAGTCTTCTTGAAGAAGAAAGACAACTCTTAGAGAATGCATATAGACTATAGAGAACCCAAAAAGTATACAATAATAGACAAGTTTATTGTACTACTAATTGAGGAGCTAGTGGATGAGCTACTTGGCTCGAGTTGGTGCTCCAAGTTGGATTTGAAATCTAGCTATCACCAAATTTGAATGCATGAGGTTGACATTGCCAAGACTGCCTTTAGAGCATATGTGGGACATTATGAGTTCCTCGCAATGCCCTTCGCATTAACTAATGCACCTTCAATGTTTCAAAGCTTGATGAATGACATATTCCAACCGTGCTTAAGGAGATTCATCCTAGTTGTCTTCAATGATATCCTCGTATATAGCAGGTCCTTTCATCAACACTTGGAGCACCTAAGACAGGCAATGGAAGTTCTCCAGAGTCATCAGTTGTTCCTTAAAGGAAATAAGTTTAGTTTTGGTGCAAAACAGATCAAGCATTTGGGCCATTTTGTTTCAGCTAATGAAGTAGTTACAAATGCAAGGAACACACAAACTATTCATAATTGGGCAGTTCCTCAATCTATGAGAGACTTGAGAGGATTTTGGGGCCTCACTAGCTACTAGATGAGGTTTATCAAGAATTATGCTCAGTTAGCTAAGCCCCTAACAAAATTGTTGAAGAAACAACTCACTCCTGAGTGGAGTTGGCAAGAAAGTAAACTGTGGGCAATTGAAAAACTTTAGGAAGCTCTCATAACATCATAGGTGTTTGCCTGACTTTTCACAACTCTTTATCATAGAGGCAAATGCGAGTGGCACAGGCATAGGGTGGTAATACAATAAGCTAAACACCCAATTGCCTTTCTGAGCAAAACCTTGGCCTTGAAGCACATGGAACTGTCAACATACGAGAAGGTTTTCGACAATTATTAAGGCCATTAAAATAATGGCATCAGTACCTCAATGGTGGAAAAATGCTACAAACCAATCACCGAAGCCTTAAAGTACCTATTGGAGTAGCGGATCACAATCCCGTTACAACAAACTTGGTTACCCAAGTTGTTTAGATATGACTTCAAAGTGATAAATAGGAGTAAGAAGTAAAAATAGGGCGACTAGCACATTATCAACCATTTCTAGCACTAAATTATTAACAACGACCATATCTCAGGTGCAAACTCAACTTTTGGGAGAAATTAAGGCAAGTTGGGATGAAGATGCCACAATTCAAGACATTATCAAGGAACTGAAGTCCGGAGAATTGAATTCAAGCAACTACGAGTGGAGGGAGGAGCTGTTGAGGTGGAAGGGGAGATTGGTGATTGGGTTTAATTAGGAGCTAAGGAGGAAACTAATTTCTGTAAGTCATGATGGTCTATAAGGAGGGTATTCGGGGATTACTGCTACCACAAAAAGGATTCAAACCATCTTTCATTAGAAAAATTTAACCAAGGACCTTCGAGTTTATATAAGAGAATGCTAGGTATGTCAAACAAGCAAGCATGAGAATACCCCATATCCAGGAAGTCTCTAGCCCTTACAAATTCCAAAAAGGTATTGGATGGAGATTAGCATGGATTTTATAGATAGGCCACTAGTATCTTGAGGCAAATTCGAAATATTCATGGTAGTAGACAGGCTTAATAAATATTCTCATTTCATACTAATCAAACACCCACACACAATAATGAGGTAGCATTATCCATTGCCAAGTTCCACCTTCAAAGAGCTTAACACCAGATGAAACAACTTGACAAAAGGGGGGTAAGCAGGGGGTTCGAGGTGGGACAATATGTGTTTCTGAACCTCCAACCATATAGACAACATTCAATGCAAAAACGAAGCAATAATAAAATCTCCCCTTTGTTTTATGGACCCTATCAAATTATTGAAAAGATTGTTAAGGTGACCTACAAGTTACAATTACCGCTAGAATCACTCATTCATTCAACGTTCCATGTGTCCCAACTAAAGAAGTTTGTCATGAAAAGGGATCCTATCTCTACAAATTTACCCACAAAACCTCACTACTTCAAGCACGTTCCAAAAGTTGTTTTGGATAGAAGAACAGTGGAGGTTCACAACAAACTAGCAACTCAAGTACTAGTATAGTGGTCCAATGGCGCACATTCAAAGGCAACTTTGGAATCTCTGTTCAAGCTACAAAAGCATTTCTCTAAAGAACTTTGTGGTCAAGGTTTTCAAGGAATGGGGCATTGTTGCGGGAAAATGAAGAAAAAGAGCGTGGGAAGCAATGGTATGAGATTAAATAATGAATGATGTTGCATAGTCACAGCAATTTAAGTGAAATGTTCTTTTAAAAAAAAAAAGACTTAAGTGAAATGTTGCCATTTTTATGTAACTCATTATGAGTAGAAAATTAAGACCTGTTAAGAAAGGAGAACTGCTATTTAACAATCTCTGACATTTTCTGACATTCTCTCTTCTCTTTCTCACTCACTCCTACGATTTGCTTCTGTTAAGCAACAGATACTGACTGGGATTCCCCAATTCGTTTAACAAAATGTTCAGTTTTACCTTAAACATAAATTAGCAAGACACTTGAAACTAATAGGTCAACTAAGATTACAAAGCAATTATCGAATTCCTCAAACAATTTAAAAGTTGACATAAACATTGCAATAATGGCGCAACAAACAAAGAAGGAATTAAAACATTAAGCCACAGCAACAATTGAGTTGCCAATATCCCAACTCTAAAACCCTAATACGAGAATTAGATACAAATTATACTTGTCTATTGGGCTTATGGTTTGATCTGAGACTTCTATGAAAAAAGAGAGCACAGATTGGAATTACGTGGTGTTGCGGGTGCCGTCAGATTGTTGGTCGTCGTGGTCGTCGACTTCTTCGACTTGAAGTTCCTCAAATTCAAGCTGTCGAATCTGTTCGATTTGTTGCCTTTCGGCCGCCGGAATTCCATCATCCTCCATTAGCTCTTCTCTAACGAAGGTTGTTTGCTAGGCTCTTGTCTGAAAGGATGAACTAATTAGTTAAATTTTTCTCTTAATACCTATTATATTTAGTAGTCAATTTATCTTTTTATATAACTTACTTTCAGGAGAATTTCAGACGAGATAAATAATTCCAACTTTTAAATTATTTAAATTAATAAAATAATCTTTAGTTATAATAAATATTAATTGATCACTAAAATGTGTTTTTAGTTTTTAGTGTCAGTTTAGCTTTGTTTATTATAAAAAAAATTTTAAAAAAATTATATAATTAACATTTTTTAATTTAATTAAAAAACTTTTAATATCATTTGAAATTATTATTTATAATCTCGCAAAAATTATTTTTCTTTAATTTAAAAAATATTTTTTAATATTAAAAGAAAATTATATTTAAAATTAAGTAACAGTTTTGTAAATTTAATTGAGAAGGTTCTCTTTATTATTTATTTAA
Source organism: Erythroxylum alaternifolium (assembly GCA_027478495.1). Lineage (NCBI taxonomy): Eukaryota > Viridiplantae > Streptophyta > Magnoliopsida > Malpighiales > Erythroxylaceae > Erythroxylum > Erythroxylum alaternifolium. Next base: position 12,134,931 of record JANIIA010000001.1, read on the forward strand.
AAATTAATTAAAAATCTGTCTTTAATAAATTGAAATTTTATTTTAAAAATTTCCAAAAGCTCATTTTTTTAATAACACTTTTTCAATTAAACCAAAAATATATATCTTTTGTAATAAATCAAGAAATTTACTATTTATAAATAAAAATAATTTTTAAATAAATTAAATAATAATTCTCTAAATAAATAGAATTATAAATTTAATTTATCTTAATCAAATTAAAATAAGTAAATTTAATTAAAAAAACACCTTTTTTAATTATTTATGAAAAATATTTTTTAATTTTAAAAAGTTTAATTAATTAATTTCAATTCAATTGACCTAACTAATTCTTTACTTTCTAAAATTAAATTAAGAATCAAAATAATTATTAAGCTTAATCATATTAATAAAAACAATTACTTTAATTTTATAATTAAATTTTAATTTTAAAACTCTTTTTAAATTATGTTTAAAAATTAGGTTAATTTGGAATACAATATACATATTTAAAATATTTTTGTTCGGTCTTAAAATTACTTTAACCTAAAAACCAAATATATTAACCCTTTTTTAAGTTTAATTCACGCTTAAATTTGTATCGAACAAACCTCAGACTTATATCTAAACAATTCTATTCTAAGCTAATGAAACCCTTATTTTTAACCTTGAATAACCTTAAACCTAAAGCGAAACACCCCATTTCATAAACTTGTTTCTAAACACCTTCATCTTCTAGTTAGGAAACCGTAAATCTCATAAGGATGAAAATCTAGCCACAAGGTTCTTCCTACCGGCGTGACCGCCGCAGCCATAGGCTGTTAGTGCCTAACGTTGCTAGCCCTCATGCCGAAGCTGCTACACCACCGAGCACCCGCAACCGCCAGCTAGTACCTACAAATGTAGTCGCTGCCAGTAATTGCTCTAGAATATGCACAGCTGGCCAACAACAAATTCCAGAGAACAACCCCATCAACTGCTTTAACCAGATCTGGTTGGTAACGCTGTCGGTTGGGTATCCACCGTTGCCTAGTGCAGGTCGCACCTGCTCCAGTTGATAGTAGCTATCTCTAGCCACCAACTGCAATGTCACTACTCTCATCCGCTCCTCGCCTGCGTCTCCAGCAACCTATACATGCCAGAGTTCGGCAAGAAACAAGCGTCACTTACAAGCAAAAGCACCATTCCCGTCAACATTCGATTATCGACGGTGTATACCACTGAACTTATTCCAAAATTGTATAACCCAGACTCGATGGTTATGAATTTCCTAAACCTAAATTTTAACAATCCCAGAAACTTTGAATCCTCTATTGTAAATCAAATCCAATTTGACTCAAGGCTTAGGTATTTGAGCTATAATATTGATCTGATTTTTCAGATTCATTAATTTATGGTTTTAAAATTTTCAATCTAAAACTTTTCATATTAAAATTAATCATATCTAAATATGATTTTTAAGGTTTATATTTTAATTCCAAAATTTAATATCAATAATAATCAAATTATTTTAATTAAATTATAAAAAGCAAAAGGGTCATTTTGACCTTAAATTCTGCATTAATCCACAGTTATGATCTAAGTATTCTGACGCTAATAATTCTAATCATAACATTTGAAAAGCATTAAATTATAACTCTAGTCTAACGAAAAATTCAAATCATCATGTCAAATAAATAACACCTAACATTTTTTAATTATTTTTGTAGGCCCTATTATGCCACGTCATTATTGTGAAAAAACATAAATATTTAATTTTATTATCAAACGTGGTAATTACTCTTTTAATTAATCATTTTTAAATTAAAATGATATTCAATCTTTCTGCCTCCCTAAAAAACTCTGGACTTCAAACACCCCACTCCCGCTCTGTTTCTTTTTTTCCTTCCCTGCCAAAGCTTCACTGCCCACTCCTCCCTCTCCCATCTCTATTCTCTCTCTTCTTTCTCCAAAATCCTAAACTCCCATGCATTTTTTCCGGCCTTCACTCATCATCTCTCTCTTCCCTCTCTTCTCTACGCCGCATCCAAAACTCATGCATTGGAGATGTATCAAGAGCAGATATTGTTCTAAGCACTCACATCTTCCATTAAACCCTTTGATAGGAGAAATGGAATGACTTGGCGTTGATTAATTTTATGGGTAACGTCTCCTCCCCAGATTGTTGCATGTACATTAATGGAAAGAGCAGTCGTAATTAATGTGTATTGTTTTGATGATATTGGGTCCACAGATGCTTGGACCATTAACCTAATAATTTATTTCAAGTCTTGTCATGAAAAAATATATTAAACTCATGCCCACGTTTAACTTCTTGCCTATATTTGTCTACTGCACCGCTAAATGAAACATAATTTTGATATATAACATTGATTATCCACCCCTTCAAAACCCTCAACTCCTCACACTTCAATTCCTCTCTTCTCCCTCTTGCCTCTACCAAATCCTAAACTCACACTCTTTCTTTCACCCTTTACTCTCTCTCTTCTGTGGTTTTTTTTTTCAACTGCAACCTCTCACACTTTCACTCCTCACATCCACACACACTCTCCTTTCTCCTTCAATGTCTCTTTTTTTTTGACTGCCATGCAAAACCCTTAACAAATCACACATGCAAACCCCACGAAAACTGAGCTGATATTTATGGCTACATTGATCTTTGTCATAGTCAGACGCGTGCTTAGCTTAAAGCTACTGTATAATAAGTGGATGCCTAGTTTATCTCCTCTTTACATGTTTTCCCTTGGCTTACAATTTCGTATGCAACGTGAAGATTCGTAAACAAGTAAAATTCCACGAATTTCACACTTTGTTCTGTTATTTCTTAATTGGTTTTTATCAACTTCCTCTTCAAGACATAACATCAAACTTTGGTTATACCATGCTTATTCCGAAGAATGATGATAAAATTTAGAAATCCAGAGATCAACTTGATTTCTTGATCCATAAATACAAAACTGAAACTAAAACTGCAACCGAAATCAAAACCGAAACCCATTTGAGATGTTTGGTTTGATGGCTACCCACAAACATGATCGTGTTTATGGAAACCAAGCAGAACAGGACAAATGATCCGGGTGTTGGGAAACCAAGTCGGAATTCGATCCCGACCGTAGCGAAATAATTACGAAACTTTTTCGCAACCTTTGATTTTTCAAAAAACAAGATCGCTTTAATTATATAAAATGATTAACACAAATTGTAATAAAACAGAAACTTAATTCGTACATTATTTTGAAGCTTGATTTTTATCTTGTCGTATCCCTCAAGCCGTTCCTGAAACCGATCCGTTTCAACCATCATAGCAGCACAAGTGTTCAGCCTCTAACGTTATCCACAGAATGAGTTAAAAGAATTCTGTAACTCTTACAGAGAGGGTTAAGCAAGAAGTGTTAGCTCTATAAAGCTCAAGCCTATTTATAATAAGCTTTGGACGATTTAATAATTTAATTGAAATTAAATTCTAATTTCAATTAAACTTTAATTAGAATTACAAATAATTCTAATTAAATGCCAATT
>JANIIA010000001.1:12158402-12175884 GCA_027478495.1 Erythroxylum alaternifolium
TTTTTCTGGGATTTCCTCTCAACTGTGGGATACGAAGGGGATGAAACTTACCTCAAGTAAACTTCTCATAATGTGGGATGGATAAACTCATACTTCCTAAGGGACAAAATGGTATGGGAAGTAACCAACGAACCTTCCTTTTTATGGGGCCTTTCTCAACTGATGAAGATGAAAGCTAACCTTGTAATTATATCAAATTCCAGATAGGAAATGGGAAAGCAACATCATGTCCTTCGATGACTAGAGTAATTTAGGCCCTTTTCACTAATCACCACTACTTCCATACATAAGAAACCTCTTCCTTATGAATACTAATGTTAAGGTATTGATTGATGCCAATTAGTGGTGTAATATCCCTGATGAATTGGAGTACATTTTGCTTAATTGCCCGATGTGGAAAGGGAGGATAGGCTTCTTTGGATTGGAAATTCATTTGGCAAATTCACTAACATATCCTTTAAGGAACTAGTAAGGCTAGTGGGAAAAATTAAAGAATGGCACAAGGTGATGTAGAATTCAAATCTAGCTCTTCCAATGTAAACAAGCACCATAATACCTTGTGCATTTGTTTTTTGGATGCAACTTCACTGCAGGGATATGAAAGTTGTCCAAGACTTATGCTTACTCAACAAAGCAGGTTTAAAATATGAAGAAATCATCAGGTGGCTGCAGAATGATCGAGGAATATCCAAAGGTGACTTGACTGCTAATTTACTTAATCTGTGTAGGGTCGTGTATGTATAAGATTTAGAGGGAAATATCTTCAAGGTGCTTTAAGGGTATTACATGTCCAAAATAACTGGTTCTGAAAGATTATACTCATTGAATTAGGGTATAGCTACCCCAAAATGAAGCCGCTAAAGGCTGTTGGCCTAAAATTGCCAATTACTGGAAAATTTAAAGGGGTCTCTGGGCTATTAATACTAGGTTTATATCGGTTTCTCCTTCGTAAGTACTGGGTAAATTGTGGAATGTATTGCCCTTATGATGGTGTTTGTATGGTCAAGTTAGCGACTTTAGTAGATATGATGGTTTTACCAGAGTTATCATTGACGTCGTATTATGCCTCTTTCAATATTGCATTGACGTCGTATTATGCCTATTTCAATATTAGCCTCGTACAAATTGCGTGGACTGACCCATTTTCTAATATAAGTGGTGTGTGAGGTCATAATGAATAGTAAACGAAGTTAAAGGTTTCATTTTCTGTCAAAGTAAACTTTTACACTTTTTGATGTATATAAAAATGTTACTTGTTCTTTAGAAGTCTTTATAATATAAAACTTTTATTAATATCTTTATTTGCAGGTAAATGTTATAAATAATATATATCAATATTACTTAAATAAATTTACGTCATATATTAAATATTATTAATTAATAAAATAACAAGAATGTTTAATTTTATTTATTATCAATAAAAATAATAAATTATTTTAATCATTAATAAAGCATAAATTAGAACAAAAATGTTTTAAAATAAAATTTATTTAATAAATTATATAAATACTATAAATTAATAATACATGTGGTTTATTGATCTCTTGTGACATGACATAATCCTTCGTGTGTTCTAAAAATGTCAAATCAACAAAAAATCATAGACAAAACTTAAGTCCCGCGCTCTAACCTTCCCTGGCGCTAGGAAAAGTAATAAAATTGATAAAAGTATTTAAAAGATTAATCTGTTTTATTTGAAAAATTAATGACGCTATTTTCTCCTCGTTTTTGTACCACATAATCACACATAAGAATTGCGTTATTCTCTTGACAAAAGGTCATTACACTAATCATCGAATCGGTTCGTAGCCAAAAATGTCTTTGGAGAAGGGCAATCGCCTCAGCATTTGGATCTCCAAGAAACCAAATTGACCACGTAATAAGTGATATTAACTTCGACGACTTCTACAATCAATTTGTTTCTTGTCTTTTACCTAGGTTCCGGGGAGGTTTCTTTTCTTCTTTGTTGCTGTTGTGGATTTAGAAGGCGATGGCTGGCTGTCAGAGGAAGAGACACTGGGTTCACCGGAGGCTGTGGAAGAGTTATCTAATTCAACCGGCATGAACACTACTAGACAAATGAAGTGAATTAATGGATGGAAAATTCCGTCAAGATTTGAACTCGACCGTCATGGAATAATTACGAAATTTTTTCGTACATTAATTTTTAAAAGCTAAGATCAAATTAAATTTATAAAATAATTAACATATAAATCATAATAAAATATGAGTCTAAATTTGTACCTTATTTTAAAGCCTAATCATGTTCTTGTCGTATCCCTCGAACCGTTTCTGAAATCGATTAGTTTTAACTACCGTAGTTACATAAATATCCAGGCCTCTAACGATATGCATAGAATAGGTTAAGAGAACTTTATAATTCTTAAAAAGATGGTTAAGCAATAAGTGTTAACTCTTTTAAAGCTTAAGCCTATTTATAATAAGTTTTTGATGTTTTAGTAATTTAATTGAAATTAAATTTTATTTTCAATTAAACTTTAATCTGGACATTATAAAAAAGATAACAAAATTTGAAAATTTCCAACTGAATATACACCAAAACACATAACATTAGGACCAGATGAAATTCTAATTCATAATTAGAATCAGATAAATTAAAACTCCTTTTAATTTATCTTTGATTCTCCAATTAAGTAATTTATAATCATCGATCAAGATTGACGTCTAGTAATGTAACATGACTACCTAAATATTAAGAAATATCAAAGTGGTTTTGACTAATCTTTGCGTCCATGATTTTTCCGTATAATTCCATCCTTTCATCATACAATATTCCGATTAGACATAGAGTATGAGAATAATGTCTATTCTATTTAAAGTCTAATCATATTAGTTTTTCGTCATTAGCTATCATTCAGTTAATGACATTTATAAATTATTTACAAAATGTCATTCCACCGGGTCAAAGATTTTCCAAATCAACACTAATTGAGAATAACGGAACATTTTCTCTAATTACTTTAAGATGATGAATCATATCTTGATCACTCAACTACTTTCATATAGTTCATGCTACATCAAATGACTACTGATTGACTGATCATAAGTAGTATCAAAATATAGCAATCTCTATACAAGATAATTTTGATGACCTCAAATCAAACGATCACGTATACAATCGTCACAATGAGAATTTCATAGATATATAAGTAATGCTCCAAATGGATGTTTTATTTCGATTTGATTGTTCTCCAACAAGTACACACACCTTATTTAAGTATCTTCATACTTTAGCTTATAAGATCAACTATTTCCTTCATAAGGAAAAACATAGCATGTACTATTTTTTTGCATTCTATTAATGTCCAATTTTAATAGAACAATGATTATGAACAATTTAGAAATAATACATAGATATAATATGAATCTCATAATAATTTCATTGGCAATACACAATTATCCAATGAACTTTATTATATACATCTAAACATATACAAAATAAAAAATGCCTTTAAATAATTGTCACTAAACTACAACCAAATCGATTGACTGTATGACATATAATTAGTTTTCTTAATAAGTTTTTTAGTTAATTTAGTTGTTAGGTTAATACAAGCTAGGGTTAAATAATCTATTAACTTATCGGATTAATTAGTTACATTAATCAAAATTAGAGTTAATTAAATAAGGTGGACACATATGTGAAAAATTAATAAAATTTTTATAATTTTATTTTTAAAAAGTGGGCCCCGTATTGTTGTGGCAGGATAAGGCCGGTAGGAATAATAAATTAATATTAAAACTGTAAAGTCAATATTAATAAATTAATATTATTTTATAGCTATTAACGTGTCATATAGCCATCAACTTTTTTATTACTTTATAGTTATATTTAAATATTTTATATATTCTGAAACTTTAAAATCAAAATTTCCAATTGGTATAAAGGTTAGGGTCAAAATTGACCCTTGTCTTATTTTGCTCCATTATTTGACCACAAAAGGCCCACTGCAGATGCCAGATGGAGAGAATACACTAGCAAAAGGCACCAAACAACAATGATTTACTCGTTCCCATCCGTATGATTAAGCTTTGGCGGCTAACTAATCTAACGGTCACAAGAAAGCCCCACCAGCATTCACCATAGAAAAAAAATTCAACTCTCCATAGTAATTATAATATATCAGACCTTATCATCTTCTCAAGGGGAAACGTGAGACGGCCCCGTTGCCGGCTTTGCCTTGTCGTTTTCATCAGTTTTGCTTTGTCGTTTATTGAATTTCTTTGTCTCACACGTATGTCAATGCATTTATTGTTGTCTGTGCTGAATGCTTATCTACTTTACGTATTTTATTAATAATCTATGGCCAATATGCTTATTGCTTTTGGAAATGACGTGGCGACGAAGCCAATGTGACGTCCAGCTATTGCTGTTCTGTCTGAAATATTTCCGATATTTGTTCTCTTTTAGTGAATTGTTCCATCTGGTTTTTATGCTACTTATTTTGCTTGTCACACGATAACTTGACCATTTTTCACGCTTTGCCTTTGCCTTGCACATTCTGAAATTACCTTATCAGTCGATTCGAAAGTGCATATATAGATTGAAACGACGTCTCATATTGTCGGAGCAATCGGTTTTTAGGTGTTCGCAGAAAGCATTACAATTCAAATCCAAATACCCTCATTTCTCATAAAACAATTAAGTTTAATGCTAAAAAATAAAAATTCCTAGGATATCTTGGTGAGAGTGTGAAAGATATTTTTGCAATATTCCTGCTTATATATGAAACTGTCGACGACTTTTCAGAGAAATGATTGTTCACAAGTACATTTATTATATGATTTAAGTAACTGAACAGTTCAAACAAATCAAAATTTTAAAATTAACATGTCCATAGTTTAATTAAACATCAAATTTGTTGTAGTTATATAAAATTATGCCCTTTAATCTTACGGTTAGTTAGGTGCCTTAGGAGACATCGTTTACAGTCTCAGATTCGCGTCTCTACGGATAAATTTGGGTCAACGAAGACACGAGTCTCCATGCCAGCAGTCTTAGTGTACTACTCTGACCCTATTGGCCAATAAAATCTTTCAGTATTTATTATTATCCGCGGGTCCCACCGGGAGATGATGCCTCGTGGAAAACAACAAACACTATTTTGTCCTTCTGCTTCTGGTATGGTACTATTAGTACAAGCCTTCCTTTCGTGATTGAACCCCCATCCAACGGCTCTCATTCCCTCTCTCGCCCTCCATCCATTTCCTATTTTTGTTATTCTTGTCAAACTCAAACTCAAACTCCAAACGCTAGCTTGAGGTATCAGTGAATATGAAGTGATCAAAAATCCCAAAACAAGTTACCATGGCTCATGACTGTTTTGGATTTTAATTGATTTTTGGTTGCTTGTTTTCCCCTTCCAAAATAGTGCAAGTGCTTTGCCCCTGTAACCTTGAATCTATTCTATTCCATTCCTTTCTTTTTTCTCTTCTTCGATACACTCTCATTCATAGCTTTTTGGATATTTCACTGAAACGTCAACTTATATTTTCTTTTCCAAGTATCGTTGCAACTATTAACTTCCATAACCAGATATTTTGACTGTTTATATTCTGAGTTATGCATCGCTGGTTATTTTGAGTCATAAACCACTGTTTATATTCTGAGTTATACATCACTCATTTCTTTATTTATTTTTTAGCAACTTGGTAAATATCAGATTGGGCATCTTTTGATTTGTATCTCAAGCTTTTGACATGAATTCAACAAGTTATCTCCCCAAATCTCCAAAGGTTATCTCTTCTTCCCACAAATTTGTTGTTTATTGAGAGGGTTCCTGGCCCTTAAACAAAACACTGCACCTTTAGCTAGGTTTGGTTGCGAAAAGCAACTGAAGAAATGGTTTCAAGATCATATTCGAATCTTTTGGAGCTGGCTTCCGGGGAGTCTCCATCTTTTGGCCGCATGAGTAGACGAATTCCGAGGATTATGACGGTCGCTGGTATAATTTCTGATCTAGACGATGACCCATCCGAGAGCGTATGCTCTGATCCATCATCTTCCTGTGTTCAAAAAGACCGAATTATAATAGTGGCTAATCAGCTACCCATAAGAGCCCAGAGGAAATCAGACGGCAGTAATTCTTGGATTTTCACTTGGGATGAGAATTCACTTCTCCTGCAGTTGAAAGATGGATTAGGAGATGATGATATCGAGGTTCTTTATGTTGGTTGCTTGAGGGAAGAGATTCACCCCAGTGAACAAGAAGAGGTCTCGCAAATCCTTTTAGAGACTTTCAAATGCGTGCCAACGTTTCTCCCACCGGATCTTTTCACCCGCTTCTACCATGGTTTTTGTAAGCAACAATTATGGCCTTTGTTTCATTACATGTTACCTTTGTCGCCGGATCTTGGTGGTAGGTTTAACCGGTCTTCGTGGCAGGCCTATGTATCAGTAAACAAAATTTTTGCTGACAGGATCATGGAGGTGATTAACCCAGAAGATGACTTCGTGTGGGTGCATGATTATCATCTTATGGTCCTGCCATCATTTCTGCGGAAGAGGTTTAACAGGGTGAAACTGGGGTTTTTCCTCCACAGCCCATTTCCTTCCTCGGAGATATATAAGACATTGCCCATTAGAGAAGATCTTCTGCGAGCTCTGCTAAATTCGGATTTAATTGGGTTTCATACCTTTGACTATGCTAGGCATTTCTTATCTTGCTGTAGTAGAATGCTTGGTCTTACCTATGAGTCTAAGAGGGGTTACATAGGCCTTGAGTATTGTGGTAGGACTGTAAGCATTAAAATTCTTCCTGTTGGTATACATATGGGTCAACTTCAGTCAGTGTTGAGCCTTCCAGAGACGGAAGCTAAGGTTGATGAACTTATTAAGCAGTATCAAGATCAGGGTAGGATTATGTTGCTAGGGGTCGATGACATGGACATTTTTAAGGGTATAAGTTTGAAGTTGCTTGCAATGGAACAGTTGCTTTTGCAACATCCTCAGTGGAGGGGCAAAGTGGTTTTAGTGCAGATAGCAAATCCGGCTAGAGGTAAGGGGAAGGATGTGAAAGAGGTCCAGACTGAGACGTATTCGACCGTTAAGCGCATCAATGAAACATATGGGAAGCCTGGATATGACCCAATTGTCCTCATTGATGCACCCCTCAAATTCTATGAGAAGGTGGCGTACTATGCTGTTGCAGAGTGTTGCTTGGTCACGGCTGTGAGGGATGGAATGAATCTCATTCCTTATGAATACATAATTAGCCGCCATGGGAACGCAAGATTGGATAAGGTGTTACGCTTAGAACCAACCACACCAAAGAAGAGCATGTTGGTTATCTCTGAATTTATTGGTTGTTCACCATCATTGAGTGGAGCAATTCGAGTAAACCCATGGAACATTGATGCTGTGGCAGATGCAATGGACTGTGCCTTGGACATGGCTGAACCAGAGAAGCAACTCCGGCATGAGAAACATTACAGATATGTGAGTACACATGATGTTGGATATTGGGCACGTAGTTTCCTTCAAGATTTAGAGAGGACATGTCGAGATCATGCAAGGAGGAGGTGCTGGGGTATTGGTTTTGGGTTAAGCTTTAGAGTTATAGTGCTTGATCCAAATTTCAGGAAGCTGTCAATGGAGCACATTGTTTCAGCTTACAAGAGGACCACCACTAGGGCAATTCTTCTGGACTATGATGGTACTTTAATGCCCCAGACTTCAATTGATAAGAGTCCATCCACAAGGTCCATTGACATCCTAAACAACTTGTATAGGGATGAGAACAACATGGTTTTCATCGTGAGTGCTAGAAGCCGGAAGACACTTGCTGAGTGGTTTTCTCAGTGTGAGAGGCTAGGATTGGCTGCAGAGCATGGTTATTTTTTAAGGTAAATTGTCGATCATGAAATGATTAAAATGAGTCTGTAATTTAATTGACTGGATCTGATGATGATACTATGCAGGATAGCACGGGATATGGAATGGGATACATGTGTCCCTCCAGCAGACACTAGTTGGAAACAAATTGCAGAGCCTGTGATGCAGCTTTACACTGAAACAACTGACGGATCTTTTATTGAGGATAAGGAAACTGCACTAGTATGGTGTTATGAGGATGCAGACCCAGACTTCGGTTCATGTCAGGCTAAAGAGCTTCTTGATCATCTTGAAAGTGTCCTTGCCAATGAACCTGTTACAGTGAAGAGTGGCCAGAATATTGTGGAGGTCAAGCCTCAGGTTTGGTCTAAACTACTTTGCTTTTCTCGTTTCATTTTATTCAGAATATCATATTAGTTTGCACTGTGACAAAAATTTCAAGTAAAGCTTGTTCCATTGGTTAACAATTGCAAACACCAAGTGTATACTCCATAGCGAGATTCTGTTTCCTGTTTACTTAAGGTAGCTTGAGGATGGATTCACAATGCCTTTTACGATGAGGAAAAGGAACAAAGAATGAACTTTTCATTTTGTTTTCCTTTTGTCTAGATATCTATTTGCAGTTCCAAATAAGACAGCAGATAAATGCATAACTGAACATACAAACAAAGAATCTTTAGTAACTGCTACATTGTGTAGACATACAAAACGTCCAAATCTAGTATGATTGCCTATGTCCTTGTCAAAAAACTTGTGGTGTAGAAATGGAAAAAGATGACCTAATAAGTGCACATGAATCATGACCTGTTCTGGATGAAACTCATGAATGAAGGATCTAGTAAGTCGATCAAATGGAAATGCATTCATTCTCCGAAATTGAAATTTGTCTATGTTGTAGGGTGTGAGCAAGGGACTGGTTGCCAAACGCCTACTTTCCATCATGCAAGAAAATGGGATGTCACCTGATTTTGTTCTTTGTATTGGGGATGATCGATCTGATGAAGATATGTTTGAGGTAATTACAAATTCTGTGGCGGGATCCTCGATTGCTCCAAGAGCAGAAGTTTTTGCATGCACTGTTGGTCAAAAACCAAGTAAGGCAAAGTATTATCTTGATGATACAGCAGAAATTGTTAGATTAATGCAAGGCTTGGCGTCTGTTTCAGAACAAACGATCGCGCTGTAGGATAGCGAAAGAAGCATTGTCTTTTAAAACTTGAACAGGCGCCTTATTCCCTTTATTTTGATGCTTTTCTTTTATTTTTTTTGTGCTGTTACTACGAGAAGCTGTGTAACCGAATGTAATTTTTATTTTTATTTTCTCTTTCATTGTGCTTGATATATGTTTAGTAAAGCTGTATATATTGTTCCATGAATCAGAGCTTGCCTGTCTACCTCACTACTAGTAGTAGCGGCCTAATATGGAAAAGGGGTTAATACCCTGTTAAAGAATTTAGAAAAAAGAAAAAATGGTTATAAGCCTCATCTGAGTTTGCAGATTGTTGGATATAGTTTTACACTGTTATTGAGATTTTGTATCGTGTTGATCCGTCTTATCTTTGTCATTGGCAATATCAGACCGTCCGGAAACAATTCCTCCCATTACACAGAATCATGGAAAAACTTCTTGCACTGCTAATAATCTTGTAAAATGTTGCACTTTAGCTATTAAAATCTTTTTCATGATTAAACATTGTTCTTTAATGAATGTTTATTGGTCTATTTGCAAGGCTTCAAATCTTCTACTTCGTATTTTCTGTGCGCCAATGTTCCAAACAACATCTAACTATATCATTGGGGGAGAGAAAATTTAGATGGGTGGGATATTGTTGGAATAGAGGGCAGAGTAAAAAACAGAACAGAAGATTTGAAGCACCATTTGCAATGGTAGGGCAATTTATAATTTTAATTACATTTATTTAATTCAAACAATTTTAAAATCAATATAACAATTGCTAAAACATAACAATAAATTAAAATTGGTATTGATAAATGTACCACTTGGTACACATTTTCAACTTAAACATTTCGCTTTCATCTTATTAATACCGAAAGCTCGAGTCGCACTTTGACGTTGATTAGGACAGTTATGTTTGGTTGGGTAGTTATTAATGGAATGGAATATAATGAAATATTATTACATCGTTTGCGATGAAAGTTTATAATGGAATAGAATGGAATGGAAGAGGAGAGTTTCATATTATATCTCATTTCATCTTAAACAGTAAAAATGAGAAACTTTCGATTTTGAGTGTTTATGATGGAATGTAAAATAATAAAGAACATTTCACTATATTATATTATGAACCCTTTCATCTCTTCCAAACAACAATTTTCTAATATTACATCAATTTACATTCCATTCCATTATATTAAATATTTTACATCCAACTAAACATAGCCTTAAGTCGAAGCGGAGTTCTACGACTAAGAATACGCATGCAAGTCATCCACGTTACAATTTGAATCACATGAACTATACAAGTTCATGAAGATGTTGGCATTTGAGGATACAAATCAAAACACGTACATGAGTTACCTGGTAACATCTACATATAGAGAGGTATGCCAATCTCATGAAAACAATTCCAATAATTTTTTTTCTAAAGTTAGGGTCTCTATGATTCCTTTCTTCTTTATTCTCCTAATTTTCGTTTTATATATGGTCATGATTAATATGTGTGCATGTATTATTAAATAAATAAATTGAAAACAAACTTTTGTAAGGAAAAATATGCAACATATAATGCATTTTTATACCCACGTCTAAATAATACAAGGGAAAAAGATTGTAAAGAAATATTTGCATACCTATATACATGTATGCTTATCTTGCATATCGGAAACCGAGAGTAAAATTTAGCAAGTAGATTAGAATTTGATAAATATTGGGCCAAGCTTTAAACCCCGCCAGGCTACATATAAAAAGAAGGATATACAGGTCCCAAAGGCTTAGACCAAAATTTTAATTAGAATCTTAACATTCATAAACATTAAAAAAACCTTAATGTATGATAAATATTTTAAAAGAACCTTAAATAATAATTAACCCCTTCGTAAGTATTTCTTATATAGAATTTATTTAGTATTTTTTGTACGACCCCATTGCCATATAGATATCTTTATCATGGTGTCTAATAAAATATGGCTTAATTTTTATTAATCATAGGTTAATTAACTAACTAAATTACCTAACCTTTTTAACTAAATTCATTAACAGCTAGTGTACCATAATTTCCCAAAATCGCTAATTCATCACTTCTATTATCTGCCAATCTTCTTTACTTCTGTTTCATACATTTTCTCCTTTTTATGTGTTTTTTCTCTGCATTTTGTGGCTCTACTTCCTTTCTCTGGGTCTTCACTACTTCTTTTTCACATTTTTTCTCCTTTTTACACTGTTTCTCTACGTGTTGTGGCTCTGCTTCTGTTTAGCATTGCTTCTGTGTCATGATTGCTTCTCTCTATTGCCTTGCTTCTGTCACACATTGCTTATCTATGTCAGATATCTTCTTTGCGTGGCCTTCCTTCTCTGCATCGCCTTGCATCTATGTCAAGTGATATCTTGTCTTTAATTCTCTGCCACTTATCAACATCATACACTTTAATTTGGACTCTACGTTTAATCTTGGTCATTTTAAGTTAGGAAATTCTCTTTTGATCATTTATGTAGTGGTATTGAGGACCAAATTTTCTTTTGTTCACTATATGTAGAGGAATAATTATGCATACAATTCTGTAGCACTAAATGAAAACATTGAAAATTGATAGCCGTAATTGATATAAATGTATGGTCTTATGCGCTAGTTATTTAAGAGTGGAAGAGTTGAGTTCAAATTGATAGCCTAATCAATATATGATATTGAATATCTTATGCAATTCCAATATATCATATTGGAATTACAGCAAAGTGAGGACATTAATGAACGATTCCACAATGAAACTTTGATGTTGCTAAACCACCTGGTGTTACCATGGTACGCTTGCATAGCTAACTACGTTGTAGGCGATATCCTACCCTTAGATTTGTCTTATCAACTGAGAAACGATTCTTGTATGAGTGTACCTATTATTTATGGGATGACTCAATCCTTTATAGGACATGTGCTAATAGAATAATAAGAAAGTGTGTTCAAGAGGAAGTAATGTTAGATATACTAACGCAGTGTCATGAATCTATTAATGTTGGGCATTACGGAGCGAACAAGACGGGGATGTGAGTATTAGAATGTAGTTTTTATTGACCGAATTTGATCAAGGATGCTTAGGAGTTTGTGGCACAATGCGATAGATGCTAAAGAGTGGGGAACATCTCATAAAGAGATTAGATGTCATTGTTTAACATTCTGGAAGTAGAAGTGTTCGATGTGTGGGGACTGGGATTTATGGGACCATTCCCATCCTCTATAGGGAACACATATATCTTAGTCGGAGTGGACTAAGTGTCATGATGGGCTAAAGTAATGGAAACTTTAACAAATGATGGAAAAGTGGTGCCAAAATTTACCAAGGAATCGATTTAGAGTGCCAAAAAGCCATAATTAGCGACAGAGGAGCACATTTTTATAATAAGTCTTTTAATGCTCTTTTGAAAAGATATGAAGTTTACCATTGTGTTTCTACTTCATACCACCTACAAAAAAGTGGATAAATGAAGGTCTTTAATCGCAAGCTTAAAAGAATATTGGAGAAGACGGTAAATAGTTCAAGGAAGGATTAGGCATTGAAGCTAGATGATGCTCTATGGGCTTATCAAATTGCCTTCAAAACTCTGATCGGTACAACCCCATTTCAGCTTGTTTATGGTAAGGCTTATCACCTATCCATGGAGTTAGAGCATAGAGTATATTGGTTGATAAAAGCCTTAAATTTTGATTGGAAGCAAGCATGTGAGAAAAGTCTTCTACAGTTGAATGAACTCAACGAGCTTAGATGAAATGCGTATGAGACTGCCAAGATGTATAAGAGAAAAGTTAAGTGGTGGTAAGATTCTCATATTAAGTAGAAATAGTTCAAAATGGGAGATACGTTATTACTATATAATTCAATATTGAAGTTTTCTCACAGAAAGCTCAAGTCAAGATAAAGTGGGCCTTTCAAAGTGACCCACGTATTTACACATGGAGCTTTAGAACTAGAGAATCTAATAAGGAAACCTTTAAGGTAAACGAACAAAGGTATAAACCGTATCTTGGACGAGTCTTTTCGTAAGAAAAGGAAGTGATTTTCCTTTCTAATTCACTAAAAGAGTTTTGAATGATGAAAGTTCAAGCTAATGACTGTAACTTAGCATTTTATGTAGTTAAGTTTTTCTCCAATTCTACTATCTAGGTTCTTATTTTAATGTGTTTAGAGTGGTTTGGATTGTTAATTTTCATGTTTTTGAAGTTGTTATAGTTTAGGGAACAAAGTCTAGGGGTTATATGAGGAAAAACGAGAAAAAGGGACAAGGTTGGCTAATCCCAACCTTGGCACGATCGTGCATCATAGCAAGGCTGGGCATGATCCTGCCCCATGCACGATTGTGCGAGGAGGTGAAGATGCCAAGTAATGCCCTACACTTACAAACCCTATTTTACCCTTATTTTTTCAACCTTAACCATTTAAATACATCTTTTCTCTTCTTCCACATCTTACTTCTCTCTTTAGGCCTTGCAGCCAACTTTCAAACTCTCCACTTCTCTCACATCTCTCTTTGTTCTTACTTGATTTCTTACTATTTTCTTTCATCTTTTACCCAGAAAAACATTCCTATTACATAAATATAGTAATTTTCACACAAAAATAAAATCTTTTAAGTGGGTGTTATAAGATTTCTCAACATTTTCTCTCACATTTTGGGTGTTGTTGTGTATTTTATTGTTTTTCTTTATTAATTTTACAGGTTATATACTCGTGCATGGTGCTAAGAAGCAAGTAAACTTCCAAATGTTCAATACCAAAGGGGAAAGCTCAAGTATCAGGGGCTGGTGCATATGATAGGGCTCCAGATTTTGGAGCACCTTTTTTGATTTGTTCGGAGGAAGAAGGTATAAGATTCTAAACACTTCTCTCTAAAATTGTTACTGTCTCACGATATTTAGATTTTGAGATCTTAGAAAATCTAGGTTTGAGAGAAAATATTGAGCCTTGAGTGTGAAAATTTTTTGGGAAAAATTTATCCATTTTGATTTTGTTGTGCATAAAGATTTAAACCTCGAATTTTCCACTACTTTACATTTTGAGCTATAAAAATTAGATAATTTGTGGTTTTGATTACAATGCCACACTTATAATTTGGACTATTATATTATGGAAGAAATTGGTAGATTTCCTAGATAAAAAATTATTGAAGATATGATAACTTTCATGCTTAGCAATACTAGAAGAAATTAAAGGGGTTGGATGATTTTTTAGTGAGTAATGTACATAATAATGTTATTCTTAGTCCTAAACATTTGTTATTGCATAAATTTATGTGTCACACTGTTTTTGCAAAATCTCAAAGTAACAAGTGTTCTCGAAAGACTTATTCATACTTTAGTGCATGGATCATAATATTAAAGTTTGTATTTCAACCTACATTTTTTAAACAATCATTACTTCTCTTAATAAGAAAAGTAGCTATTTTAGCATGGGTTTTCTTGTTACCATACTTGCTTAATACCATGGTGTATCTATTGATGGACTATGTATTTCATGGGTATTAACTGAAATGAGCCTACACCTCCGGGTGGAGATTCAAATCCTGAGCAAGTCCAACAACATGAGCGTTGGCAGAATGCTGACAAGACTACTAAGTGTTATATTCTGGCTTCTGTCAGCGGCATGTTGCAAAAGCAAATTGCTTGTATGAAAACTGCTAGTGCAATGGTCCATCACCTACATGAGATGTTTGGTGTGAGGACTAGGTCTGCAAGAGTGAAAGCTATCCAAACCTTTCATAATCTCAGACAGAAACCTGGTGAACCGGTGTGGGATTATATGATGAAGGCAATCTCTGCGGTCACTGAGGCTGAGATGCTTGGGGCGGATATGGATGTGGACACGCAGATGATTATGATCATCAATAGCTTAAACTCTTCTTTTCAGCAGTTTAAGTTGGATTATGAGCTCAACAATAAGGATTACACCTTGAGTGAGTTGATGAATACCCTCCAAAGCACGGAGAAGATATTGAATATTAAGGCTCATGGGCCAGAAGCTAATGTAGCTTCTTCTTCTAAGCCGAAGGGTAAGGGCAAGGAAGAGAAGAAAGGTCCGATGAAAAAGAAGGCCCAAACAGGGGTCAAGGCCAAACCCATGAAAAAGAAAGCCAAAGAGAATATCAAAGGAAAGTGTTTCCACTATGATGAGATGGGCCACTGGAAAAGAAACTGTCCAGTTTACCTAGAGTCCCTTAAAAGCAAACAAGGTATAAGTTTCCTAAGTTTGATAGGAAATAGAAATGTGGCAGATTTATCTATTTCTTGGATATTAGATTTAGGAGCCACTAACCATGTTTGCAATTCGTTGCGAGGGTTCCAGCAAAGGAGAAGACTACCTAAAGGCCAGTTTTAAGTCAAGATAGCAGATGGCTCCTATGTTTCAGCAGAATCAGTAGGAGTAGTTATCTTGGATTTTCTTATTGGTCATATGTTATATTTGGAGGATGTTTATTGCATGCCAATGATTGTAACGAACATGGTTTCTGTTTTTTGTCTAATAAAATCTGGTTATTCCTCATATTTTGAAAATTTTGTTTCAATATATGAGAATAAGGATATTATTTGTGATGCGATAATTAAACAGGGATTATTCTTTATAGAACCTATGACAGGCTCACTAAACAGCACAAAATTAATAAAACCAAGATAATCCAATGTCTCTAGCATTAATTCAAAGTATCTGTGGCAGTTAAGAATGAGTCATATCAATCAGTAGAGACTTGACATATTAGTAAAGGATGGGATCCTTATGGGCTTGGATAGTGATCTATTACCCACCTGTGAATCTTGTATTGAAGGAAAAATGACCAAAGCCTTATTTCCTTCTAAAGGAAACAGATCTAAATCCACATTGGACCTAGTACAAACTGATGTGTGTGGGCCGATAAACGTACAAGGTAAAGGAGGTTATGATTACTTCATAACTTTTATAGATGATTATTCAAGACATGGCTATTTGTATTTGATGCATAAAAAGAGTGAATCCTTTGATAAGTTAAAAGAATTTAAAGCTAAAGCTGAGAAGCAACTAGGTAAGCCATTAAAACAACTTCGATCGGATCGAGGTGGTGAGTACTTATCTGGAGAGTTCCGGCAATAATGGAATTGTTTCCAATTTTTCAGCTCGTCGAACACCTCAACAATATGGTGTAGCTGAGAGGAGAAATAGGACTCTATTAGAAATGGTAAGATCAGTGATGCCCTATGCTAGCCTTTCAGAATCGTTCTGAGGATATGCCATACAAACGGCAACATATCTTCTTAACTTTGCTCCATCCAAATCGGTGCCTAAAACACCTAGGGAGTTGTGGACTGGCCGAGTGCCTTCATTGAGGCACTTGAGGACTTGGGGCTGCCCAGCCCATGTTCTAAAGCCTGAATCCACAAAGATGGAACCAAGGTCAAAAGTATGTTTATTTGTAGGATATCCTATTAGAACTCGAGGGTACTATTTTTACAGTCCTCAGGATAGGAAGATATTTGTGTCGACAAATGCGACCTTTTTAGAGGAAGAGTTTGTGAGAAATCACAAAGGAAGATGTGAAATAGTACTAAAGGAGTTGGCTATTTCATCCAAACCAAGAGTTGTTTTGGATATGACAGAACAAGATGTCGAAATGGATTCAAGAGTTGAATTGAAAGTGCAACCTGAACTGTTGGCCCCTAAAATTTTTCGTTAAATTAAGCATAATAGTTTATGGAATAAGCGTGATATTTGAATTTTTTTCCTTAGAATAATTTTTGGAATCATGATAGAATAATTTTTGGAGATTAATTATTTATTACAATGTGAGTAAAATTTTATTTCGCTAGTTAGTGGAATAAATGCATAAGAATGAATTGAGGGCATTTTGGCATGTAAGTTAAATATCAAAAGAGCCTAAATTTATAAGGAAGGGTAAAGTGGACTTTTGGGACTCATTAAGGGTAAAATGAGAAAAGGAATTGTCGTGTTGTTATCTTAGAAGAGTGAAAAACGAAAATGGGAGAGAAAAGAAGAGAAAGAAAAGAAGAAGAAAGGTTTCGAAGAAGAGTGAAAAGAATAGAGCTTTTAACTACGTCACAATTGTTCTGAGGTTTAAAGAGAGAATCTGAGGTTACTCAAGAAGGGAAAAAGAAAGAGGAAGGGAAGAGCTTTCTGTAGAGCCAAGAATCTCATTAATTGGTAAGGATTCAAGGTAAATCGATTTTAATCTCTTGGAGTTTTGAAAGGTTTTTTGTTCAAAGAACTTAAGAAATATGTGGGTTAAGCATTCTAAAATCCATTTTAGTGAATGCATATTATGGGTTAGTCAAATCTAAATTTCTGTTGAATGACAGTTGTGTCTTTTATAAAGAAAATCAAGGAGGGGTTCAAGAGAGGCAAAAGAAGCAAGAGGAAAGACATCTTTAAGTCCAATACCTAAGCAAGCAAGGATTTCAAGGTGGGTTATAGTTTTAT
>JANIIA010000001.1:12175984-12198555 GCA_027478495.1 Erythroxylum alaternifolium
ATTATAAGCATTTAGTGATGCAAAATATGTACAATGCATGTTCATGACAATCCCGGTTTCAATCAAAAATTTAATCCTTAATCGGTCACTCACTTAGGGTTTAATCCAATTTCTCCTAAGAATCTCAGAAAAATCCCAAATTTAGTATGGAGAGGTAGAGGACTGTTTTAGAAATCCAACGCTTTAAGAACGGGATCAATCGGAGGTTGGACAGCCAAGTTATAAGCAATTGAAGGTCAAAGGTTTAGATTTCACATAAATTATGAAAACGCCACTTAAAACATGTACACTTCAAAAATACATAACCTTTTACAAACGTATCCAAAAATCACAAATAAGGTCTCATTGGAAAGCTCACAGAAAACCCTACAAGTTTTATGAAGGGCCTGAAAATCAATTTCACTTCTAAGGGTGTCAAAAATCACTACAAAGGGTCTGTCCTATCAATCACATTCCAGAACAATAATACAACTTTCAGACCTTATAACTTCCTATTCGGTTACTCAAAAATTCCATGATTTATAGAACTGGAAAGATCAAAACAATCTCTACACTTCTTATGAAGAATTAAAAAGCAAATTAGACCTCTAACTAGGTCAAATTCTCAATCAACGTTTCTGCCTTGTTACATTAGTACCTAAACCATATCTAGAATTCAAAAATCCATATCTTTCAATTCTTACATCCAAAAATTGCATATTATATATCATTAAAAAGCTCTAACAATTATATAAAACTTTCATTTAGAAACCTTTCTCCAATTCAGACCATGATAATCTATAATTGGCCTCAGAACACAGAAATCACAAAATTTACACTTTTAGGCAAATTTTCACAACCAAATCACTTAATCTTTCAATTTACATCCGAAATTCAACAATTCATAACTTTCAATCCTTATATCAAAAAAATTCATACTTTATGGAAATTGAAAGCTAAAAAGAAGATCTCTAGCTTTCATGAAGACCAAATTAACCAATTCTTCCTAATTTAACCCTAATTAATTTCCCAAAGTTTCTGATGACAAAATTCAATCTCATGTCATTACCATACACTATTCATGCCTACGCCAATGTTCACTTTCAAGTCCAAATTAAGAGCTCTTAAGGCCAAAATTAGACTTCAGTTTCTTCACATGAAATGTAGCAACACTCTTCTAGTTTCATTTAAGCTAAAAAGAACATCAATTACACATCCACGTAGAAAGTTATGGCAGAAACACTGAAAACACCTACAAACACAAATTTTCCAGATTTTGTTTTAATTCTCATTCTACATGTTCCATACCTTTTCTACACCATTCAACACACAATTCACTTCATAACTTCACCATAACTCATCTTACAACCTATCCTTAAATATTAGGCCACAATTTGGCAGCACACACACACTCAATTATTTATTAATTCCAATCCATCTAACACATTTAAATTCACCTAAACTACATCACCTTTCACTTCTTTATTTCAAACTCACCCATCATTCATCTTCCAAGACATACATACCCAATTTAACCAAGACATAGTCTCATGCAATTCATTCATATAACATCATAATTTATGCATGAAATGATCAATTAAACACTTAAGAGTACAAGTCTTACCTACTAATCTTCTCACATCTTCAATCCTTCAAAGTTCACAATTTTCACTTCCTTCCCTCACCATTCACGTAGTCATCTTCATTATGCATGACTATCATCTTCTTAAAGGTGTAAGGTGCTGGTTAGGCTTTTAGAAGAACCAAAGAAGAGCAAGGATGGTGTAGGAAATGGAGAAGAGGTGAGCAAAACTCAAAGAAGAATAAGGAGTAAGCAACTTCGGGTGAGAAGAAAAGAACACATAGAACACTTTAAATAAAAAGAAGCAAGGAAGAAGGCACTAGAAAGATTCGTGAAAGAAGACTCCTTAAAACAAAACTTAAATCAATGAATTAATAATAGGTGGACATGTAGGCAAGTGACATGAGTCACTTGCCACATGTCACACTCTTATTGGCTCACTAAATTTCCTTCCAATTCAATTCCCAATTTCTCTCCAAAATTCCAATGGCTCAATTGAAAAATTCTTAATTTCATAAGTCTAAATTTCTAGTGCCATTGGACAGTTATTTTCATTACCGGTAAATCTCTATTCTGTCTCTCGACGGTTTTTCGGGTCCGGAAATGACTCCAAAAAATTTCCAAAAAATTTCTATAATTCTCTAAAAATTAGAAAACCTTAATGGCCCTCTCCAACACAATTTTTACACACTCAAGGCCTATTTTTCAAAAATCACATTTTATTCACAATTATACTGGGAAACTGTCATGAATGCATGTACAGTAAATTTTCATGTGCAAAACTCATTGTTCACAACTGCATGAGCATGAGATGTATTTTTCTAATGATCTCACGTGTACTCGTTTCTATAATGTAACCCGTTATACGGAAACGGGATGTTACATAATCATTTCATGGGGTGGATAAAGTATTATAGAAGGAACTGTAACAAATCTGGGTACATTTTGTTATAAAGGTGTGGCTTAAGCCCATATTGTATTTTCTGGATTATGTTTCTTAGTAGCTATCTTGCATTAGGTATATTAGGATCTAGAAATATTTTATGATGAACATATAGGAAAACAATCTTTTGATTTACCCAATATCTTTGGAATTCATTTATTTCTTTTAAGGGTGACCTATTATGGTTTTAGGGCTTTTTATGTAATCAGATTGTATGGTCCGAGAATATAGGTGTTTGATCCTTGTGGACCTAATAGGAAAGTCTAAGCTATAAATCATGCACAGAGTGTGAAACGGTTTGACCTTTTTGTTTTAAGCAAAATAGCCTCCTAACATGTTGCAACATTATATATGGATCAATTTCTAATAATAAAAGTGATAGGTATAGTTCATACTAGGTTTTCATAAGTGTTTTAATGTGTTTTAAAGTCTTTATTAGATGATTATCATATATATAGACTTAGAATTGTGTTATTGGGAGTGTTTGTTTATATTCCAAGTGTTTGTGTGGTTTAGAGCACGAATTCAATCTTAATTTTTTATTTTCTGAGATGTTTGATGTGTTTGTGAGTGTTGAAAATTAGCTAATTAATGAACAAGGAAGATGGAATTTATATGAAGGATGACACATTTGTCCATCAAGAGCACAATTGTGACAGGCATGCATAGAGCTAGTATGATTGTGATAGAGACGAAATCACGAGGAGTTGTCACAATTGTGCTAGCGAGTTTCCAGGAGCAAATTTTTTCATCGTTTTTAAGGTTCAGGGCAATTTTTGGAACCGAACAAAGTAGAAAAACCTAGTCATGACCCCAAGACCCTAAAAGTAGATCAAACGTGGTGAGAATAAGAAGAGCATATGAAGGAGGAAATAGAGTTTTTATTCTTTTTCCCTTATTTCGTTCAATGTGATTGATATGTAATTGGAACCATAAGATGATAAACATGTTTATGGAGTTCCAAACTCATATTAGGAATTATTCTATATTTATTTTGTGATTCTATTCATTGTTAAATTCAATTTACTTCGTGATGTATGTGATAATTGTTCATGCATTAACTTGACAACAAATCAAGAAAGTGAGTCAAAAGTAATCAGTGTAAGATTGTAAAATGAGAGTTGGAAATTTAATAGATACACAATTATCAAATTTATGTTTAATCAAAGAGAAATCTAGGTTAAGAAATTGATTATCTATTGGATAACGTTAAATCTAATTGAAGAAGATAAGGATAGTTTTGTGAATCTAAATATTGCAAATATGAAAATTTTGATTTCAATTAGAGTTAATTGATTAGATTTTGAAAGAGTATAATCAATACATTAGGAAATTTAGGATCAAACACAGAAATTGAATCAACAATAGTAAAGGAAACAAAACAAAGAAAGAATAGTTCCTAAGTACTCAATCTTAGTCAAACCCTAGTTTTTATTGGTGGTTCACATGTTATTTTGTTATTTACTTTGTTTTAATTTATGTTATTTAAATTTAATTCAAATAATTTCTATACTTTAGAAAAAGTTAGGTTCAAACTGTTAACTTTTGCATAATAATCAATGGAATGATAATCTCTTATACTATAAGATACCATCCGTATACTTACTGTGTATTGATAATTTTATTTTTAGATATAAAACTCGCTCAATAAATTTTTAGTGCCATTATCAAGAATATATCATTAGGATAATTTGAATTTCTTTGATTTAAGGAATTTTCACTATACTTGTTTCCTTACAATTGTATGAACACAAGAATTACTCAAAGTTCAAGTAAGAGCGAAGAAACTCCAAAATTTGACATTAAAAGACTAGAATGATTAATCCTAATGGCTAGACATAAATAAGAAATCAAAAGAACAATGGTGGAAGAATACAATCACAGAGACTAGTAAAGAACCCTTATGGATTTCATAAGGCCAAGGTTTAATGCTGCACAATAAGGCATCACTCGTCTACCAGTGTAAGTAAACTAGCATTGCTAAATATATTGTAGACCAATATGGAGTTTTATGGGTTAGTTAATGAAGATCGTAATGCTCAAAAAATCTTAGAAATATATGATACCTTTCGATATAATGGTATGTCAAAAGATGTTGTTAGGATGAGACTCTTTCCTTTTATACTTAAGGACAGGGCCGAGGTCTAGGAACTAAACCTAACCAACATCAAGACATAGAAGCAGTTAGTGCGTGCCTTATTCGACAAGTACTTCCCTTTGACGATGACAACAAGATTGATAAAGGAGATTACAGTTTTCCAATAAAACTGTGAGGAGTCACTATACGAAACGTTGGAATGTTACAAGGATTTGCAAAAGAAATGTCCCCACGATAACTTACTAAAGGAGTCCTTATTGGAAACTTTCTATAATGGAGTTAATCCACTTACGAGGGGTACCATAGATGCAGTTTCTATAGTATCCCTTCTGCGAAAAATATTTAAGTAACAGAGGATTTTCTAGAGGAGATGGTGAATAATAGCTATCTTTGGACATTGGATAGAAGCAAACAACATTTGACTTTTTGAGATTAGAAGGGCATTATTGTTATCGATTCGGTGACAACATTATAGATTGAGATTGCTAATTTAATAAAACAACTTGCTAATATAACAAAGCAACTAAGTAGCCTAAAAGCCTCCTCATCTTTTTCAATTAAAGCAATTCAACATGGATGTGAGTTATGCAGACAAGATAATCATATTACCGCTGATTGCTTCTTGATACAAAACAACAATACGAAGTAACTCAACTATGTAGACATACAGTTTGGTCAAGGAGGAGGGAATAACTCATACTTAAACATATAAAATCCTGGGTGGAGGAACCACCTAAGCTTTTCTTGGTCTAACATGTGGGTAATTAATTTAAAAATCAAGTTGCACTTGAATTTTAACAAAATAAGTTCAGTTAAAACAATTCAAAATTGGACAAAATTATAGACAAGAACATAAGCATAGATGAGTCCTAGAAGAGGTTAAAAGGGAAGTTTGAGTCAGTAGCTAAGAAGTGTGCCTCTTTCATTCACAATTTGGAGGCTCAAGTGGGCCAACTTGTAAGCCCATTGTCTACAAGAAGTGTGGGGAGTCTTCAAAGTAACACTAAAGCAAATCCAAAGGAGAAACTCAAGGAAATCTTCAAAGTAACACTAAAGCAAATCCAAAGGAGAAACTCAAGGCAATCACACTTATAAGTGGAAAAGAGCTTGAACAATTAGTAGAGAAACAAGTGGAAACCTACCTCACATAGGACCAAGAAAAGAAGAAGAAGGATGAAGAAAAGAGTGAAGACCCTTTGTCTATTGCCCCCTTTTCATACCTACCTAAGATTTGATTTCCCCAAATGTTATAGAAGAACAAATCAAACACACAATTTGTGAAGTTCTTAAAAAAGTTGAAGACTTTGTAAATTAATTTATCTTTTATGAAGGCATTGGAACATACACCTTATTATGCTAAATTCCCACATGACATATTATTAAACAAATGGATTTGGGAAGATAAACAACTAGTAGCACTAATTGAAAAAATTTTCTCCATTATCACCAGTCATATGCCTTCCAAGTTGAAGGATCTAGGGAGCTTTGTAATACCAAGTGTAGTTAGTGAGTTAGACTTTGCAAAGTGTTTATATGACTTTGGTACAAGTATAAATATTTTTCCTTTGTAAATCTTTATAAAATTGGGGCTAAGCGATGTGATGCGAACTTTGATGCTTATTCAGTTGGTGGATTAATTAATTAAGAGACTGTTTGGTGTGGTGGAAGATGTGAAAGTTAAGGTGGATAAGTTCATTATTCCTGTGGACTTCATAGTGCTAGATTTTGAAGAGGATAGGCGCTGTCCACTAATTCTTAAATGTCTATTCATTAACACTTAGAGAGCATTGATAGAAATTCATAAAAGAAAATTAATAGTTCAAATTGGTGATGATCAAGTGGAGTTCAATATGAACAAAGTTTTGAAAGTAGCTCTTGCATGAAGGTAGATATAATGGATAAATGTATTAAAGAGCAAGAGGAAAGCTGCTTTGAAGAAATAAAGTTTGATGAAGCTGAGACAGATGATGAAGATGAGAAGGAGGATAATGCTAAGTCTAAAGAAGAAGCCAAGACAGAGGATTCAGGTGCTCAAGCTTATAAAGTCATATTAATAAGAACTGAAGCACCCATACTACCCTCTACTAAAAAGCTACCAAGTTTAGAGTTAAAGCCTTTGCCCACATACCTTAGATATACCTTTCTTAGTGAGAGCCAAAATCTACCCATCATTATTTCCAATCAGCTGGATAGGGAACAAGAGAGCAAGGTGGTGAAGATTAGTGGAAAGTGGATGAAGGCAATGGGATGGCATATATCCGATATACAAGGTATAAGCCTAAATGTAGCTATG
This sequence comes from Erythroxylum alaternifolium, assembly GCA_027478495.1. Taxonomy (NCBI): domain Eukaryota; kingdom Viridiplantae; phylum Streptophyta; class Magnoliopsida; order Malpighiales; family Erythroxylaceae; genus Erythroxylum; species Erythroxylum alaternifolium. The sequence goes on from JANIIA010000001.1 coordinate 12,182,880, forward strand.
CATAGGATAAACCTCAAAGAAAGAAGTAGAGTGGTTAGGGAACATTAATGAAGGTCGAACCCTCATATGAAGGAAATGGTCAAAAAAGGAAGTAATAGAGCTTTTAAATGTGAATATTATATCCCGATATCATATAGTGAATGGATCAACCTAATACAATGTGTAAGAAAGGTGGAATGAATATAAAGGAGAGTGAAAGTGGAAAGATGATTTCCATACGAATAGTCACAGGATGGAAAGTCTGCATTGACTATTGCAAACTTAATAAAGTGATTAAAAAGGATCACTTTCCTCTTCTATTCATAGATCAAATGATCGAAAGGGTGGCTAGCCATTCATTCTATTGTTTCATAGACAGATATTCAGCCTACAACCATATTTTTATCTATCTAGAGGATTAGGAAAAGACAATGTTCACATATCCTTATAGAACATTTTCATATAGATGGATGCCTTTTAGGTTATGTAATACTCCAGCTACATTTTAGTGGTTCATGATGTCTATCTTTGTAAATATGATAGAGGATATAATGGAAAATTTCATTAATGATTTTTTAGTTTTTGGAGACTTTTTTGAGCAGTGCCTAACAAATTTTGATAGATTACCTTAAAGATGTAAAGAATCACACTTGGTTCTAAACTAGGAGAAGTTTTACTTTATGGTGCATGAGGGCGTTGTATTGGAACATAAAATATCATGCCAAGGAATTGAAGTATATATGGCTAAGAATGAGGTCATAAAGAAACTTCCACCACCCATTAATGTCAAAGGCGTGTAAGCATGTTTAGGTTAAGCAGGTTTCTATTACTGCTTTATTAAAGACTTCTCACTAATTGCAAGAACTCTTACAAACTTACTAATAAAAAATAGCCTTTTAATTTTGATGATAGTTTTCTATCTGTATTTAATTGACTAAAGGAGGCACAAATTTCAGCACCAATTTTATCATTAGCGGATTAATCATTAACATTCTAAGTCATCTGTGATGCTAGTGACTAAGTTGTGGGTTACATGATAGGCCAACTAAAGAACAAAAAGCTGCATACTGTTTATTACATAAGTAAGACATTAGTAAGGTCCCAACTGAATTACATCACTACTAAGAAGGAGTTGCTAGAAATGGTGTTCATATGTGACAAGTTTTGATCATATCTTTTTGGATCTAAAGTGATCATTTTTATCAATCACGTTGTCCTTAAGTATCTCTTTTCCAAGAAAGATGTAAAACTAACGCTTATTCGATGGATGTTACTTTCACAAGAGTTTGAAATTGAGAATAGAGACAAGAATGGAGCAATGAATGTGCTAGTTAAACAGTTATCACATCTCAAAGGAGGGGAGTTAGAGCAAAGGGCAGATATTAATGAGCAATTCCCTGATGAAACATTAATGTTGCACAACTGTCTTGTGGTACTATAGTATGCCGATATAGTAAACTTCATTGTAAGTGGTATCCTTTCATGAGATCTGTCTTATCAGTAGAAAAGAGATTCTTATATGAGTGTACCATTATCTATAGGATGGCTCGATCCGTTATGAGATATGTGCTAATGGGTTGATAAGGAAGTATGTTCTAAAGGATGAAATGTTATTCATATTGATATAGTGTCATTAAGTTATATATGCTAGGAATTATGGAGCGAACAAGACGAAAACATAAGTTTTAGAATGTGGATTTTATTAGTTGAATATGCTTAAAGATGCTCAGGAGTTTGTGGCACAATGTCATTAATAACAAGAGTAGGAAACATCCCAAAAATAGATGAGATGTCCTTGTCTAATACCTTAAAAGTTAAACTATTTGATGTGTGGGGATTGGACTTTATGGGATCATTCTTATCTTCCATAGGGAACACATATATCTTAGTCGAAGTGAGCTACATGTCATGACGGGATAAATCCATGTAAATTCTATCAAATGATGGAAAGGTAGTATCCAAATTTATCAAATGATTATTTATTCAATTTGGAGTGTTACGAGCAGTAATAAAGAATAGAGAAGCACATTTCTGTAATAAATCATTTGATGCTCTTTTGAAAAGATATGGAGTTTACCATCATATATCCACCCCATACCACCTATAGACAAGTGGACAAGCCATGTACTGTAAGGTAAAACAAATATTGGAGAACATGGTAAATAGTTTAAGGAAGGACTGAGCATTGAAGCTGGATGATGCCTTATGGGCCTATCGAACCACCTTCAAAACTCTAATTGAGACAAATCCATTTAGACTTGTATATGGTAAGGCTTGTCACCTATCCATCGAATCAGTGCATAGAGCATAATGGGATATGAAAGCCTTAAATTTTGATTGGAAGTAAGCAAATGAGCAAACAATTCTACAACTAAACGAACCTGATGAACTTCTCTTTAAAGCGTATGAGAATGCCAAGCTATATAAAGAAAAAGTGAAGAAGTGGCATGATTCTTATGTTAAGAAGAAAGATTTTAAAGTTGGAGATGTGGTATAATTATATAATTTGATATTGAAGTTATTTCCCAAAAAGCTCAAATGAAGGTGGAGTGGGCCTTTCAAAGTAACTCATGTATTAGCACATGGAGCTTTAGAATTTGAAAATCAAAACAAGGAAGCCATCGAAGTAAATGAAAAAGGTACAAACCGTATCTCAGAGGAGTATTTTCATAAAACATGGAAGTGATTTCTTTCCTTTTCAATCATTCAAAAAGTTTAGGATGATGAAAGGTCAAGCTAAAGACCTTGACTTAGCAAATTTTATATAGTTAGATTTTTTATTGCATTCTAGTATTTAGGTTTTAAATTTCATGTTTTAGAGTGATTTGTATTGCCAATTTTCTTGTTTTTGATGTATTTACAAGTTAGTGAAGCAAAGATACGGGACAAAGTGTGGCAATTTTTAACATGTCATATTGGACAATCATGCATAGAATTTGAAGCCTCTTTCACAATCATGCTCCAAAGTCAGAATCATAATAGAAGGGTGAGAAATGATCACGCCTCGCAGACAGAATAGAGCCACATGTGAAAAGTCACTCTCACACCCCATTATACCCCTCTTTGTTTAACTCTAACCCTTTATATTCATCCTTTCTCTTCTTTTAACCTTACTTTATCTCTCAAAAACTTAGCAGTCACTCAAAATCTGTGTCACATCTCTCTTCATCTTACTTAGAGTTTTCATTTGTTTCTTTGTTTTTTTCACCTAGATAAACATTCCTGCTATACATATTTAGTAATTTCCTCACAAATATCACATCTTTAAAGTGTTTTCTTTACAATATTTCAGTTAAATTTTCTCTCTTCACATTTTTTGCTTGTTTTGGTGTAATTTTATGTATTCTTGGTTGATTTTGTAGGTATACAATTATTCATCGTAACAAGAATCAAAAAAGTTCTAAGGCTAATAAGGTTGTAGATTTTAGAGCACCTTTTTTGATTTATTCAAAAGAAGAAGCTATCTAATTTGAAACTCTTCGCTTCAGAGTTATTAGTGCACCTAGATACTTTGATTTTGATATTTTAGAAAATTTAGGGTTGAGAGATAATATTGAGACTTTGAGTAATAAAATTTGACGGGAAAATTTATTAATTTTGATTATGTTGTGTATAAGGAATTAACCCTTGAATTATATACTAATCAACAATTTGGGCTGTAGAATTTAGATGAATTTTGGTTTTGACTAAGGGCCACCCATATAATTTGAATTATGATATTATGGAAGAAATTGGTGGATTTATGAGGTCGAGCATAATTGAAAAACATGATAATTCTCGTGCTAAGTAGTATTGGAAGCAATTAACAGGGTTGGACAACTTTATCGTTAAAAAGACCCATAATAATGCAATTCTTAGTCCTGAGCATCTACTACTACATAAATTCATATGTCATACTATTCTTGACAAATATGAAAGTAAAAAATGTTTTATTGAAGACTTAATCATTATTTAGTGCATGAACAATAATGTCAAAGTTTGTACAAGCACTCATAATTTTCATACTATACTTTTAAAAAGAACAATTGTCATCTTGGTATACGATATTTTATTACTGCGCTTACTATTTATTGTGGTGTAGGTATTGAGGGCTGACTAGTTTTCTTCCTGAGTTTCTTAATCATACTCACTTAAGACGAGTTGAGAACTTGGCAGTCCAACACATGAAACTCTATGACATTAGCTCCAAAATTCATGTGAAACATAGGATAGGACAAACTATTTCTGGTATCGCACTAACATAACAAAAAATAGAGGTCTCGATAAATAAAGAAATGGAGGATAATAAAAAGGAAGGCCGGGAGAAAGTCTTCAATTTGGTTTCTAAAAACAACAAGCTTATTAAGGAACAAATGAACACCATGGAGGTGCACATAAAGGAGATGGCACGAGAACAACGGAAACAACAACGTAACCCTAAGAACATTCTTAATTACTTCACCGCTTACGGTGTTCAAATTTATTCACCCACACCATCACCAACTCAATCTCTATAAGTGATTTCTTGCTTTAAAATTTATTTTTTATTTCTTTTTATTTTTATGTGTATTGTTTGTTTTCTCACATTGAGGACAATGTGTTATCTAAGTGTGGGGAGATTTATACATTAGCATATCATATGCGTGTGAATTTTGAATATCATATTGTGTTAATTTTGATTAGGTTAACATAGTATGAACATTTTGTTACGTATGAGTAAATTGTCTGAATGTGTCATTGGCAAGAATTTGATAGAATTAGTTTTGTTTTGAACTTGGTCATTTAATTTATAAAGCAATATTGACTTATGAATTTTATGTTTTTAGGTATCTTTGGATGAATATGCATGTTAACTAGGATATGATACCTGATAGATGAATATTGAACTATATTTTGACACCCATATTTAAAGTGTTTTGCTTGATATTTGATAATTTTATTATATATTTAGTACTTAATATGCTTCAAGTGTGTTTACAGGTGATAATTGCCTTTATGGACATAAAGGAGAGGAATTCAAGTGAAAACATGACAAAAATAGGAAAAAAAACAATCTGGAAAGAGTGTACGCCTGTGCACTTTTGTGATATCTAGTGTTTTCCAATTATGCACATTCATGTGCACGGCTGAGCATAACCCAAAAACCTAGAATTCATTATAAAAGTGACGTTGGGGAGATTTTGGGCAAAATAAAGGAGGAGACTTTGGGGAGGCAAATTCCAAATTTGGAGTCATTCTCTAGGTGTGATTTTGGTCTACAAAAATGGAAAACATGAATAAATCATCAAAAGGTCCATCAGAATACAAGATCAACCCTCTAACTCACAAGAATATTCGATAGAAGACAATAAGGGAGATTTAGGATTATGAACCTATTGTTTTCATTAAGTTTTTCTTTCGAGTTATGTTTCATTTTGTATTCCATCATATGTAACTAAATTTCCAGTTAGTATTTAGGTTATATAAACCTTATGTTAATACTTTGATATGATTTGATTCCTTTATTAATGTAATTGGTTCGATCAATTATTGTGATATAATTACATGTTTTATCAATAATCTGATTTCATATGTAGAGATTGAGAAATCCTAGCATGAATAGTTCTACTGTAATTAGGAGTTGATTACAACCCTAGAGATAGGATGATATAAATCCTCCAAATTAGGGTCAAAGCTAATTAAGGGACTCATAAATTGGTAATGCAATCCTATAAGATTTAACTTGAGTAATTCGATTAGAGACCTTAGGATTAGTTGTTAGTAGACTCAAGGTCAGATACTAACATACCATAGGAGTCTCCATGATCCAATTAATCATAAATAGTTATGTGATAGTGGCATTTAATTTGAAATACTAATTTCTGATAACGATAGTTTTCTAAGTGAATTCCACTATCTTTGTGTTCATTATTGTTTCCTATTTTATTTTGTTTGTTTTAGTTTTATCTTTTCTTAGGATGGATAATAGGGGAAGGGTAAGTACTAGTACTCATAGTCTTCGAGAGGTCAACTCGGGGAAGTGTAAGTACTAGTATTCATAGTCTTCATAAGGTCGACTTGTACTTACTGATACTAACTACAAGCACACCGTGCACTTGCAGTATTAAACATTGACCAACACACTCTAGGTCAATCAATACCTATTCTTCACTTTAGTAAAATTGTGGTATACATTTATAATTATAAATCAATTGAATTGGTTAGCAATACTAATAACCTTTCATGTGAATGAATGACTAAAAAGAAATTAAGTAGGTTAAGTAATTAAATAAAAATGTGTTAAATAACTAATTATTTTGTTGGCCCCTTTTTGAAAAAAATTAAGTTAAAAATAGAGACGACAGCTAGTTGGAAATCTGTTATAGTTGAGTAATTGGGGGCATTTATGCAAAAATGTTTATCTTCATGTCAAAAGGCTGAATGACATTCCAACTAAGTTAAATAATGAAAAACATGGTCTAGATGAGTAATCGTGGAAGATTCCTAATAGAATGTTTGCTTTCGTGTCAAAAGAATAGGTTAACTTTAAAGAATGTTTAAAATTTGGTATTTAAATAAATAATTCCTAATGATATTTGAAAATAACAAATTTTTTTATGAAAGCATACTTAGTGATAGTTGCCTTTTTGATTGATTAATAATTCTAAGTGCATGTTTATAAGTGCCATAGGTGTATAAATATGTTGTTAATATCGTGATTGATATGTATATTCAATTCAAAGTACTTAAACATGAAAGGAATAGGTTAGTACGTTTTCTTATGTGATATGTGCTTAATTGATTATGAATTTATTCCATAACACTTAGTGATTATTGCTACGAGAATGCTTAGGAAACTCACTTTAGTTCATATTTGATTTATGCACAATTTAGAAGGGAAAGAGCTAAAGTGAGTCGAAAGAGCTATATTTGAGCCTTTTTATGAAGAAACACACTCATTTGTCTTCATGGAGAAGGAACAAGAAGGATTAGAGAAAGAGAAGACAAGAAAATGCTAAAAGAATTGAAGAAGCTTGTGGTCATGGACTTAAGATACATCTCACGGACATGACAAAGAAGTCATGGCTGTGAAACAATACCACCTCACCCCAAAACCCTACATTTTTGTATAAAAGCATCATTATGATGACAGAAACTGACGTTTTTATTTGAGAAAAAATTGAAGAGTCGAAAGAGAGGTTTCGGGAGAATGAAGTGGGGCAAACCTCTCATCCTTTGGAGACCTATAGAGAGCTAGACATTCAGACACTAGTTCAGAGGTAACATCGACGACAATGACCTGATTAAGAATTTCTCTCATTATTTGTTGATCTTTCTCTTAGAGATTGATTATGTTATCCTATGTTTAATGTTTAGGTGTTATGTGAGAATGATTGAATACTCTATTTTATTATTTTTATGTATGAACCCATTGCTAGAATTTATATATATTTCGTAATTGTTATATTTGAAATTCATTTGTAGCGACTAATGGTTCGTAATCATTAGGGACAACATAACCTAGGTTAAATGAACCGTGCGTATGTGGTTGTTGTTTAGATTGGTCTATTTTCCTAATTTGTATTTCAGTTGTCCAATTAAATCTAGAAAGTGTATCCTAGGTTGGTCAATGGTTAGGTTTAATTAATGAACATATCTTAATTAAACACAACCTAAGGAAAAATCTGGATTAACAAAGCTTATTGTTAATCTACGATCAATAGTTTTTGGGAGAATTTTGAGAACAATAAATTAATGAAGTATGTTTAACTAAGTATAGGCTGAGATTAAACCAAAGAATCGAACTCCCCATGAATTCATCACTTTCATCATTTTCAAATGTTTTCTTTAATTTTTTTATTAGTTTAGTTTCTTTTTTACTTTTTTATTTCAATCCAAACAAAGTCCCTCATAACCTAATCACCAACTATTTTCATAAGAAAAGATAACCGAACACTCCCTGTAGGATCAACCTACACTCACCACTACTATAGTAATAGATTTAGTTTATTTTGAGTAGTGTTACAATGTACTATGTCAATTTTGGAACTGTTGTAGGGAAGTGCGATGTTTTAGTTTTTGTTCTTAATTTTAATTGGTGTTTTGTACATATTTGTTTTTAATTAGTTTCTTTTCAGTTATTTCTTGATCTTTTCACTTTTTTTTAATGTTTGTGGTAAAAAAATATCATAGACAAAAGTAATTTTTTATATAACTCATATTCCCAATCCTATAGCTTATATTGGAATGATCAACCAAATTACTTCCTTGATAATTTGTAAGACACACAACAATTCCTGTACAAACTAGAAACTTCTTATTATAAATCTAGTCCATTTCTGGAAGAATTACTAAATGTTATGGCTGCTAGCAATGTCGAAATTACACATAATAATTTACAGATCTGGTAGAACAATTGATAGGGCGTGTCGAATACACTATAAAATTAACCTAACTCTGTACACTAAAATTTGTAGTTATGATGAGTTGGGATTGAATTCACATGGAATATTCGGTTAATTTCTATAACAAAATTAATTTATGCTAGTAAAAAATAATAAAAGGGGGAGGGGTTTGGATTTTAATCAATTTAGAAAATAAAAACAAATTAAACTATCAAAAAAAATTAAAGAAAGTAAATGGAAATGATTAAAGTGTTGAATATGAGTAAAGTTTGTTTCTAGGTTTAATCTCAGCCTAAACACGATCAAGTATATTCTATCATCCTAAAGTCTTTACCACTCTCTTCAGATTATTGATCTGAGACTATTCGAATGCTTTACTAATCCTAATTTTCCCTTAGGTTGTGTTTAATCAAGACACGATCATTTATTAAACCTAACTATCGAATAACCTAGGATACGATCCCTAGATTTAATTTGGCAGTTGCATTATGTTGAATGCAAAAGCAAACTACTTATTTTTCACTAAAAATCGCAAGTATATGGGTCGTTACTTGTAGTAAAAGGCGGATATCGGCCCACAGAGATTGTGCTTAGGCACTACTTAATTCAGGTTGTGCTTTTTTTAAGAATGAAATTCAAATAATAAAAACTGAAAAATAAACTAAATCAAACAAAATAGTAACGAATAAATAATGTAACAAAAGTGCAGAAACTTTGATTTCAAGATTCAAGATTAGAGATCACTTTTTCCTTATCTTATCTCCCTCCTACCTTGTTGATTGAATTATGCCTCACCTAAGGTGTCTTAATGTTTCAATCACCCTCTCTCAAGGTGTAATCAAATGTCCTTATCCAAATTAAACGAAATTGACAATGCAATCTCTCAATCTACAAAATTATTCCACCAATTTAACTAGTTATGAAGCTATCCTATGGGTAATCAACTAATTAGTCAAGATCTCTCTCTAAATAATCAATTAACTTAATAAATGCAGGTCTATAAGGTGTGAACTCTAATTGTAAAGCTCTACACAATTTACCCAACTCAACTTCTCAATATATTGTAAAGTTTAAGCACAATATTTATGAAAAGCATCAATTCATTCAAAACAACAAAGTAGGAGTTCAACAAGTAATTTAACGGTAATCTCTATAATAAATTCAGCCACTCATAATAGGAATAAGTTCAACCATATCCATATTCTCCAGAATACAAAACATACTAAAAATAAAAAAATAAAAAAAACAATAGTAGCGTTTTTCCCCCTTTTTGTACCTAAAATTCTGGAGAATGAAAGCTCTTGATTATTAGTCCTGATTCCCACCTTTTGTACCTAGAAGCTTATGACTTTTTGTGAATAGTCGAACAAAACGTGAATGGTGGCTATTGAATATCTATATATGTAAAGAATGCTTTTTTAATTTTTTGTCTTTTAGTCACTTAGGTTTTTTGGGGTTCGAAAAGATTGAGGAGTCCCTTGAAAACTTGAGTCTAGAAGTATCCCAATGTTTATCACGGCATTGGCCATAATCGTGACCTATATTAAACAGTCATGGGCTTTAAGTAAGCTCTCTGTCACGATTATGATATGCAGGCCACAATCATGGGCCAATCCTGATGCTTCAGTCATGATCATGACCTGCCTATCACAATCATGGGCTTGTGTTTTGGCTAGTGTTCCCTCCGAAACTCCTCTGTTCTTCGATATTGACCATGAAATAGTAGCAAACCTATCAAGGCACCTCAAATACACAATATGGAAGCTCAAAAGTATGCTCTAACCCATAAAACACATAAAACAGAAATATTTAACAAACTAACACAATTCTAACCTAAACACATACTAAATAATCAAATTAACAACTAAACACACACCAAACTACCCACAAAAACACGATGCAATATACTACTGTCAACATCCCCGTACTTAAACTTTTGCTTGTCCTCAAGAAAAAAACAAATACAATGAATAAAATTCTATCACTTTATTTTCACAAAGATTAAAGGATGCAATCCCTTAAACATTGGCCAACTCAAGTGTCAAGTTACTACACACATCATGACTAATTTTCATTGGTGCACATAAGCAAACTCAACTTATGAAACCATCACTCAATGATAAGTATAAACTCAAAATAGACCTTCCTTATAGATTTCACTTATTTCTCTTAAGTGTTTCATGGTTAGTGTTTCAGTCAAACTTCCTATAGGAAAGTACACTATTATAGGCTTACTAGTACACCAATTCTCCTCCACAATGATTACATACTAAGATAGATCAAAAGGATTTTGTTGCAGGTTATAATATGGCCAGGGTTAAGGTGGGGAAAAAAGGTTTTAGGGGTTTGTCACAAACATTTCTAAAGTATTAAGTGTACACGGTGATGACAAAGATAAACTTATAAGATATGCAAATTGATATGAATACTACTTCGCACTTATTGATGTTAATACATGTCATTACTTTTTCTTTTTTTCTTTTTCTTTTTCTTAATATTTGATTTGCTCTTTTCTCTTTTTTTATTGTAATAAAGAAACAATGAATAGAAAACAATAACTATATGCAATGTGCTCTAAGAGTAGAAGTATTAAAATCTGCTTAAAGCATTTCAAAAAGGAAAAATTTATAGTAAAAAAATCCCAAATTAAAGTATCACTTAACAGTCTATTAACTTATGATTGGGCAAGATAATGGGGTTTATGTGTTTTAAAATGGGGTGATTTTAAGAAATAAATGTTGAAAGTTCAACAAGGCTAGCAAGGTATAATAAAACAGTAGGTTATTTAAGCTAAGGGTTAAGACAAAAAGGGCCTTAATCATTTCTATCTAACATGCTTATAGTAGATTGAAACCAATTCAAAGCAAGTTTTAAAGGTAATTACCTAAGGAAGCATCACACAAACAAGGAAAGGAAATGACTATAGAATGAAGTTATAAAGTCTCAATTCCTCACATAGGCTCAAATAAAAATCCATTATGCTTCTATACACTACCTTATTGCTCAAGTGTCAAGCTCTGAGTAAGCTTATGCAACCAACTACTTTCATCACTCTGTACGGTTCAATCTCTATTCAAGTAGCATAATTTGAGTTCACGCTTGCATTTAATCTTATTCCAACTAGATTGATAGGATCTTATGGAAAAGCATTCATCATAAAGATTCAAATGTAAGGGAAATGACACACTTAATACTAACAACCTAACATGCATCCTAAATGACACGCAAAAATGCAAACAAAAATGCAAAGACTACCTTCCCACACTTGAACAACACATTGTACTCAATGTGAAAAGGAGAAAACCCAAAACCAACAAACAACACAATGAAAAACAAAACACAAAATACAAAACACAAGAAGAATAATAGAAGAGACTAAAGGCAAGATCGGTTCATGGTAGTAGGGGCGATAGAGATGGCATATTTTTCCTCTTTTTCTTTAGTCCTCCAACAAGCTATGATGCACAACAAACCTTTAAGTAACCTCAAAACACATCACTGAGCACCTAAACAACTAGAGATTAAAGGATAAAATAAGTTAAAACTAATCAAAACCAAACTAAAAACTATCAAATCAAAGTAAAATCACACTAACACAAAGACAAGCAAATGAAAGACAAACATGCTAAGTTAAGGTCATCGGCTTGACCATTCCATATGCATCTTGAAAGAGTGAGTGAAGGGAAAGAAAGTAATTCCCTTTCTTGTGAGAATGGCCCTCTAAAGTATATCTTGCACCTATGCCCATTAACCTTAAAGTTTCACCCTTATCATTTTCCAACTCCAAAGCACTATGGGGAAACAATTGGATAAGCATAAAGGGGCTACTCCATCTTGACCTGAGCTTTTTAAGAAATAACTAAAGTTATGAATTGAATAAAAGCACTAAGTACCCACTCTTAAATTCCTTCTTCTTGATGTAGGCATCATGCCACTTCCTAGCCCTTTCCTTATACAACTTGGCATTTTCATATGCATCATTCTTTAACTCTTCCAATTCATCAAGTTGTAACAATCTCTTCTCGCCCGCTAGCCTCCAATCCATGTTCAATTTTCTAATTGCCTAATAGGCTCTATGCTTTAACTCCAATGGTAAATGGATAACCTTGCTATACACAAGTTGATATGGTGTTGTACCTATGGGAGTTTTAAAAGCTATCCTATAAGCCCACAATGTATCATCCAGCTTCAAAGACCAATATTTTCTTGAAGTGTTCACTACCTTCTCCAAAATCTTCTTCAACTCTTTATTCACCAACTCTACTTGGCCAGTTGTTTATAGGTTGTAAGAGGTTGCCGCTATATGATGAACATTATATCTCCTCAAAAAGGCCTAGAAACTGACTCCTTCCATCACTTATGATAGCTCTAGGCATGCCAAATCTAGTAAAGATCTTCTTGATGAACCTTTGCACCACCTTGCCATCATTTGTTGGAGTAGCTATTGCTTCGACCACCTACCTAGACATATAATCATCTCTAACTAATATATAAGAGTTACCTAGGGAAGATGGGAATGGTCCCATGAAATCCAAGCTCCATACATGAAATATCTTTACCTCTGTGATGTTTGAAAATGGTATCTCATCTCTCTTTGAAATATTGCCCACTCTTTGGCACTTATCACAATGCAATACAAAATCTCGAGCATCCTTGAACAAGTTTGGCCAGTATAATCCATACTTCAAAATGCGAGCAACCGTCTTGTTCGCTTCATAGTGTCTTGCATAAACTAAGCTATGACACTGAATCAAAACTTTAAGCATTTCATCTTTAGGGACACAGTTACGAATCAAATTGTTGGATCAAATCATAAAATATGAAGATTTGGCTAAAATGGTAGATTTCAAAACTTTTTAGAAATCAAAACACAACAGAAGCAAGATAACCAAATCAACATGTCAATCTATACATGATACATTATATGGAAAACAATTATCATAAGAACAAGATGGAGATTATATAATCGACTACTTTTGCTACAGCTTTAACTCCTGGTTGTGCTATCCTCTCCTTCTTTAACCTTGCTTTTGAGTCCTTTCCTTTGTCAATTTATCTTCTCCTTATTGATGTATCCTCAACTAATCTGATCTACCACTTATTCTTCTTTGATAACTTGGTTAATAAGATCCTTTGGTGGGAAAAGAGAAGAAATATTTGGAGGAGATTTTTCTTAGAAGAAAGAAGCCAAAGATGAGACACCTCTCATGAAAATTTTGGACTAACATATGTAAGAAAGGAGAGAGAGTCCAAAAAATGCAAGAACACCTCTCTTACACCTTGCCAATTTTGGTTATGCATGAAAAGAAAGAAGAAGTGAAGAGCATCTTATGCATCAAACATAAAGATGCCATTAAATGAGACTCTTCTCATTTGTTTTAAGATATCTATATGAAAAGACCAATAACCTAAAATGACATGTCAATTTTGGTTTTAGTGATGAAAGAAGGAAGATGATCCATTAAATGTACCTCTTTCATCTTTAATCAAATGAATGCTAAAAGGTTACAATATATGCCATCATTAAAAGACAACCATTAAACCATGGTAGGATCATTACTCCATTTAATGATGATAAAGCATGATAAATACCATCTTTATTTAGAAATTCAATGCTAAATGTGCAGCTGCACATTTATCCCTAATAAAATTGAAATTGCACTTTCCATTTCTCTAAGAATTTTGTTTTAATTTAATTAATCAAATTAAACCACAGCCTAGCCCATTTCTATTTGTTCATTTGGGCTTCTAATTAACCATTAATTAGTGCAAGCCCAACATTCAATCATGGGCTTTAAAACCTCCATTGATATTTCTCACTTTGCTTGATAACCTTCCCTGAAGTCAAGTGAGGAATGTTATTAGACTTAGATAATTCAAGCTCTAATAAGCCTAGAATTAATTTAATCTCATTTGAATTAATTCTAGCTTATTAACAAAATGTCATTCCACTAAAGACAATTAGTTGAACTCTTGAATTACTAAATATTATGAGAACACATATTTCAAATAAGATGTCCAATTGCAATCCCTATTATGAACCTTATTATAGCCATTCGCACAACAAAGAGTACAATTACCATTTTACCCTTATATTGGTTTTTCCTTCTAGATCACCCGTTTTACTCTATGTGGTGATTAACACAGAAGATCTCATCTTAGTATTAAGACTTGATGGGTAGCTAGTTCATCAAACTCTTGACGCCAGTTTAATCACCAATTTCTATAAAAACATCTAGAAGTGATGATATCACTATAAACTATTGATTTGAGTAAATGTTCCCTAATACATGTTTCAATTAATAATTCTAACATGCAGACACTGGATTAATACTCTGTAAAAATTCATTCCAATCATATCAAGGATTATAATGAAACACATATGAGTTCATCACTCATCAAGATTGTGGTCCATAATAAGCAAATACTAAAATGTATGTTTTAAGATTAAAGTAACGGCCTACTTTGTTCATTAAAACATACGTGATGCCAGAATTATTTAATAGTGTCATTATCGATAGTCAACTACTATCATGATATAATTTCAGGTGATCTAAAGTCTATCTAAAACTTGAACTTTCTCGACCCTAATTCGACTCGACCCTTCTCCACTGTCTTCATTGACTTTTCTCCAGTCTCCATCACCAAGTCCACCCAAATTCTATCTTTTTTGTTGCTTCTAAAACATATCTTTCTATCTCTTCTTATTGCAAAACTTCAAGACATCAAGAAAGATGCAAACTTAGAAACATAAAGATCTCAAAACAAAACTTCGACACAACGAGAAAGATGTAAACCTAAAAATATAAAGAGATATCCATTGTGATTCATTACCAGTATTAAAAGAGTATATGAAAAACTAGACAACTTTTTGACAAAATAATCAAACTAAAAGAAAGAACAAATAGAGAGAACCATGAGAAAGAAATAGTTGAAAAAAAAAAGAGAGAAAAGAAGAGATATATTGAGTGAGCTAAAGATCAGTTTAGGGGTGACAATATCTAGAGATGGAAATGGGCTAGCATGAACAAATACATTCAGGCCTATGCTCGACCTAAAACTCAATCAGGCCCAAAAATCCAAGTTCAATCCTGAGTTCGATCGAACTTAGGCAGCTCGAAGCATGATTGAACCTAATTAAATGTAACATCCCGTTTCCATATAACAGGTTGAATTATAGAAATGGGTACACGTGAGAAATTAGGAAAACACATCTCATGCTCATGCATTTGTGAACAGTGACTTTTGCACATGAAAATCTCTGTACATGCATTCATGACATTTCCCGGTATAATTGTGAATAAAATGGGAATTTTTGAAAAATAGGCTTGAGT
>JANIIA010000001.1:12224288-12237564 GCA_027478495.1 Erythroxylum alaternifolium
TAGAAGTACATCTTCAAAAGCATTAAAGATTGAAGAAATCAAGAATGATGATACTAGTGAATCTGATCAAGATTCAAGTGAAGATGAAGGTGAGCTATCATTCATTTCAAGAAAGATTAGAAGGATGTGGAAAAAGAAATCAAGGGGAAATAAAAACTTATCTTTCAAAAAGAATAGCAAAGACGATTCGAAGAATGAGAAAAGTTCTATCATCTACTATGAGTGTAACAAACCAGGATACTATAAGTCTGAATGTCTATTGCTCAAAAAAAACAAAAGAAAAGTCAAGAAAACAAAAAGAGCATGATGGCAACAGGGGAAGATCTGGATTCGTCTGAATCTGAATCCGAATCAAAGACATCAGAATAAGCAAATATATGCTTGGTAACTGAGAGGGAAAGCAATGATGAGGTAATTTCTAACTTTGATGATCTTCAGGGTGCCTATTTAGAATTGTTAGAAGATTCAAATGTTATCTTAAAACAATATAGGCTATTGAACAAGAAATTTGTTGAAAATTTAAAGAATATAAAACTTTTAGAAGAAGAAAACGTTTGCCTCAAGAAATAAGTAGATGATATGAAAAAGAAAGTAACTGTAGATAGATCTGAGGAAATTAATCTACTAAAAAAAGGATTGATAGTCCTTCAAAGGATTTATCGAAATTTACAGAAAAAACAAAAAGGATGAATGAATTGATTGGAACTTATAGACATCCAAATGATAAAAGCAGATTAGGCTTTAACAATAGAAATACTACTCATAATAGTAATGTTCTTCATAATAAGAAGTTTTTTCATAATAGGAATTTTGTTCATAATAAAAAGAAAAAGAAAAAATATTCTTATTACTCAAAGAAAAATTATATGACTAACCCTAAAGGACCCAAGAAAATATGGGTATCTCAAAAGGATATTATATATGCTGCAGATCTCCTTACTTGGAAGAAGTAACCACCACCAATGGTATTTGGATAGTGGCTGCTCGTGATACATGACGGGTAGAAGGTCTATGTTCCTAGACCTTCAAAATAAGCAAGTAGGTTAGTGTTTATCTTTTACAGATTAGAAAATGCCGAAATCTCTTAGCTATGGAAGACTCGTCAATTTCACTTCCTTGAAGAATGCTCGGATGAATATCGAATCTAAGATTGAAGCAATTGGATGGAAGAACTTCTTCAACATCCGAGAACTGGTGTATTTGAATGAAATATATGAGTTCTGGAAAAATGCGAAGGTGGTGGACAACACCTTGGTATCGATGGTAGATGGGTTGTCGGTAATAATCACACAAGATTCTATGGTAGAGGCTATTGGGTGTCTAAATAAAGGAGCAGAATTGTTCAACAATACAAATTGGATCGCTCAAAGTTATATAGACAAAGCCAACATCAATCGACAACTATATGGATTCAATAATCCAGGAGTCAAGAAGTCTTCAACCCTCAATCCGATGGCTAGGGTTCTTCACTCACTTATTCTCCATTGTATCCTACCGAGAGCAAGATCAAAGGACATGGTGATAATGAATGATGAACACTGTTTGTTTCATCTACCCACTCACCAACCTGTTAATATTCCATTTTGATTCTGAAGTACATGATAAAGGATAGGGAGGATTATCATCTGAAGAGCGGTTCTTTGCCTTATGGTATACTGTTAATAAGATTTTTCAAAGCATCTGGAATCCTACTTAATAAAGGAAGCAGAGTAAAGCTGGATGTTAAGAGTGTTATCAATGCCTCTAATATTCATAAAATAGGGATCAAGACTGAAGCTGAAGCGGATAAAGATTTCACATCGAAAGCACAGTCTAAGGGGGAGTTTTCAATAAGACGAAGTAGGAAAGGAAATGTTCCATCTGAAAAATAAGCAACACCTCGATCATCTAAAAGAATATTAACAAAGGTAAAGGTTGAACAATCGTTGATAAGTCGATACAAGCTAAGAAGATTCCAGGGAAGAAGGAAAGCAAGGTTCAATAACCAACTCACCAAATGTCTTTAAAGAGGAAGGCTGAGACGCTCTAATCAGAAATGCTCAAAAAATTAAGAAGGTCACCAAGATTAATGACCTTACGACAACAAGAACAGAAAAAGCAAAGAGTTATGATTCTTAGTGTAGACTCTGAAAGTGAAAAGGAGCAAGAGTAACAACAGCAGTTAGCCAAACTAATCGTCTCTATCACTCAGACTCAACCAGAACAACCCTTTGGAGAGACAGACATAAATAGGAAGTTAGTGTTTGAGAAGAAGAAGCCTCAACAACAACTCCCTTTCGAACCAGTAGAAGAACAAAAGAAGACAAAGCCTATTCAGAAGAAGAAGGTTTCATCGTCTGATGTTCCACAAAAGACACAGACTGCTGAAAAGAAGACGAAAAGAAGGAAGATTTGAAGATGAAGATCATAGAAGAATCATCACCTGATCGTAACAGAGGTTCAATTATCATCAAAGAACCTTTTAAACAGAAAGTTAAGGTTCAAGTTAAACCTATAACAGTAAATGATCAGATGATACATCTTCTAAGTCATGAAGAATGAAGATTATATAGTATTCTGCGAGACGAAAAGGTAGAACCATATTCATTGAAGATTACAAAAAATCCTTTTACAATCTATCCAGTGACAAGCAGAACGACAATCAAGATTGTACCAAATGTACAACCTAGAATTCTAGCACTGGTAGCAAGCAAAGAAAAAGGGAAGAAGAAGAAATTTCCTGAAAGACAAGAAGTTGATCTCACAGAAGAAGAGATTCAAGCAGCAATAAAGGAAATAGACGATGTATGTCACGCAACTCAACCTGTAAACATCTATGTATCACATCATATATTAAGGGAATCAGGAAGTAATTTTGGAGCATCTACTATAGACAAAAGCTTCAAGATAGTTGGCTTAATGTCAGCGAGAAGGTATGAAAGAATCACAATTGAAGGTATCGTTTTTAACTTAGAAACCTTTGTGCATTTGCTCATTCATTTCAAACCCTTAGGTTTCATTCCTTCAGTCAAAACTATTCTACACCTTCTAAGGCAACCGATTTACAAATTACCCAGACCTGATGATCTTGATATCCTTGATAGAAAATAACCTTTCAAAATACCCTTTATTAAAATTATAGAATTAGACGATTCACCTAGAAAACCATCTGTCTTTGAGTATTTTCATCCATTCAGTGAAATGCTACAAGATCCTACCGTTAATTTGGAGCTCTTGAAGAATTTTGTCGAATGGACTCAAGCTAGTCACAAACAGACGGAAATTCAGGAAGCCTTAGCTAAAAACATTAAGGAAATTAATACTAAGGTTGATGTACGAGGCAATGCGGTGGGTGATCTTCATGAGGAATTAGCACTTCTATGTGTTTCTATAGAAGAAGACCTCAAGACGATCCGCACTGATCTTCAACAAATGTTTTCTGAAATTTTGAAACGTCTAAAATAAACTATCTTTTTGATTAATAACAAATAGGAGGAGATAAACAGAAAAGTAGAAAGGAAAATTAGAAAATTATTGTACATATCTTTCTATATTATATATTGCATTATTCGTCTGAATATTATTTTTATCTTCTAATATTATGATTATTTGTTATTATCAAAAAGGGGGGAGATTGTTAAGTCAAGAAGACTTCACTTCTTTTATTGATTTTGATGAAAGTCAAATAATAATAATAATAGAAGTGTGTGAATAGTTTTGATAAATTTGTTAAGTGCGCAGATAAATATAAATGGCACAAATCATCAAATCAAGATGATACTTAGGTAAAAACTGAATAAGACGGATTAGACGAAGTGATCAAGTCTAAGACATAGACAAAGTGATCAAGTCTAAGGCATCAAACGAAGCATAAGAAAAAAGTCGATGTAATTAAATAATGTGCTAGAACGTCAGTTAGTTGGAGTTGGTTACATGATTCAACTAATAATAGACTTTAGAAGACTCAACAAGCAGATTTCTTAAAAAGACCATTGGAGATTTAGGTTATAAATATTAGTCATAGTCCTAGACTTCAATAAGAATTTTTGAATGTACAACAATGCTTAAGAGAAATTCTGTGCTCAATTGCTTATGCTGTGAAAAATATTCTGAGAGAAAAGAGAGAAAGAAAGAGAGCAAATACATCTATAACGTGAGTATGAAAGCTCAAACAATATCTTTTTGAGAGAAAGGAAGGCTAGAGCTTGAAGAGGCTAAGGAAGCAGATAAAGAATATTTTGTGAAAGAGACCTGAAGAGGCTCTGCAAGTGTAGAAATAATACTTGTAACATTGAAGGAGATAGTGAAATCTTAGAGAAACTCTGAGGACTGGACGTAGCCCAAGATTGAGGGTGAACTAGTATAAATCACGGTGTCATATTCTCTAACTCTTACGTTTTTAATTTTCTTGTTGTTAGAAGAATAAATACTAATTTTCACTATTGCATTACTCATCAAATTAAGTGCATTGTGTACACTTGTAATGATCTGAATTTGTCAAGAAAATCAAGAAGATTTTAAAGATTTATATCTTAGACAATTTAACATAATTCAACCCTCCTTTTGTATATTTTGCATATTATATGTGATTTTTATATTAACAAGTAATTTACTTCATCCTATACTCTATGCAAAGTTCTTCTTTGATACTAGTTGTCAAACTAGAAGAATTTGTTTTTTCCATTACCTGTTTTTACTCACAACCAAAGCTTGCATTCACTCTGTGGTTTCCAAGATCTGCTTTAAGTGCCATGTAATGTTCTGTTTCATTTTCAACCTCCATAAGCTGTTACCCCGTATGTATACTTTTTGCACCCACTTCACCCATAATTCTTCTTTGTTGCTACATATCCACCACAGCTTCTTTGCTAAACTAAATTTATTCTGTAACAAGTGGCCACAACATTGTTTAAGTATCTCCACAATTTAGACTACGAGATTAACTACTTCGTTTATAAGAAATAAACATAACACGTGCTTATCTTTTCATGTTTTATTAAAGTTTACCTCAATAGTACACTAATTAGGAATAATTTAAGAAAAAAAATACATAAATGCAATATGAATATTATAATTATAATATGATTATAATTTTATTTAAAATGTATATTTATCCTATGGGCTTTATCATATGCATTTGTATATGTATAAGATAAAAAATACTTTTAAATAATTATGTCAATAAGCTACAACCAATAGTTGCTCTTTGTAGAGCAAACTTTATAGGGGACACATCTCATTTTGCTGGGCTCTTCATCCATAATAAAACTACTTTCTCGACTATTAAATGTAAAAATTTTGGACATTAAGAGCTTAAAACTTTGAGACATACAAAAAGAAAAAAATGAATATCATTTCTTTATAAGGCAAACCTTTCGATGGCCAGAGAGTTCATAATATAAACGTTTTGTTAGCTTATCAAAAAATATGGTTTCATATTCTTGTTGGATATCATCTCGTTGTGATGCATGATGATGTCCAAGGATGTTGACAATTGCATCTATATCCCAGTCCTATTTAGAGGATAGTTTAAGTATGCTTTCATGCGTGACTGTAAAATCTATAAAACTATATCATGATTATTACTGTTTATTTTTACCGTTCCTATACCAGTAACCTATTGATCATGTTGATGCGATAACATAGCTTACACAAAACGTAATCGGGGTATTTATGTTAGTTTTCAAATTATAATTTCCAGCAATCATATTATCTATCACCTTATCTTTGTTAGCAATTTTGCATTCCAAACCAGATATTTTTTGTGTTAAAACCACATTCTATAACAAGCTTTAAAATTGCACCTAGTCATTCACATTAATTTTTGTATACATCCATTCAAAATAAGATTAATCATTTTCTTCCATGTTGGGCACCTATAAAACCTCCTTCCTAGGCTACTGGCTTTGCTAGAAGTATAAACCACAACCATTAAATTATAACGATACGCCCTTTTCCCTTCAAGAGTATTATTGGTCAACTAAATACTAGCTAAAGAAGTTAGCTTAGATTATTGACTTTCACTCAGCATTTTTAAAGCTTAAAAGATAATGTTGTGAGACTGTAGCTCCCAATCTTTGTTTATGATAGTGAATCACTTAACCAAAGGCCTCTCAGTTGAGAGGAGGTAACATATTAATAAAAGATGTCAAAAAGTTTTTGACTGGTTTCAATTTGCTTCGGGTAATTGTGTATCTTTATGATACATTTTAATGTCAGTAGAAATTAAATGAGTTTTGTTGATATGAAAATGATTGAGCGCCTTACATGCCGTTTAACAAAGGATTGTTTACAATTGAAATGAACTTGAACAACTACCAAGACTCAAATATGACCACTCTAAAAAATTTGACCGTTGTATGGACAGACGTCCTTATCGAGGGCTGCATAGTTGATTATCTAGTTTCCTTATTGTCTCTGTACACAACAGCCGGTGAAAATCCCTTCTACATGTGATGTTATATAGGTTAACATGTATCTCCCTCTTTAGTCATTTCATTTACTCGTATGTTTTAAAAAAATGTTATTTAAGATCCGAATTCTATTTCAAAATAATTTCTTTATGATAAATATTTGAAATAGTTTTTGTTTTGTTAGCATCTACAAGATTCTTACTAAAATAAAAGACAATGATAATTCAATTATTTGTTTATTGTTATTTACGTCGTTATATTCTTCATGGCCAATGTCGTTATACGAGGACAAGACCGTAAGGATTGTGACGTTGTACCAAACCCAACTTTTATCATCAAATATAAATATTATTTATTCTGGCAATTAGACGGATTACCTTTTTTTATAATTTTATTTAGTTTTCTTAAAACGCTTTGCAATTTCTCTGCGATACAATATTTATTTTTTTACATATATATTTAATTTAATTAACATGAAAAAAATAATAAAGTAAAATCTCTACCCGTCATCCATTGCCTTTTCAGTCCTCGTCTCTGTCAAGTATAGGAATTTACCTTTACCTCAAAAAATGAAATATAGAAATTTTAATTATTTATATACACTAACAAAATTTGGGTGTGGCCTCAATCAACATGCTGCCCCTGCTTCATGAATCGGGACCTGCTCTTTGGATTCTCCGGCCACCGACGACGATCCACCTCCATCGGATTCCGCCGTCCTCGTTTCCTTAGGTCAACAACTACCTCCGCCGCCGTCATGTTGCTGGAATCCACTGTTCCCCGTGCCGTACTCTTCTCCGCTGCTATTTCTGTCTCGTGTTTGCTCCTCCTCTACGGTGGCGCCGATTCTCTTCGCTTCAGTCCATTTTCCTTCTCATCTTCATCTTCATCTTCATCTTCCACTTCCTCTTCCTCTTCCTCTTCCAATGTCTTCTTCTCTTCTTTCCTCAACAGCGACAACCCTGTGAGTACACACAACGGCGAAGTGAAGCTTGAAAAGGTACTGAAAGAAGCATCAATGGATGATGGGACTGTGATATTGACTACATTAAATGAAGCATGGGCTGCTCCAAACACAGTGATCGATCTGTTTTTAGAGAGTTTTAGAGTTGGGGAAGGTACTAGTAGGCTTTTGAAGCACCTGGTTATTGTTGCTTTAGACAACAAGGCTTATTTGCGTTGCTTACAGCTCCATACTCATTGTTTTGCTCTTGTAACTGAGGGTGTTGATTTTCATACTGAGGCTTATTTTATGACCCCCAATTACTTGAAGATGATGTGGAGAAGGCTTGAGTTCTTGCGCTCTGTTCTTGAGATGGGTTACAACTTCCTTTTTTCGGTAATTTATCTTATTTTCCCACTGTGATTATTAGCTATGCATTAATTCCTCTTTTTTTAATGCTTACGTTGCTCCTTGAGATTCGGTAGTCCCATTTTACTTGTTGGCTTTATGTGCCAAAAGTAACTGCTTTAACATGGGGCTTTTATCAACTAGAATAATTCAAGTATAATAATTCAGTGGATACTTGAATTAATACTAGCTGACTCTTACTAACAATTATGTAAGAATCGGCGCTATGAATTCAGGTAATTCAAAATTGCTCAGTTAAAAAAGCATTTAGCTTATTTCACATTTTTGTCAATGGTATGTTGAAATTTTTTCACTTTTACCATATTTCCTGCTTTCTCCTCTACAACATTCATCCAGAATATATATAACAATAAAAAAAGAAAAAGTTTGCAGCTGAGTTGTTCAATTTTTGATTACAGATTTTACATTCCTTAATATATTTTAATTCATTAAAGTTATCTATAATACGACTATTTGAAATAGGGCTCTAGATGAACTTTTCGTGTATATTCATAGGAAATAATTTAGGGATAACATTATGTGTCTAGAAATGTGGCAGTAAGAGGGTGATTATTTGAGATGAACAAGATAAAGAGTCAACATAATTTAACAACACAAGACTTAAACAGAATCTGTATCCATATTTTTGATAATTTAGTTGTACAATCTGGCTTGTTTTGATACTTGAAAGGTCATATGTGTTAGTTTGAGGATCACATAATATAGCAGCAATGGTTTAGGACATCAATCTTATTGCAGTACTTATTTTTAAGTTGATTGTGATCTCCAAATCTAATCTGCTGTTAGATTTCTTGTTCTATTTCTGTCAGCCTTCTGATTATCTTTTACTGTATATTCAGTGCCTATTTGGTTGGTTTTTCCATCCAGGATGCTGATGTCATGTGGTTCAGGGATCCATTTCCACGATTTTATGCAGGTGCAGATTTCCAAATTGCATGTGATCACTTTCTTGGAAGCTCAGTTGACATTGATAACAGACCCAATGGGGGGT
Source organism: Erythroxylum alaternifolium (assembly GCA_027478495.1). Lineage (NCBI taxonomy): Eukaryota > Viridiplantae > Streptophyta > Magnoliopsida > Malpighiales > Erythroxylaceae > Erythroxylum > Erythroxylum alaternifolium. The sequence continues at coordinate 12,233,044 of JANIIA010000001.1, forward strand.
TTAAATACGTAAAGTCCAACAATCGATCCATAGAGTTTTACAAGTTTTGGTACTCTTCGCAAGTGATTTATCCTGGGCACCATGAGCAGGATGTTCTTAATTTCATCAAGTTTGATGCTTTTCTTGACGTTATTGGATTGAGAATAAGATTCTTGGACACTGCTTTTTTTGGTGGCCTTTGTGAACCTAGCAAAGATCTGAACTTAGTTTGCACAATGCATGCAAATTGCTGCTATGGTTTAAATAGCAAGCTTCACGATCTCCGCCTTATGCTTCAAGATTGGAAGATATTTTTATCTCTGCCACCAAGTTTGAAAAGATCATCTCTCGTGTCTTGGAGAGTCCCACAAAATTGCAGGTGAGAGATTGACTTTTGTGCTATTATCTTGTTTTTCTTAGGTTATAAATCCTTTTATCTGCTAAAACTTCTACCTGTTTATCTCGTTGGCATCCAACAGTCTTAATTCTCTCCGTCATTATGATCTTCCTGAAGAAAGAGCTCAAAAAGGAGTCCAGTGAAACCATTAACTTAGGCATTAACACAATTCGCCTTTTTCCTGAGTGAGGTATTCTTCTTTACTGCTATCAAGTACATTCTTTTGTGTATAGACACAAACGTCTGTCATTGTTTGTTTGTATGTGCGTGGGTTGTGCGGTCATATCAAGTATGCTTTTTTCTTTAATCTACGCACCCATTTTGATGTCAATAAGAAAATATTAAACGAGATGCACAGGTAGAGAGAGCGAAGACTAAAAGTGAACGAAACATGAAAAGATGATAGCTTTTGGTATCTTAAGAGAATAATCAAAACCTTAGAAGGTGCAAATGGGTATCCAAAATCGCGCATTTTTTAAATCTTCTCCAGACTTGGTTGTTTGAAACTCTTCAAATTCACACTTTCCAGCTGACCTCAATTGAATAAACATTCTTGCCACGACCAAAAAGACAATATGGAGAGATAATCTAATGAATAAATTCAGTAGGATGATGCACCAAATAATCTAATGAATAGCTTCGGTGGGATGATGCACCAACATTAGCATAAGAAGGCGGTACACGAAAGGAAAGAACATCAACGGAGTTACCTTTACAACTCAATTAAATACAAAGAACAAAAGTTGCATGCTATTTCTTTTATTTCTGATGGACTGAAGCACGACATGGTGATTTTTGGAGGACTGAGACCTTTGAACAACTATTGACTTCCCTTACACGTTTGATTGCTTTAACAGTGTGTAGAGATGAATGCTATGTTTCTTTCGTGATCTGTATAATTTTACACGTACAATAAACGACTGTCAAGTAATAATGTTGGGACATGTAAAATTTATTTATTAGAGGTATTAATTAATCGAAAATGAATTTAGCCTATTAATTCGTGTTAAGCCATGAGAAGTTATTATACAAAGATTATTAACTGTATAGAGATTTTAATAGGGAGGAATGGTGTGCTAGGATTATAAGAAAAAGATAAGTGTCTTAACTGGAGTTTGATATGTTATAAATTTGGATTGCAGACCAACTAACACCTATCAGGTGGGTAAACAAAGACTTGACCATTTTAATAGTTAATGCTCACTATCCTGCCGTTCAATCACTAGTCAACTAAGCTTTCAGTCAAACAAGTATAACAAAACTAGACTGAGCATGAGCTTTAATCTTAAAGTGAATGTAACACCAGTTATAGAGATTTTGCGACTGATTTTATGTTGCTGCAATAACTTCTATTTATTTTTTGCCCAACTGTGCATGTTAGATTTCTTACCTGTATGTAATTTGGGATTAGGGCTTCAATACAATCCATTTTCATTTTTTTCAATATATTAATGATGTTTTCACATTTTATGTCAATATTAAATGGGAACTCTAATAATATTGGGTGTTAGATTGACAAATATTAATTGAAAAATGTTGAATTGTGACAAATATTAATTGAAAAATGTTGAATTGTTCTTCTCAGCTAGTTATCTCGGTATGCAGAGATGTGAGGGAGCTGTTTCTGGATGATAATCGTTTGCTTCGTTCAAGCATTAAGGAAGTAATGCAGTTTTGCCTGGACTTAGTTATTTCCTTCTTTTTTAGTCAATTCCTTCTTTAAATTAGGCGCGTATAGAATGCCATTTTGATTGACACGGTTGATTCTGTAAAGTTACTTCTCCATAGCGGCAACTAAATTTTGGTCTAAACTTTTATCATATCTCAATTTTCTGCAACTACGCAATTGCAATTTTTCTTGTTCAAATGATCCATTCCTTTAAGGCTTCGCAATAGAGTAAAAAGTTACACTGACAATTTTCAAATCCAGAACTAGCAATTCTCTGGTTACATATTCTACTTATTTGAAATCGCATTTTCAATGTTCTGAACTAGTGCCACGGCGGCCAAACACAAAAGCCTTTGCTCAGAATATATGAAACCTCTTTTTCAGTACAAATAAAGCAAAGTTTTGATTAGACAATCATCTAAACACAGTGTTCACTTTATATTGTCTTATCTTTAATTTTTTTTGGGCAAAATTAAGGATATATTACATTTTCTAATTTTTTGTTTATTAGTTATAGTTTTACTTTTATAATCTTTCCATTAATTTTGAATTGTAAATTATTTGAAAATTTAAAATTTTTATTTTTCAAATAGTTTTGACAAGGACAAAAAACACTTGTTAAAATAGAAGTTGGAAAACAAAAAATAAAGTATACATAATAAAAATGTTATAGGAGAAGATATGATAACAGAAGTTCCCTCCCTTCCATCGACTAGCTACCATCCTATACTCCCTCCCTTTAAACCACCGGATCCTATTCCGAGTGATACCTTGACAACAAATGCTTCGGGTATCATAGACTCACCGATGGCTGATAACTCGCATCATTCTTTGACAATAGCTCTTCCAGAGTCGGGGGAACTAATACCCCCACCCCCCCCCCGCGAGACTAGGTTTAGTCTCCCATTTTTTAGACCTTTCTTATGTCCATATTCATATGGAATTGTCAAAGGGTTGGAGGAAAAAACTTTCAGCCCATTCTTAAGAATTTCATACGGATCAACAATCCTATGCTCGTTGTTCTTGTCGAGACTAGAATTAGTAGAGATTGGGCCCAAAAGGTTATCCGTAATCTAACTTTCTAGCACTCTTTTCGGGTGGAAGCTAATGGATTTTTCAGCGGTATTTGGCTTTTATGGCGCTCTAACATTAGTATTAAAATTCTCCTAGCCCATCAACAATTTATCCATGTCCATGTCAACTGGGATCAAACTCCGTTTGATTTCACAGCTATTTATGCCAGCCCCACTTAATCCCTTCAGCACCACCTCTGGACGCATTTATGAAAAATTGCCAGGGCTACTTCACTCCCTTGGCTCATCGGAGGAGATTTCAATGCCAAGCTCGAACGTATTGACCGCCGAGGAAATGCAAGCAACAATGCGATCATCAATCCTCACTTTCGTGACTGTGTCCATTGTTGCCACCTTCAGGACCTGGGCTTCACCGGGCCCAGGTTCACATGGTGACGCGGATAGACACTCGTTCGATTAGACCGAGCCTTTGGCTCGCCTTCTTGGACAACTTCTTTTCTTCAAACTACAGTCACTCACCTGCCCTTTCTTAAGTTGGATCATCGGCCGCTGTTAGTCACTTTCCACCCCATTTCCCATCAGCCTACCTCTCCTCGACCGTTTCGTTTCCAATCAGCCTGGTTGACTAACGAAACTTTAGACCAAACGGTTAAAGGTCACTTTCCACCCCATTTCCCAAACTCTACATCACCTCTCTGACTGACGAATCTGGCATTTCCAGATCTGAACCGGTTGACCTCCGACATATAGCCTAGCATTTCCTAAAGAAGCTTTATACAGCCGAACCTTCCCTTCCTGCTCCACTTTTGCTTAGGGGATGTTTCCCTACCCTCCCACAAAGAGCTTCTCGGGATTTTGTTCAGCCTCTCCTATCTAAAGAGATGAAAACCACCTTTTTCGCCACGGGCCTAAATAAGGCTCCCAGACTTGACGGCTTTACTGCCTTATTCTTCCAAACCCAATGGGACACCTTAGGGCCTTCTCTGATCAAACTCCTCCAGCAAACTTTCTGTCACGAAGTTTGGGACACTAATCTAAACCGCACCATCATGATCCTGATATCTAAACTTCCCTCCCACTTGTTTATCACTCAATTCCGACCGATCGCTCTGTGCTCTATGATCTACAAAGCACTCACAAAGGTCATTGTCCAACGGCTAAAACCCTTTCTTGCTGAGCTTGTCGCTCCCACTCAATGCAGTTTCATCCCGGGGTGATTAATTGTCGACAATATCATCATCGCACAAGAAATTATTCGCACTATGGGCAGGAAATCTGGGAAGAAAGGTCTAATTGCAATTAAGGTTATCCTTGAAAAAGCCTACGATCGCCTCTTTTGGGACTTCATCCACAATACCCTCATTGACATCGGGCTCCCTGGATCGTTAATCTCCCTTATCATGAAGTGTGTCTCCTCGGTTACCACTCAAGTCAATTGGGGA
>JANIIA010000001.1:12293542-12312113 GCA_027478495.1 Erythroxylum alaternifolium
TTTAGTTAATAAGCTAGAATTAATTCTAATGAGATTAAATTAATTCTAGGCTTATTGGAGCTTGAATTATCTAAGTCCAATAAGATTCCCCACTTGGCTTCAAGGAAGGTTACCAAGCAAAGTAAGAAATATAAATGGAGGTTTTAAAGCCTATGATTGAATGTTGAGCTTGCACTAATTAATGGTTAATTAGAAGCCCAAATGAACATTTAGAAATGGGCTAGAGTTTGGTTTAATTTGATTAATTAGATTAATTAAATTAAAACAAAATTCTTAAAGAAATGGAAGGTGCAATTTCGATTTTATTAGGGCTGAATGTGCAGCTGCACATTTAGCATTTCATTGCTAAATAAAGATGGTATTTATCATGCTTTATCATTATTAAATGGAGTAATGATCTTACCATTAAATGGTTTAATGGTTGTCTTTTAATGATGGAATGTAATGTGACCTTTTAGCATTCATTTGATTAAAGATGAAAGATATGCATTTGATGGATCATTTTCCTTCTTTCATCACTAAAACTGAAATTGACATGTCATTTTAGGTTATTGGTCTTTTCATATAGCTTTCATAAAACAAATGAGAAGAGTCTCATTTAATGGCTTCTTTATGTTTTAATTAAAAGAATGAAGTGATGCATTGGATGTTTTCTACTTTTCTTTCTTTTCGTGCATAATCAAAATTAACAAGGCATAAGCGAGGTGTTCTTGCATTTTTTAAGACTCTCTCTCCTTTCTTGCATGTGTTGGCCGAAATTTGCATGAGAGGTGTCTCATCTTTGGTTTCTTTCTTTTAAGAAAAATCTCCTCCAAATATTTCTTCTCCTTTCCCACCGAACGATCTTGTTAACCAAGTTATCCAAGAAGAACAAGTGGTAGATCAGATTGGTTGGGGATATAACAATAAGGAGAGGATACATTGAAAAAAGAAAGGATTCAAAAGCGAGGCTAAAGCTAGGAGAGGATATAAGAAGAAGGAGAGGATATCACAACAAGGAGTTAAAGTTGTAGCAAAGGAGTCGATAATATAATCTCCATCTTGTTCTTATGATAATTATTTTACATATACTGTATCATTTATGACTTGGCATGTTGATTTCGTTATCTTGCTTCCGCTGTGTTTTGATTTTTTTAAAAAGTTTTGAAATCTACCGTTTTAGGCAAATCTTGCATGTTTTATTTTCCGTTCCAACAAAATCGATCATAAAGATATCTTTAGAGGCAGAATATTGTTACATTTTGTTGTCTTCTTCTTATCATCGTCGAATCCATCCTACTCCCTCATTGTTCTTGAAATGTTCTTGCATGCATATGAGGAAAAGCAGGCTTGATACATTGAGATGACATTTGAGCTGAACAAGTAAGCTAAGTACGGATCTATTGTGGTATGTGTTAGTAGAAATTATGATGACTAATTAGGGATAGATTGCATGTGGTGTTGGTGTTGAAATTGTACTGGAAAATGATGAATGAAAGTGGTACCTTCTGTTCTATTTTTGGATGCATGACAATAGTAGTTTATGGGCTATTATATGGATGATTTAAGTTGGGATTTGAATTATAATGGATGATGAATTCATGCTAAAGATAGGTGTTATTTAAGTGTTTGCAAATCTAAAAAAGTTAGGAGTGCAAATATGATGGTGTAAAGTGAATGATAATGAAACAAATGAGCACATTTTTATAAGATTTAATGTAACCAATATGGAAGTTAAATTAACCTAAAATGAAGTAACCTTAAAGGACATGAAATCTGGAAAATTCAAGTGTTAGTGATGTCTCTAAGCTTGTAAAATTTGTGAAGTATTGAAGGTAGTAAAGTTACAAGCATTAGTGATGTTAACAACAAATTCTGGAATTTTAATTTCTTCCTTATGTACATGTCGAACCAGCTGAGAAAAATCACTCTAAATTGGTATATTTGGGCTTGATTAAGGCTAGGAATGAGCCTATATTTTTGCATAATTAGTTGGTTAAGAGCTTGGTAAGTTCATGCAGTTAATTGATGTTATAACCTAAAGAATGGACTACTTTGATGTGGTTGTGCTCAAAGCTAGAAATTAATAAATGAGTTCTTTTATTGCAAATATGATCTTAAGGACATGAGTAATATGTATAAGTTATGGTTGAATGAGCATTAAAGAACATGGGGTAATTATGAATGAGAATTGGGTAAATGTATTAATATATATTGTTGGAAAAAAATTGGTGAATGTATAGATCTAGCTTGCTAAAATTCCATATTTAAAGTAACAATTATGTGTGTGTTGTAAGAGGTGTTTTGATTATGAAAATTTTCAAAGATAAGTGTAATATATGGTTCATTAATTTGGAGTAAATCAAGCTAAAATTGTAGTATACAAGATATAACGTTTGAATGGTCTTAGGGTGTATAAGCACAAATTGAATAGTTAAGATCTATGCATAAGAATACATACCCGAAAAGTCAATTGAGCATACATTGAAACATGACATATAAATATGCATGATTGTATATTAATATGATTAAACAAATTAGTGATTTATGAACTGTGTCTGTATTGCATGATGATAGACGCACAAGGTGATCATCAACATCTAGACATTGTTGGAAAATTGAGGAAATAATTTTTCTGGAACTTATTGTGAATCAACTTGAAATGTAAACTCATTTATATATGCTTCTATATGAATTTTATTTTTAATTTGGAACATTTATACAACTGATTGATAATATGAAATGATGCATCTCATCACATTGAAATGCATGATCAAATAAAGGAGTTGTGACCAGAGAGATAGATGTGCAAAAAATAGTTTTGAGCTTAGGATTATGAAAAAGAGCCTCAGGCTCATATAATATAGACTTGGTATCTACAATGGATAGAGCTAGAAATGATCTCAATATCTATAACGAATATGGCACAGTAAATTAGGTTGATAGGCAGTTGGTCGCAACAAAATAAAATAAGAATGGAAGCACATTTGCATTTGCATATACATCCCTACATGTATCAAATGATTGAATTGAAATGAATTATTGAATTGTTTTGAAATAGTGAATTACAATTGAAGTTAATGGAGGATGTATTGTGATATGCAATGCTAGCTATTGTGATATGCTTGTGAAAGTATGATAAACTATGATATACTTGTTTTTGTGATCTGACTTAAGTGAATACATCGATGATGGTTCACTCACTGAGTTCACAAACTCATTAAAATTGCAATGTTGTTTTTCATGTTCAAGGGAGTTCTAGTTACTAAGGTGATATAATAGAAGTCTAGTACTTATATTTTAAGGAAGAGAATGGCTTAAAGGTCTGATTAGTTGAATCTGACAAGTCTAGTTAAAGTCTTTTATATTAGCATACAATTTCATGTTATATATTTGGTACTAAGATTGAACTCAAAAAATGTTGTGTAATGTATATGTGGATTCTGAATTGTAATGACATATGTGACTTTTATGTTGGTGAATGAAATGGGAAGAAATGAACATTTAGAATGCTTTTGATATGTTTGATGTACATGATTTGTTTGATGCCTTTAATGAGATAGTTTGATTGTCCTAATATACCATTTTCATAAAGTATGTTCTAGAATATCCTTTGGTATGTTCGGGCTTATACTCTATAGGAGTGGTATATTACAGTTTTGGTATCAAAGCATGGTTAACATCTTTAGGGACATATATGAGCATTTCAACATAGCATATAAAAAGAGACCCATTTAGTGATCATTACTATTGTTTGTTATAGGTAATCTGTTATAGTAGACCGTGTCATAGAATCAGCTAATCTTAAGTCAATAGGAGCCAATAAAGAGTCCCCTATACCTCAGTCTGAACAAATGCTTTAGAGAGTTCTTGAGGGGAGAAAAAGGAGGTATGATAAACTTAGGAAGTAAGGGGTTGTAGACTTCTATAGAAATACCGACCTTGCCAAGATAGAGGGTTAGCTGGAGAGAACAAAGAGAGTATTTGATCAAATGGACTGTAATCCTAATGAGAGGTTCAATTATATAGTCTCTTTACTTCAAGGTCCTACCTATTAGTGGTGGAAGACAGTTCCAGGTAGTTTCGCCTGACCTTACAGACTGACATTGAGGGACTTCCTGAAGGTCTTTAAGGATAATTACATGCTAAAGATCTATATAGACAGGAAGATGAAGGAATTCCTCAATATGAAATACGAAAATCTCACGATAATTGAGTATGAGGTATAGTTTAATGAACTATTAGGGTATGCTTCTGCTCTGATCCTAAATGAGGAAGATCAATGTAGGCAATTTTAGTATGGATTAAATATAGAGATTAGGACAAGGTTAGTTATTACAAATCTGAATAGTTTTACTAAGCTGCAAGCTGCTTCGATTCAGATTGAGCAGTTATTAAAGGATGAACAAGGAAAGTATAGACAGGAGTTTAGGATTAACATGCATGGTGAGTTTCAAGCTGACTCTGGCAAGAAATTTAGTAAATGCCATAACGAATCATCACAATCATAGTCAAGATCGAGGCAGTCAGGGTTTAGACCTAAAGGCGGTTCTATTCATTCTAGTGGTGGTAGAGGTCAGGTATTTTAAGGACAGACTTATGGTGGACAAACAAAACAGATTCCTAATTATGAATACTATGGAAAAAGACATGGTGGAGTATGTTGGAAGGTATTGGGAACTTGTTTGTGATATGGCTCTTTAAAGCATCAAATTAGAAACTCTCTAGTAACTTTAAGAGAACAGTCTACAGTAAGAGGAGGATTAGTAATGGAGACGACTATCCAACTGAGCAGAACCAGTGGAGCAGGATAAAGAGGCAAAGGTAGGGGTAAAGCTAATTCAGCAGGTCCTAGTGTTACAACTGAAGTATGGAGTAACCAACCATAATCTTAGGCCAGGATCTTTGTTATTACGAGACAAGAGGCACAGAATTTCCCAGATGTTCTTGCAGGTGTGTTGCATATCTTTAATTTTGGGGCATTTGCATTGTCAGATCCCGGATCTACATATTCATTCATTACCCCACATTTGCCATCTAAATTTCATTGTGAAAGAGAGATGTTGAAATTTGGCTTAGAGGTGAGAACTCCAGTAGGTAGTACTACAGTGATTGGAGAAGTATGTAGAGGGTGTATTATTCAGGTTGAACAAGCTGAGTTGAAAGCCGATTTGATAGTACTATAGTTGAAAGAGATAAACCATATTTTAGGTATGGACTGGCTTACTGTTTATAGGAATGTGATGAATTGTTACACTAACGAAGTTATTCTTGAATCTCCTATTCAACCAAGAGTGATATTTCAAGGTGTTAGTCAACTAGTACCAGCTAGATTGATTTCATCAATGATCACTTTCAGACTGATTCGAAGCGGATGTGAGGACCATTTAGTTTATGTGACTAATACCCGAGTTGAGAAGACATTACATGATATTCCTATTGTTAGGAATTTTCTAGATTTTTTCCTAATGAATTACCAAGATTACCACCAAATAGGGAACCGGAGTTCACCATTGATCTTCTCCTAGGTACTGCTCCTATATCTATTCCTCCTTATAGGATAGCACCTGTGGAACTTAAAGAGCTTAAAATTCAGTTGTAGGAGTTATTAGATATGGCTTTTATTAAACCTAACATGTCACCTTGGGGAGCTCCAGTTTTGTTTGTGAAGAAGAAGGATGGTACTTTGAGATTGTGCATTGATTATAGGCAATTAAATCGAGTGACAGTGAAAAATAAGTATCCCTTACCGAGAATAGATGATTTACTTGATCAATTATAGGGAGCTCAGGTGTTTACTAAACTAGATTTGAGGTCAGGGTATTATTAATTGAAAATAGCAGAAGCCAATGTACCAAAAAGTACATTTAGAACCAGTTATAGACACTTCGAGTTTTTTGTGATGCCTTTGGGATTGATGAATGATTCAGTGACCTTTACGACCTTGATGAATAAAGTATTCCAACCTTACTTAGATCACTTTGTTATTCTATTTATAGAAGACATCTTGGTGTACTCAAGGAGTAGAGAGGAACATTTTGAGCACTTGAGGTTAATTTTACAGATAATGGGTGAAAAGAAATTGTATGCCAAGTTCAGTAAGTGTGAATTATGGCTTGATCAGATGGTGTTCTTATGTTATATAGTTTCTGGACAGGGTATATAGGTAGACCCAAAGAAAGTTAAGGCCGTGATGAAATGGGAAGCACCTAGAAATGTGTCAGAGATTTAGAGTTTTCTTGGGATAGTAAGTTATTATAGGAGGTTTATTGAGGGGTTCTTATTAATTCCAACCCCTTTAACAAAGCTTCTAAGGAAGAACATATCTTTGCGATGGACTGATTAATGTCAAAGGACCTTTGATAAGTTAAAACATCGATTACGTACAACACCAGTGTTAGTTATTCCATCTGGATATGGAGGATATATTGTATACAGTGATGCTTCATACCAGGGGTTAGGTGTGTTTTAATGCAGTATGGTAGAGTGATTGCTTATGCTTCGAGACAGTTAACTCCTTATAAGTTCAATTATCCAGTTCATGATTTACAACTTGCTACAGTAGTGTTTGTTTTGAAAATTTGAAGACATTATTTATATGGCAAAACTTTTCAGATTTTTATAGATCATCGAAGTTTGAGATATCTGTTGAGTCAAAAGGAACTTAATATGAGACAAAGGAGGTAGATTAAGTTGCTTTAGGAGTATGATTGCAAGATAAAGTACCATCCAGGTAAGGCTAATGTTGTAGCTGATGCATTAAGCAAGACATCTAATAGTAGTGTAGCACAAATTCAAGCATCAAGGTTACCAAATCTACTTCAACTGAGATCACTGAATGTTGAGCTAAGTTTAGGATTGAATGAAGTATTAGCTATGTTGAAGCTTAGAATGGTATTACATGAAAGGATTATAATAGCTCAAAGCAAAGACCCAAAAGCAATGAAGATTGTAGAGAAGTTAAAACAAAATCTGAGTTCTGAGTTTGAGTTGAGAAATAATACATTGTGGTTGAATCAAAGATTATATGTACCAAATGTTGATGGTTTAAGAAAGCAAACATAGTAGCCTATACTATGCATCCTGGTACTACCAAGATGTACAATACTCTGAAACAACATTTTTGGTGGCTAGGGATAAAGAAGCAAGTGGTTGAGTATATTGCCAAGTGTTTGACATGCTAACAAGTTAAGGCGGAGCATCAGGAACTACTTTAGAAATTGCATTCATTACCTATTTTAGACTGCAAATGGGAGAGGATTTCAATGGATTTTATTATGGATTTGTCGAGAACTCCAAGGTAGTATGATGCCATATGGGTCATTGTTGACATATTAATAAAATCAGCTCATTTCTTAACTATTAGAGAGAATAACACACTAGATTATTTAGCTCAGAGATATGTAAATGAGATAGTGAGGTTACATAGGGTCATAATGTCTATTGTATTAGATCGAGATCCTAGATTTACTTCTAGATTTTAAGGTAGCCTACAGACAACATTGGGTACAAAGTTAAATTTTAGTATAGCATTTCATCCTCAGACAGACGGATAGAGTGAGAGGACTATTCAGATTGTTAAGGATGTGCTTAGGGCTTATGTTTTGGAGTTTTAAGGAGCATGAGATGAGTATGTAGCTCTCATTAGATTTGCATACAATAATCATTATCATAGTAGTATTGGTATGGCTCCATATGAGGCGTTTTATAGTAGAAGGTGTCGAGTACCTTTGTAATGGGATGAAGAAGGCCTAAGGATTATTGAAGGCCCAGAGTTGATTTAAGATACCATTGATAAGGTAAAGTTGATCCACAGTAGGATTAAGGGGTCTCAAGATAGGCAAAAGAGTTATGCAGATCAGCACTGGTGGGATGTGAAGTACCAAGTAGGAGATAAGGTATTTTTGAGAGTGTCGCCCTAGCGAGGAGTCCTAAGGTTCAGTAATAAGGGAAAGTTAAGCCCTAAATATATCGGTCCTTATGAGATTACTGAGAGAGTTAGACCATTAGCTTACAAATCAGCATTACCGCCAAAAAGTCTCAGATTCATAATGTACATGTTAGTATGCTCAGGAGATATTGGTCAGATCCAGCACATATATTACTTGAAAAAATGTTCAGATTGTAAACAATTTGGGTTTTGTAGAGGAACCAGTTAAAATAGTTGGATATTAGACTAAATAATTAAGAAACCGTGTAATTCCTTTAGTTAAAGTCCTTTGGAGAAATTATTCGGCAAAGGAAGCTACGTGGGAGACTGAGGAGAACATGAGGAAACAGTACCACCTTTTATTTGATAAATCAAGTAATAAAATTTGAGGAAAAAATTTCTTAAGGAGGGGAGAATTGTAATAGTCGGTTTCCAAAACTACTGAGGGTTAGAGTGTTAGAATACTGAGTCACATAATTATAGAATTAATTTGGTGCATTTAGGAGATAATTTCATGAATTCATTCACATGTATGATATTAGCATACACACATGAATTATGTTTCAAAAAATGTAAAGATTTTATGTACACTCAATTGATAGGTTTCGGGGTATGAAAGGTTCAAAATAATTGTGACATGAATGTGCATTTCTAATGTCTTGTATTTTGATTTACAAGTAAAAGGAATTGATGGATTCCAATTAGAAGTTTGGAGTTTATTTGTCCAATTGGAAGATTGATGGATTAAAATCTACATTTAGACTAGGAAAAATTTCAAGTAGTAAGACAAGTTGACATGTAAAAATTTATGATGACTAAGCCTATAAAATAAGTGACAAATGGCTTGGAGAATTAAGTGACAAATGGCTTAGGAATTTAGTGACATTTGGCTGCTAAGAAGGAGAACATGTATCTTGGTTAAATACATGACAAGTGTCTTTAAAGAAAGAACACTCATCTTACACCATATGACCAACCCATTCAGTTTCTTTTAATTTTTTCTGTTGTATACTCTCTCCTTCTTCTCCCTCTCACTACTAAAATCCACACCTCACCCACATCTTAGGATTTTTACCATAATTTTGTACATTACCACCCTAAAAGCCATGAAAAATCCATCATAAAGATAGCTTTAGAGGTAGAATATTGTTACATTTTGCTATCTTCTTCTTAACTGTACTTAAAATGTTCTTGCATGCATATGAGGCAAAGCAGCCTTGATACATTGAGGTGGCGTTTGAGTTGAATAAGTAAGTGAAGTACTGATCTATTATGGCATGTGTTAGTAGAAAGTATGATGATTGATTAGGGATAGATTGAATGTGGTGTTGGTGTTAAAATTGTGCTAGAAAATGATGAATGAAAGGGGTCACTTCTGTTCTGTTTTTGGATGCATGACGACAGTAGTTTATGGGCTGTTATATGGATGATTTAATTTAGGATTTGAAGTATAATTGATGATGAATTCATGCTAAAGATTGGTGTTATTTAAGTGTTTTCAAATCTAGAAAAGTTAGGACTGTAAGTACGATGGTATAAAGTGAATGATAATGAAACAAATGAGCAGATTTTTATGAGATTTAACGTAACCAATATGGAATTTAAATTAACTAATATGGTATAAAGTGAATAGTAATGAAACAAATGCCCAGACACCACTTAATTTAGACAAACCATTGTTTAAGAAACGAAATTGTTTAGTGTAAATAATCTGTAAAATTAAATTAAAATTAAAAGACTAAAACAAAGTAATAGACAATACTAAAATGTAGAAAAACTGGAATTCAAGAATCTAAAGACTAGAGATTACTTTTTTTCCCTATTTTTTTCCCACCTATTTTATTAATCGAATTGTGTCTCACCCTAGATTTTCGAATCTACTAATTACCCTCTCTCAAGGTGTACTTAATTGTCCCTAATCAAATTAAAGAGAATAAGTTGGATGATCTCTCAACCTACCTAATGACTCTACCAATTCAGCTATTTATTAAACTATCATATGGTGATCAATTAAAAATTTCAAGATCTCTCTTCTAACTAATGAATTAATATGATGATTGTATGTCTAAAGGTTGCAAACTCTTATTGTATAATCCTATACAATTAATCTCACTAACTCTCTTGATTTAAAATCCCCAATCATCAAAGAAAACTTCATTCAATTCAATGAAGTAGGAGTTCTAATAAAATAGTTCAAAAGCAATCCCTAAAACTAAATCAACCACTTATAGTTTCCATAACATCTTCAACATTCAAATAAACCATTTTACAAAGAATAGAAGAAGTAAAATTGATAGAAAATTGAATAAGGAAACTCCTCCTCTTCTTTGCCAAAATCTGGAAACTTTGGTGTTGATGTGCTATTTTCTCCAATCTTGATGATAATCGTTCACTTCAATCCATCCTTAAGGCTCCAAACATATGTTCTTCACTCAAGGATGATGTTTCTATAGGAGGGTTTCATCCCCCCTTATGATGGAGGCTTCATTATCCTTTAATAATCCAAAAATCCTAAGTTTAGTGAAGCCTCGCGTATTATCTTGGATTGTAATTCCCATGACTGTGGGAATTGGCATGATTCCCATGATCGTGGGAATTGGAAACAGATGGAATCCTCTTTTCTTCTCCTTTTTGATCTCTAGCTTAATCTCTAAGTTTCTCAATCTTCTTACCTACATAAAAATAGTCCATTCTTACCCTAAATTAATATCAAACATAAGAAAACAACAATGGAAATGAAACCAAATGAAAACATACAACATGAATCCTAAACTAAAACAATAATCAATAATTATGCAAGAAAACACATGCCAATTACCTAGAAAAACATCTACTAATGCACAACTATCAACATCCCTATAATTAAAACTTTATTAGTCCTCAAGAAAAATAAATATATCCGCTCAATTCTATCACTTCATTTTCACAAAGATCAAAGCATAAAATCTATTAAATTTAGGCCAACTCAAATATCAAGTTGATACACATATCATGACTACTTTTTCATTGGCGTACACAAGCA
Organism: Erythroxylum alaternifolium; assembly: GCA_027478495.1. Classification (NCBI taxonomy): domain Eukaryota; kingdom Viridiplantae; phylum Streptophyta; class Magnoliopsida; order Malpighiales; family Erythroxylaceae; genus Erythroxylum; species Erythroxylum alaternifolium. Next base: position 12,304,474 of record JANIIA010000001.1, read on the forward strand.
AACTCAACAATTGGCACCATCACTCAAAGATAAGGAAAGATGCAAAATGAATCTTCCATACGGTTTTCAATGATTTCTATCAAGTCTTTGATGGTTAGTGTATCGCTCAAACTTCCTATAGGAAACTACACTACCATAGGCTTGTTAATACATCAATTCTCCTCTATAATGATTGCATGCATAAATAAATCAAAAGGACTTATTTAGGGTTGTAATGTGGTAAGGGTTAAGGTAGGTAAAGAGGAAAAAAGGGTTAAGCACAAGCATTAGTAAAGTAAAAAGTGGATAAAAGCGGGATAACATAATATAACTCCAAGATATACAAATATAACTGATATTCTGCACTTATTGATGCTACTCACTTGTTCTTTTTTTCCTTTTTTCATTCTTTTTTTAAATACATGGAAGAACTATGAATCAAAATAGCACTATATACACTGCAATCCACAGGTACAAATATAATTAACTCATGTCGATAAATTTTCATAATGATCCCAACTAATGTATTACTTAATACTCTACTGAGCTTGTAAATGGGTAAGTTAAAAAGGTTTAAAGTTCTAAAATTTTGGGTGTTTGCAAGAAACAAAAGGTTAAGGCTCAATGGGGGTAGCAAGGGGTAATTAACAGGTAGGTCATTTAAGCTAAAGGTTAACATAAAGAGGGCCTTAATCATCTCTATAGCTCAGAGGTAAGTACTGAGTCCATAATTATATTCGAGAGTAACCCTTCACTTTTACCTAGCAAGTTGGAAGAATTAAACGAAGAAGAAAAAGACGAAGAGTCATTCGAATTATTTCAAAAGAGCGAGGACTCAGTAGAGATGAAGAATCTACAGATAGGGAAGATGCTGGATGTGAAGGATTATCAACCAAGGACCTATTCGGAAGAACCTCACATGGAGGAGCCGCATGTGACGCCTGAAGATCACAAATTTGTCACGTGAGGAGGAAACATAGAGTCGAGCTAGCAACCTTAAACCAAGATGCTTCTTGAGAGGCAACTCAAAGGAAGTAAATTTCTTTTCTTTACATTTCTGCATTTCTTTTTTATACATGTGTGCTTTTGGATTTGTTTGTTTTAAGTTTTCAATTAGAATGAGAGAAAGAATAAAACAAACAAAAAAACATTTTCTCATTTTCTATTGCTCCTAAGACTATATAGTCATGATTAGAGTGTGAATTGACTAGAGAATTTGATAGCAACTTTAGCATGTATTTTTACTCTTATGATTGGTCGATATACATTATCTTTAGAAGAGTAGTGACTAGTGATAGACAAAGTCAGTGAGATTTTGAGCCTTATTTGACTAAAACATTCATATCAGTCTCATTGTCTTTTGATAATCTGTGACCTTTATGACATGTACATTCTGATTTTGCCTTGAATTTCTATTCGAGATCACATTTTTATCACCTACATTAATATGGAAATGATTAAGCATTCTTTGTTTCATAAGCTACATTAGCCAGAAAGCCTACCATTATATGATTTTTCCTTTTTAATAAGCCCCTTTGAGCCTTATTAGCCTTTCTTTTTGTATTAACCATATTACATGTTTTATAATTAACCAAATGTCCTATCTAATCCATAAAGCTAGTGGAATGTTTGTGATTGTTAAGTTTGTGGATATAATAAAATTCTAAATGTTAAAAAAATGAAAAGAAAATGAAAAGAAAAAAAGGAAAAAAAGAGTTTGCATAAATGTATCGAGGAGGAAGGGCATATGTTTGCAAAGTTATTTATAATTAATGAATCTTTCTAGAGTTGTAATGAATATGTTATTTGAGTATATTGAATATGAGGTAGATGTTGGCTTGGAAGGTTCACTCTTGTGATTTCAATGTATTGTTGGCATAAATTGTATGAGTGATTCCTTCGGATTGGTATATGCTTCATGTGGTTAGTGTGTGAGAGTTAAATTGGGTTGTTAAATATAAATGTTGCATTCATTATAGCTAACTAACAGGTGTGAATTGCATAATGTTTTATGGTTTAATTTGCTATATATTAAGTGTTAATTTGGGTGTTTAGTATGTGTTTAGGTTAGAATTGTCTTAGTTTATGTGTCTAAGTGTTTTTATGGGTTAGTATAAGTCTTTGAGCTTAAATATTAGGTTTTTGAGGTACCTTGATGTGTTTGTTAGTGTTTCAGAGTCAACATAGAAGAACAGAGAGCAGACATGCAAATAGGAGAAAACAACAAGTTTTGAGGAATTTTTTGGACCGTTTTGACCCCAAAAACCTAGGGTTGCTCAAGATGCACAAAGTATTTAAAGAAAAAGAAGAAAAAAGAGATGGAGCTTTTACATCTACCACAATCCCAAAACCTTAGAGAACTTTATCGAGAGATTGAGGAAGAAACGAAGGAAGAGAGACATAGAGAAGAAGCCTACATGAACTACTTCCTGAAATAAGAGGTTTCTCGTCATTGCTACCTCCATCATCCATTTAGAATCTATTTCTAGTTTTTTTACATTCTTTATGGTTGTTACAGAATTTGATATATGATAGATTCGTTAAATGTTGAGGATTTGTCTAAACTCACCTTCGGGATATTTTGTTTTTGATATTAATGAAATTTGATTGATTGCATTTTATTGAATTTCTTGTGATTTCAATTCTGTAATTGAATAATTTAGTAATAAACTGAGAGGGTGAACTGAGTAAAAAATCATTAAATTGGACTAATGAAAGTTAGGTAATTTAATAGATCAAGAATTGAATCAAACCGGTAAATATATGTAACGAGAGATCTTGCATAGATTTTTGGTAGTTTATTGGACAATTTTAGATCTAATTTAGGTTTAGATAAATTATGAATAGAGAGGTTACAATTCCCATAATCTATTTAGGGTTTATAAATTAGGGTTAATGGTCATAACTCGAGAGAGAGTAATCAACCCCAAAACCTTCTAGAACATGTAATTCAATGAATTCATAACCAATTAGGTTTTCATTAAAGTCAGATAAAAATCTCCTTTCTCGCAATTGGTAGTTTTAAGGTTATTTTATGATTGGGTGTTGCATATGCTATCTTGTTATTATTTTTGAATTTGATTATTGGAATTAATTGTGTGATTGAAATAATTTCTTGTTTAGTTTTGTTTATTTTGCATTATTACGAATTGAGTTCAGCCTTAGATTTTAGGATTAAAGTAACCCTACTTGTAGGATCGATACCTTAGGTACTAAGAAAATGGCTTGCGCATTTGTGAAATATTGAGGTTAATTATTAAAGCTCTTTCATATTGGAAACCTGCAATTAAGTTTTTGACGTCGTTGCCAGGGAGTCAATTAGTTTTGTTCTATAGTTTAAGGTGTTTAGTTAGTTTTTAATCTGTTGTTTTTGTTCTTTCTTTTCTATTTCTAAAATTATGCTTTTTTCATGAAAACAAGGGTCATAAGAGGTTCGAATCGCACAGCTGAAACTGCAAATTTAGACATCACATGACCAGATATATAGTGAGATACTATACACTATATATTCTTTAAGATTTTTCTTATCTTCTCTTCATTCTAATCCTTCTCCTTATTTCTCCACAAAGACAATTGAGTGTGAATCTCAACAAGATGGTTCAACGAGTATGATTTTGACTCATAAAATCATACTTCCAAATTGTATATAAAATCAAATATGAACTAAAGTAAGTGTTTTAAGCATTTAATTTAAAGCATTGATCACTAAGTTTCATGGATTAAATGTATCAACAATTAAACACATATTAGCACCCATCATTCTATTAAGATTGAACATTAATAGAACATAAAAAGACTAAAATATATTATGTTTTTCCTTATGAAGGAAGTAGTTAATAGTTGTCATTTGCATTGTGTCTTAGGGTTTAATTTGTTATGTATTTAGTAGGAATTTGAGTGTTGAGTGTGTATTTCTGGTTTGATTGTATTATTTTATGTGTTTACGTCTTTTTATGGGTTCGTATGAGTCTTTGAGCTTAATTGTTATATTTTTGAGGTACCTTGATGTGTTTGTTAGAGTTTCAGGGTAAACGGAAAAGTTGCGAAGAGTTTCGGGCCAAAAACATAGCCCACAATCATAGCACCATACAACACGATCGTGATAGAGACGGACGAGTCAGGGCAATCAGGCCACAATCGTGCACAATAGAGAGCTTGGATCCAAGCCACAATCTTACACTCTAGGCCACGATCGTGACATAAAGGTTTAGGCGATGGCCACAATCATGGCCCTGTGCTGAAGCAAAAACTTGAATTTTGTAAGATTTTTTGGATCATTTTGACCCCGACTTTAACCTAGAACATCTTAAGTATAAATACATCATTATGAGACAGATGCAAGAGAGTTAGAGAGTCTGAAAAAGAGAGCCTTCACATCAGTCAATTCCAAAAAACCTAGAGAGAAATTGAGAGATTGAGGAAGGAGACAAAGGAATAGAAACACAGAGAAGAAGCTTGATGCAACATACTTTCTAAAATAGGTAGTTTCCCACTGTCGCTACCTCCACAATTCCATTCTCGATGTATTTTTCAGTTATTTCAATTTTTTTCATGTATAGAATTGAAATAGAGTTTGAGAATAGGTTGTGTTGAATGCTAAGTTTTTGTTTATACTCACCTTTGGGATTTTGATTTTGAGATTAATAAAGTTTGATTGATTGTGTTTTTTATTGATTTAATTGTGATTTAACTCTGCTCTTAATAACTTGGCAATAGACTGAGAGGGTGAGTCGAGTGAAAATAATCAAATTGGGCTGACGAGAGTTAGGTGATTTGATAGGTAAAGAATTAAATCCAACAAGTAGAATCGTGTAACGAGAGATCGAGTATAGGTTTCCAATAGGTTACCAGACAATTTAGAACTAATTTAGGTTTTTGGTCAATTGTGAATTGAGAGATCGCAATTCCATAATTTAAATTAGGGATTATCAATTAGGGTTAAGAATTATAACTCGAGAAATAGTAATTTACCCTATGACCATCTAGACCTATTAATTCAATAATTGCATAACCGATTAGGATTTTGCTAATTTCGGATTAAAACCCCCTTTCTCTCACTTGATAGTTTCTAGGCTAGTTTTGGGTTTGGTTTGTGTGACTTGTTATCTTGTTTAGATTTCTATAATTCAATTCTTGAAATTAATTATTTGATTAGTTTATTTTCTGCATTGGTTATTTATTTTGAATTATTGTAATTTAGTACAATCTTAAATTTTAGGACTAACTTAGCATCCTCATGGGATCGATACCTTAGGTACTACGCGAATGACCCGTGTGCTTGCAGAATTTACCAAGGTTAATAAATATTAAAACTTAGCATGTGTAACCTTATGATCAAGTTTTTGGCGCCGTTATTGAAGAGGAAATTTATTTCTATAGTTTAAAGTGTTATAGTAGTTTTTAATTTTTTTTTTCGCTTCTTTTCTTCATTTTAGGAAGCTTGCTCTTGCATGAACACAAGAGTCATGAGAGGTTCGAGTCATACAACAGAGACAATAGATTTAGATATGACACAATTAGAATGAAATCTTAGGAAAGCTCGGCTAGAGGAAGATGAAGAGTTAGGAAAATCACAAATTACCGAGGAATTTTAGAGAAATATAAATCAAAAAGCTAATCGAGGACAGCAGCAAAGGACCTTCATGGACTTTATGAGGCCAGGGTTCAACCCATCGAACCAAAGCATGGCTAAGCCGTCTATTCAAGCAGCCTTATTCGAGATTAAGCCAATCCTCCTGAACATACTTCAATAGAACGTCTAATTTGACAGATTGGCGAATGATGATCCTAACAAGCACATCGTGAACTTCCTCAAGATCTGTGATACTTTTCAGTATCATCAGACGTCGGAGGATGCTGTTAGGATTAGGTTATTCCTTTTCATACTTAGAGATAGAGCGAAGGCTTGATATCATTCACTAAGTCCCGCCAACATCACGACATGGGAGTAGTGTGTGTGTGACTTTTTAGACCAGTGCTTTTTGCTAACAAAGACCATGAAGATAATAAAGGAAATAACCAATTTCCAACAAGGTGAGGGGGAGTCAATTTATGAAGCGTGGGAGAGATACAAGGATCTACAAAGGAAGTTCCCACACTACAACCTACTGAAGGAGTTCCTTTTGTAGACTCTGTACAATAGAGTGAACCCAACTACTAGAGGCACGATTGATGCAGCGTTAGGAGGATCTTTGATGTGGAAGACCATCGATGAAGCAGAGGAGTTAATCGAGGAGATGGCTAGCAACAACTACTTATGGACGAGCAAGAAAGGTAGGCAGCCTAATACTTTTCGAGACCAAAAGGGAATTGTCGCGGTTGATCAAATGACAGAGATGCAAGCGAAGATCAAAAATTTGACGTGATAACTAAGCAATATAAAGGCATCGTCATTAGCCCAGGTGAAGGCTGTATAAGTGAAGTGCTGAGCTCTGTGATCAGACAGACCATGATACTGTGGACTGCTACTTAATGAAAGAGGCAAATAAGGAGCAAGTGAACTATATGGGCGCGCAATTTAGACTAGGAGGGTGAAACAATCCCTACTCCAATACTTACAACCTTAGGTGGAAGAATCACTTGAACTTCTCCTGGTTAAATAACAATGGAGGATAGTTCAGGCCTTAGGAGCAATCGAGCTTTCAACAAGATAAAGCAAGCTCAATGGAGTCAAAGTTGGATAGAATTTTGGATAAGATCGAAGGCATGGAGAAGCATATAGAAGGCTCTAGAGAAAATTTGAGCAAGTAATAAGGAATCATGCCTTGTCTATACACAATTTAGAAGTCTAAGTGGGCTAGTTAGTAGAGGCAATATTGACTTAGAATGCTGGAACTCTTCCAAGCAACACCGAGTCCAATCCAAAGGAATCACTCATGGTCATCAGTCAAACTCAGGACGAGGAACTGGGAACGGTAGAAGATAAAAGAGAAGGTCAAGTGGTTAAAGAAGACCTTTCGACTGAGCCCATGATCGAATCACTCAATGCAACTCAACGTGTATTTCCATTCCTTATTGCGCAGTAGTAGGAGTTATATGCAAAAAAGGAAGTGGAAAAATTATAGGAGATTGAGTAAAATAAGTTCTAAGAAATGACGGAACTAGTACAGACAAAGCATAAATTACAAGAGTCTGTCAACAAGAAGGTTAAGCAGTGACCACTGGAAGATGAACTCAATATAGCTACAAAGAAAGAGGAATCAGGGGACTTTTTCATCCCCTTTAGTAGCAACAAGATCATTATAGATAGGGCATTCATAGATTTAGGTGCGAGCATAAATATGATGCCCTAAAACTTTAGTTTAAAATTGAGGTTAAGAGAGTTAGTGCCTACCAAGTTTTTGGTTAAGACGACGGATAGAACATCACATAGAATGATAGGAATTATACAAAATGTTCTTGTAAAGGTTGGTAAATTTATCTTTCCCACGGATTTCTACATTTTGGATATCAGCAAAGATGAGGACACCCTCATAATTCTTGGACGACAGTTCTTAGCAACTACGCGCTCAATTATTGATGTTGATGGGGGTGAATTAACTCTGCGAATAGGGAAGGAGAAATTAACAGTTAAGGTGTACACTAAAGAGTACGGAGCTCCTTCACCTCCAGGGGATCTCAAAAAACCCAAACCTTGAGGCAAATGGGAGGACATAGAAGAT
>JANIIA010000001.1:12319514-12342315 GCA_027478495.1 Erythroxylum alaternifolium
CAGCTCCCGTGAGGCTTATCGGTGAAATATTCCACGAGCCTAGGAGTCACAGCGAGAACTTGTTTTCTTGATTCACAAGTGTAAACAATGCCACGTACTATAGTTAATGGATACAAATTTCATACAGAATCTCATGGTCATAGCATTGCAACAATAAATAGTGGCGTTTGCATACAAGGAGAAGTGATTGATTACTATAGCAAAATAATTGAAATACTTGAAATTGAGTACCCTGCAATGCCAATAAAACGAACTGTGAGATTTAAGTATAAGTAGTTTGATCCAACTCCAAATGTCGGTACAAAGGTGCATAATCGATACAAGAAGATTTCGACATTTCGCACACTCATACTAAGAAGCATGATAGGGTGACATTTGTTAATGAACGTTGTAGAGAAGTAAATGTAAGTGAAATTTATGATTTAATATTAATAACATGCTTTATAATTATCACTTACTAATATATAAACATTGTTTTCTGATAGGACCAAATACAACAAACTATTGAGCGGCGATCTCAGCAATCCGAAAATATTGATGAGGCTGACACTTACTTGGAAGCGGTTGGTGGTAGGGATCGTCATGGGAGGATATTTGAACTTGGATCATTTGCGAATATTTGTTATTCGCAATCCTCCACATCTACTACAGCAGCATCTGCTAGGTGGTCCAATAACAATAAAGTGGAGGTGCTTGAGATCACAGTGCAGACATTGTTGAAACAAATGCAGCAGATGCAACAGACGATAGCAACGCAACAATAGTCGTTAAACCTGTACGCTCAGCTCCGCCGGGAGATGGATGAATTGAAAGGTAAGGGTAGCAGGTCACCGCACCAACCAGACAATCCACCAGCTTCAGATCAGTAGTGTAGTATTGGTCATTTAGTTTGTATTACAGACATTGTTATCTACAATGTAACGTTTTTATTATCAATTAAGATATTTTAATTTTTAATCATTAATCAAAATTTCTATTTAATTATTTCTATCAAATTAAATATATATTACAAATATTTAATTATTAAAATTTTCTGACAGTTATAATTTAAATATAATGAAAATATATATTTAGAAAAATTAAATCAAATAATTTACCCACAGAAAAACCCAAAATTTCCTTCAGTAATAACCAAAACAACGCTGACGGAAAAAAACACACCGTCGGTAAATTTACCAACAGAAATAGAACATTTTGATGCTAAATTTACATACGGTTTAAGAACTTACCGTCGGTAAATTTAGCGTTGGAAAATTATAGCCCGTCGGTAACTTACAGACGGAAAAAGTGTGACAGTCGGCAACTTTTTTGTTAAAATTACTGACGGTAATTTCTTTCTGTCGGTAAACTTACCGACGGAAAATTTCTTTACCGTCGATAATATTAACTACAGCCGAATCTACGACATTTTTGTCTGTCAGTAAATTCCGTCAGTAATTTTTAATACCGACAAAATATTTATCTTTTTTGTCGATAATTGTGGTCGCTAACTCAATAATTTTTTGTTGTGATGGAAGGGATCAAGCATTAATTGAAAGCATCGTCGCAATAACAGATGTCGCTTTTGTCTACGTTTTTTTGGTCAAAATTTAAAATTCATAACTAAAAGTAACTTTTTGATTATGAAATTTGAAAATCGTAGCCAATTAAAATAGTATCTCAAAAGCATTTATATGCACGAATTTTTTAAGATCATTAACTAGATTTCTTTAACTATAATTTTGTTTCCGTTGCTAATAATTTTTTCCTATATTTTTCACTAGTAATAAATTTTTTTAGAAAAAAGATTTTAGATCTAGTACTCTATTAAGATATTTGTGGAACTTCTCCCAAATTCGAGTAGATATAATCTCGTATAATTTCTCTATGAAATCCTTACTACAATCTTCTGATAAACACAGAGTATCCATTCAAGTGGTAGGAGTCAAAGACCAAAATTGTACTGATGACTTTAAAGGAGTCAAATTTGAACAAGAAAACCTCATTGTTAGATATAAGGAGCTCTTGAAGGTCATATCTACTCAACATATCTTGAGTGATTTTAGACAACAAGAAAAGCCACTCTCTTTTTAAGAAACCACCCACTAAGAGAAGTCTTAAGCTTTGAGGTTCCCTTCTTTGCAATTATAGCATCCTTTGGGGGTAGGGGGTGGGAACCTGAGGGGCTTTGCTTCATCCTAGATAAGAGTTGTTAGAATTAGGTTCTTAAGTTGGAAAAGTTTTGAGGTTAGAAAAAAAAGGGGTTTGAGTTTAAGCAAGGTATCGTAGGAAGTGTGGCTCATTCCTAAAAAGGCGGTGTTAGGAGAAGGGGAGGAAAAAAGGGAGTATCAAAGGTTTTAAAGAAGGAGCTGAGGAAGAAGAGTGATAAAAGGTGGATTCAGTATTTAGGGAGGGAGATAGGGTTACAAATGCCATGGGAATTAGAATAACATAGGATATGAACCAAAGTTAGATACGTGAGAATAGAAAACCAAAAATAACAAGCAAAGGACTAAGTAAGAACCTAAACTAGAAAAATTAAGGGAGATTAAAGGATGGTAGAGGAGGAAGAGCCAAAAGAAACAATTGATGTGATAGGAAGATCCAATGAGTGGTGAATCATCATAATAAGTGGTAGTTTAAAGGCCAATAATGTGGGAGAGGAAATGTAGGCTTAAGAGGAAATACTAAGAGACGCATATAATTAGCCTTAAAGAGAAAGGAGGAGACTGCGAACAAGTTCTAAACAGAAGGCACAAATGAACGAGACTCGTAGATAGGAATAGGAGGTTCAGGCACCAAGATGGTAGAAAAGGAATGAAAGAGGAATCAAAGCTTGAACTAGAGATGACAGGTAAGAAAGTTGTAGAAAATATAGCCATTGATCACCTTACTCATTTATTCATTGTGAGCAACTCTTTTCCCTTAAAATGACAACACCATATGGTGTGTAGATAACTAGAATGGATGTATGGAAATGCTTGAGTAAATTACTTAACCATGTGATATTTTGAATTGTATAAGATTAAGACATCTATGTCAATCTTATTTTTGGTTAAGTGATGTTCTTCTACATAGATGTATCCTCACAGTAATACAACTCTCATATTTTAATTTAGGACACAATTGAAGATGGTAAGGGCAAAAGAAAGAATGTATTTGGATCATTACTGATTGTATCAATAGTGTTACTGACATAATTGAGAAGATGTTATTTTAGGGATGAGTTTGGTCCAAAATTGAAAACTTTTATAAGAAAAGTCAATAAGAAATTTCAATCTTGACTAAACACGGCCCCACACATAGTTGTGTGCTAGCCCATGTTCTTCTCATTAACTCAACTATGAATATAGGAAAAGGGAAGGTTGTGTTACCTATTCATAATGAAGAACACAGACAAAGACACAAGCGAGCCAAAAGGGTATTCTAAGTATTTAACTATAAACCTAGGGCGGTTTTTAAATGTCTAACTAAAGACTGGAATTATTGAGCTATCGTAGTTTCTGAGAATCTAACTATGAGTTTAGAGGTGAAACATAGATGAGGGACCCAAAGAGGATTCTGTGTATTTAGCTATGAACCTATAGCAATTTTTAGGTATCTAAATGAGGATTGGGATTAAACACTTACTTTCCAAGTAACTAAATCATAGTTTAAAGGTGAAGTTTGGATAAAAGACCTAGAGGGAATTCTAGGTTTTCAGTTAGGAACTTAGAGTGGTTTCTAGATATCTAATTGAAATTAGAGATTAAAGACCTAGAGGAGATTACAACTATTTTTTAACTATGATCCCTCAATAGTTTCTAGGATTTAAATTAATTTGAGACCTAAAGGGGATTATAGGTACTTAAAATCTAGAGTGGTTTCCATATATTTAACTACAATTTTAGGCGTGATACGTGGATAATAGATCCAAAGGATTCTAGGTATTCAGCCACAAACTTGGAGTTTTTTGTAGGCATCTAACTAAAACTTAAATTAGAGACATAAATGGTATTTTAAGTATTAAACTACAAACTTAGAGTCATTTCTAGTTATCTATTCAAACATGGATTAGAGATATAGAGAAAATTAAAGGTATTTACGAACCGACAATAGTTTCTAGGTCCAACTCAAGATTATGATTAAAGAGATAAAGGAGTTTCTAGGAATATAACTACGAGTTTAGAGGTGACATTTATGTAAGAAATGATATAAATAAATAATTAATTGGGATATTCTTTTGAATACAATTTTTAATTTAAGAATTTATACAATATTTAATTACTAAAAATTATTCGTTAGTACCTAATATATAAAATTAGTTTTACAAGGTAAGATAAAAAAAAAACTGTTTGTATCACTGTGAGATAGATGGTAAAATGTTAAAGACTAGAAGAATTCAAGAGTTAATATAATTAATTATTTAAAAAATAATCAGGTTACCATAACAATTTAAATAAGAAAATTCAACTTTAATATAAATACATACATCCATATAGATTCGTACACATGTATATGTGTCATCTTTTAGGCTTTGTGTATTAAATAACTTTTAAATATTAGGTGTATAGTAGTTTTAAAACATTTAAGGAGAGAACTTTTATTACTTGAAAACATGTTTTAAGGTACCTACTTAATATGAAGAGAGAAGGGCATAAATGACATGTAATTTATTCTTTCTACTAATTTCCAAATCTTCGACTGATTAATTACCGTGTACATCCATTCAAACAGAAAATGACACCTGGACGATTTTATCATATTCACTCTCTCTGTGTAACTCCAAAAATAGTCTCAGGAAGAAAACGAAAGGACAAAATAACAACTCGAGGAAATAAAACTTGCACCTCTACTCCATCAGTAGGTGACGGTGTCACACCATTATGCTTACTGTACCTATTTAATCGTCTCTAAATCCAGAAAATTTATACAATTAAAATATTTAATTGGGTCGTTATTAATTGATACTCTTTTCATGAAACGTAGAACTAAAACTAAAACTAGAAATATCAAACTGGAACACAGTGCAATACAAACTATTTTGTGATACTCCATTTACCATTCCTAAACGAAGCAGGAGACAATAGCCCAACAACTTCAGCTTCCATATGCCTCAAAGGAGGATGATAGAATTCTGAAAAGTCCATCAGGGTTATCTGTATGTACCTGTCAAAAACACAAGGCAACTTGAGATGCTGTTGAAATGCACACAACAAATTGGCAGACAGCACGATAAGGACACCACAAAATAAAATGTTCTCTCTCTATGAACCAAAAAGAAGATATCCTACTCTTCTCAGGTTTTGTCTATGATGGTAACTAAGTGTCCAGAAACGTCACAGCCAATTATTTCTCATTCCAAATATGTACTTTAATTGTTTCTATCACCGGAACAGTGGAGTCAGTCCACCAAAGAGATCCCGCCTTCAAAATCTTTCCACAAATGCACATTTCAGAGATTTAGCTTTTCAAGACCCAAACAAAACAAAACAAATAAAAGAGAATGGCTAGAAATCCAAGTTTGGAAGGGATCTCCATAATTCAGATGATAGGAACCTATTTGATCTAACAAGCTCTTAAGCTTACACCCAACAAGATTCAGGTCTGAATACGAAATAATAGCGTCCATGTGACCTCAAGAAAATGATGCTTCTAGTTGAAGTCACAAGAAATCAGGGAGGATTTCAGTCTCCCTGACTTGCTCCTAATTAGGAGGTCTCCCTACCTTATACTGTATTTATTCCTAAATTAGATCATGATTGTACACTATACATGGATGTAAATATTGTACAGAAAAACTACTAGAAAAACAACAAAGAAAGAAGAAAGTTACCATGGACGTAGGTCTTATTAACCGAACCACGTAAATCATCGGTGTTTATTTTTTCTGTTTTCCCTCTAAACCACACTTTTTCCATTAAACAAGTTTTTCTTTTTGTTTGTGTTACACATGAAGATTGATGAAGAATATCATGTGATGATATTGGAAGAAAGAATTTCTTCTTTAAGGTGGCTGAAATCCTGTTAATTCTACAAATTGTAGATATTTAGTTTTAAGTCAATGATAAAAATATGAAAACTGTATATTTAGCATAAAATTTAGGGATTATATAGTTCCTAGGTTTATGCGTTGTATCTCCTATAAGTAGCATTGTTGCGTATAGTTTTGATAATTGAATCACTCATTTCAGCTTATATGGTATCAAAGCAGGGACTCATTCTCTAACTTAACCAAGGAAAACCTTGGATCATTCATTATGTCAAAAACTGGGGGTGTTGTAAAACATGCTCTTAACACTGATTCTCATCCAGTTCAAATTACCAACATTAAATTTAATCAATTTCCTATGCCAGACTGAACCTGCCTAACCGGGGAAAATTGGGTAATTGACAGGAGAAAAGAAGGCTCCAACAAAATAAGACCCATGTATGCTCCTTGGAATGCTGAAAACTCCATGCTATTGACATGGCTAGTGAATTCCATGGAGAGAATATCAACTCCAACTATAATGCCGAAGAATTCTGCGATAATGTCTCCCAAATGTATTCAATTTTGGAAATTAGTCTCAAATATTAACATCTAGACTAGGTTAAATTCATCAAGGAGAGGAGAATCTCACGAAGTACTTCAATTCATTGAAAAGGTTATGACAAGATTTGGATTTGTTTAACGATTACGAATGGAAATAAGCCAACGATTGTAATCATTATAGAAAGATGATGGAGTACCATATCTACAAATTATGGACTAGTCTTAATATTGAACTTGATGAAGTCAAAGGGAGGATAATTGACCGCCAACCACTTCCTCCTATTAGTGAAGTCTTTGCTAAAGTTAGAAGGGAAGGAAGTCATTGGGATGCCAGAGTGAAACTTCAACAGTGAAAATTTCAGCCATAATGTATCAGAAACAAGTGCAAACAAGTGTTTGAACCTCGATAGGCCGAAAAATCTTGTGTTACAACAAATCCTGTCATACCTAAGAGACCTGACGGAAACTCCATGGGAAGCTTGCAAATTGGAGGAGCAGCAAAACTGACAGGCAAACACATACATCCTCTTATGCCAATGGAGCTGAATAAACTCCGTATACTACGGAGCAAACACATACCATCTTTTTTAAACTGCTAAAAATCAATTCCTCATCTAGTACGCCTACAAAAACAGGTGGCAATCCTAATTCTCTATCTTTCAGTAAAACCTCTGCTTCATGGATCATTGATACCGGGGGATCTGATCACATGACCTCATGTTCTTTTCTCTAAACTTATTTTTCTATCCTGGCGGGGGAAGAGTTAGGATAGCTGATGAGTGTTTTCACCCATTGTATGAAAAGGTCAGATAAAATTTTCAGATCCTTAATGTTCCTAAACTAGCATGTAGTTTATTGTATGTTAATAAATTATCCAAAGACTTAATTTTTGCATTGTCTTCTTTGAATTTCATTATGAATTTCAAGACCAGAAATTGG
Organism: Erythroxylum alaternifolium; assembly: GCA_027478495.1. NCBI lineage: Eukaryota > Viridiplantae > Streptophyta > Magnoliopsida > Malpighiales > Erythroxylaceae > Erythroxylum > Erythroxylum alaternifolium. Next base: position 12,326,947 of record JANIIA010000001.1, read on the forward strand.
GGAAAATGATCGCAGTGATAGAATTGATAATGGTCTTTACTACTTTGCTGAGGAACTCTCTGAAATTAAAATAACTCAAAGGCATAGTAGTGGTATCAGTTCAATTTATGCTGGCAAATAAATAATGCTGTGGCAGCATAAACTATGATATCCTAGTTTCCAAATATTAAACATTTGTTTCCTAAGTTGTTTAAAAATTTAGATGGAAAGTTGCTATCCTTCAAAAAGCCATCGGACTAATTTTTGAAAACATTATTGTGCCTCCAAACCATTTTACCTAATTCATAATGGTGTATGGGGTCCCTCAAAGGTCACCACCATGTAATTTTATGACTTTCATAGGTGATCATACCCATCCTTGCTGGATTTATTTGATGAAAGATAAAATTTAAGAAAAAAAATATGTTTCAAGAGCTTTACATAATGGTAGAAAATCAATTTAAGAAAAAAAATATGTTTCAAGAGCTTTACATAATGGTAGAAAATCAATTTCAGTCTAAAATCAGTATTTTCAGATTTGATAACAGGAAAGAGTAATTTAATGAATTTCTAGGAAATTTTTAGAAAGATAAAAGCATTTTCCATCAATATCATGTGATGATAGTCCTCAACAAGATGGTGCTGGTGAAAAAAAAGGAACATTAACTGGAAGTTGCTTGAGCCATAATGTTTTTTATTAATGTTCCAAAATATTTGTAAGGAGATATCATATTAACAGCCTCTTATCTAATTAACAGAATGCCTACTCGAGTTCTCAAATATGTTACATCCTTGGAATATTTCACAAAAACCTTTCCTGATTGCCACATACATCCAAATTTGCCTTCAAAAGGATTGGATGCATTGTTTTTGTTCATATACCTAGTTAATTTAGATCTAAACTTGATCCTAGAGATGAAAAGTGCTTTTTCATAGGATATGCTCTGAACAAAAAAGCCACAAATGCTATCAAAACAAATAAAATACAAGTATGAATGTCTCATTTGTAGAAGATCAATTATATTTTTCCAAAAATAATATTTAGAGAGAGAACGAAGGAAAGGAAGACATAAGGGATGACAATTTGGCTCAGGCCCAACCTAGCCTGGCTTGAAACCAACAGACACAAACCAGAGTTAACTAGGCTTCAGGCTCGAATTGCACTGCTTGGTGTGAGTTGAAGTAGCCCAATTTATTTGGCATAAAATGATGTTTTGTTTGTTTAAGTAATAAAATGATGATGTTTCTTAGTGATAAAAGTTTGAGCCTCCCCTTGGTCCCCCAATATCGATTCGATCTAAGATCTTGGAAAATCTGTCTCACTCTATTTCTCTGCTAAATCCCTAATCTATCTTTTCCCTAATGCCATTGCTCACTACAACTTGAGAGAACTTGGAAAAATTAGCCATGTTCGTTGTTGCTTGGGAGGACTTGAAAAGCTTCACTAACTTGCTACTGCTTGAGAGGACATTGGAAACATATTTACTGGAGATGTTGCATGTATAGTTCACTTGATATATTTTGTGTCCACTGATGATTATAAGTGTTGCACAACTGAATAGGAAAACCAGAACTAAAGTTCTACAATTTTGTTCTTTGACTGATGCATCTTAAATAGGAAAAATACAGCCAGTATACAATCAGTATCCTAACTAAAATACAGCCAGTATATAATCAGTATTCTAATTACTTATCTCTACTAATCTACAACACCTTAACTACTTAGGAGCTGATTTATCTTATCCTGAATCTAGGATAAGATTTTCGTATATTATTGGGATCATTATCTACTAGATATGAGTTTTAGCTTATCTTCTCAAGTCTCTATTTATGATTGTGGCTTTTCCCTATTTTCACCAATTTATTAAATATGCAGTTGTCTATTATGCGAGAACTATTTGGAACTTTAGATTCCAAGGACAATTGCTCATCAAGGAAAGGGATTCTTTCAAGTTTGGTCAATTTGGAACTTCACAATTATGAAGCTAGAGATCAAAGATCCGCCATTGGTTCTTGTGCAGACAATGTTAAAGTGCTTCACTCTTCAACTGGGACAAAATTCTGCAAGTCTAGTAGGAGAAACAGTTTGACAGACTTCAAATTTGTATCTTCTTGCAATACAAGCAAGCCAACTACTATAATTACCAAGTCTTCTAACTTCCAGAAATAGCAATCCGACACTGTGGTTTCCATGTCAGACTCTTACTCATCTCTCTTGTCACAGCCAAGAAATCAGGGAATGATTTCATGATTATTTCCAAAGCTAAAGAAGAAGCAGAAGCATGAGATATTGTTGAGAAGGAGAAATCAGCAGCAGCAGAATCAAGGGGCTGCTAATTAGGAGGATGTGGAAATCATGAGATTGAGGGATTTCCTTCTACTTTGGTCTTCCTAAATTGGAGGCAATCTCTCCTAATTGTAGCCTTCCATAGATGGGTTTCTTTCCTAAATTAGAACCCTGACAGTACAGCGCCGAAAATTCATGTTCAAAAACCATTCTATCTATGTTTGCCGTGGAGATCTTTCCTTGGTCAGGTCTTCTGTTCAGCATCTTTCTGCCGACCTGTCGGACAACATATCACAAGTACCTGATGATCTTTCTTTCTGCTGGTGATTTTTTGTTGTTCCTCTTGCTGTTATTACTTCACCCTCCTCTAAGGTAAAGCCTGCTATCTTTTCCATGGGAACATCATAGTCTAGGGACCATGATGATTCACCTATCATCTCTGAAAAATGAAAGAGCACTTCTGATGCACCAGCTATACCAGGTCCTTCCGCTGACTCGACATCTACACATCCTATTCCGACCTGCATTTTAAAACTCTATATCTTGTATAGAAAAAAGAAGAAGAATCATTCTTTTTCACTCTATTTTCCTACATGGAATCAGAGCGGGTGTGACCGCCGTCTTCAATGAGACGTCACCAGCAGCTCCAAAATCTAGAGTCTTCCTCCTTCAATCTCACAGTGGAGAAACTAAATGGGAGAAACTATTGAGAATGGGTCTAGACAATGAAGTTGATGATAGATGGAAAAGGAAAAAATGGGTTATCTTACTTGAGAGATGAAGAAACCACTCACCACCGAGGCGTTGGCTCTGCAACACTGGAGATCTGAAAATTCAATGGTGACCGCATGGCTGGTGAACTCGATGCAGCCCTCAATCGGAAAGGCCTACTTGTTTTTGCAAACAGCACACGATGTTTGGGAGGCCGTTCAGGAGACCTACTCAGATGTTGAGAATGCTTCCCAAATCTTAAAAATCAAGATCAGGTTGTGGCAATTGAAACAAGGCAAAAGGGAAGTCACAGAGTATTATATGGAAATGGTGGGGTTGAACTCGATTTGAGTTCAGATGAAGCTTGGGAATGCCCGAACAACAACATATGCTACAAGAGGAAGGTAGAAAGCGAACGGGTTTTTGAGTTTTGGTTAGGGTTGAATCACGAACTTAGTGAAGTGAGAGGTTGAATTGCGAACTCGACACCCTTTGCCTTCGACAAGAGAGGCATTTGCATAGGTGTGCCATGAGGAGAGCCGACGGCGAGTCATGCTAAAGGAGAAAGAATCGCATGAGTCCTCAAGAAGTCTTTATATGGCCTGAAACAATCTCCACGAGCATGGTTTGGAAGCTTTGAGAAGGCAATGAAAAGTTATGGCTTTCTTCAAAGTCAAGCAAAGCACAGTATTTTATAAGCATTCTAAGATGAGAAAAATTGCAATTCTAATTGTCTATGTGGATCATATAATCTTAACAGGAGATGACTATGAAGAAGTTGCAAGGTTGAAAAGGAAGCTAGGAAAGGAGTTTGAAATTAAGACATGGTAGCATTGAAATATTTTCCTGGAATGGAATTTGCAAGATCAAAATAAGGAATATTTGTGAATCAAAGGAATATTAGATTTGGTCAATCGGTCCAAGTGTGCCCAGTCCGATTGCTCCCAGTTTAATTCCAATCCCTAGCATGCCCAGTTTTAGTCCTATTCTAGTCCTAGTCCTACTCTTCATGTCCGAGAGAATACAAACGAGGAAGAGCTAATTGTCTATTCCAAAAGGTAGAAAGAACAAAAGGAGATTGAATATTGCACTCATCCAAAAAATTGTCAAGAAGCCACCTTGAGCCCTCAGCATCACACATGTTATGATTTTGCCACATCAGATTGGCCTAATGATTTGGACCTACCTATTTCTCTAAGGAAAGAAAAACGAGCATGTCCTTTATATTTGATTGGAAACTTTCTATTTCACTCCCTGTTTTATCCAAAACGATTTCTCTTGAATTTTATGATTTTTATGTTCTTATTCCACTTAGAAAAGGAACTCGTTCCTACAATAATCATCCAACTATAAATACTTGTCCCATGATCAACTCTATGAAAAACATAAGGCATCTACTTCAAAAATCTCTAATCTGATTATTACAAGGAATTTTTAGGAAGCACTTGATGACCCAAATTGGATGACAAATATGATGGAGGAAATGAATGCACTTAAGAAAAATAGACATGGGAGATTGTAGAGGTGCCTAAAGGTTAGAAAACAATTGGGTTTAAATGGACATTCACTGTGAAATGCAAGGCAAATGGTAATGCGGATTGATATAAGAGTAGACCTGTGGTAACAAGTTTACTCAAACATACGGTGTTGATTACCAAGAAACTTTTGCCCTAGTAGCCAAAATTAAATATACACGTGTTTATTGTCTCTTGAAGTCAATTTCAATTGGGTCCCATAACAACTAGATATGAAAAATGCTTTCCTAAATGGGGATTCGGAAGAGAAAGTCTTTATGATTCCGCCACTTGGTTTTGAAAAGTTTTTTGGTCAGAACAAAGTTTGTAGACCTAAAAATCATTATATGGCCTCAAATAGTGTCTAAGGGCATGGTTTGAATAGTATGAGAAAACTATGAAAGCATATGAGTATCATCAAAGTTAAGCAGACTATACTCTTTCATATGAGTATCATCAAAGTTAGGCAGACTATACTCTTTTCTATAAACAAACTAATAAAGGGAAAAAGCAATTTTCATTATATATGTGGATGACATGATACTAATGGGTGATGATCTTGATGAATTAACAAGATTAAAGAAGAGGCTAGCTAAAGACTTTGAGATTAAAATATTTTTTGGGTATGGAATTTGTAAGATCACGTGAAGGATCTTTGTAAATCCAAGGAAATATATCATTGATTACTAAATGAAACTGGTCTTCTAAGCTGCAAGGTGGCAAGGACTCCATTTGAGGTAAATCTCAAACTAAATCCTGCTAAAAAGTGAAGATGTCATTGACAAGGAGAAAATTCAATGTTTTGTGGGCAGACATATATTAATAACATACTTGTCCTAATATAGAATTTTTTGTAAGCACGATAAGTTCACGCATGCGCCAAGCCGTGAATAGCTTGAAGCTACCTATAGGATACTCAAGCATCTAAAGGGGACTCTTGGAAAGGGGTTCGATGTTTAAGAAACATGATTACTTTCAACTAATGCTGACTAGGCTATTAATGTGACAGACAACCAATCAACATTTGGGTATTGCACATTTGTTGGAGGAAATCCAGTTACGTGGAGAAGCAAGAAGCAAGAAGCAAAATGTTGTGGCACGAAGTAGTGTGAGTAGATCCCTTGCACGTGGGATTTTTGAAGCTATGTGGGTTAAGAAATTACCAGAGGATTTTAAGTTTCTTGTATCACATCCTATGAAAGTTTATTGTGACACAAAGCTGCCATTTAAATTGCTCATAATCCAGTACTTAATAATTGGACTAAACATATTAACATTTATAGGCACTTTATTGAGGAGAAACTTGAAAGTGCGCTAATCTGTGTTCCTTATGTTCCTAGGCTGAAATGCTCAACAAAGGTCTGCTGAAAAAATAATCTGACATTCTAATAGACAAGCTGACAATGGAAAACATTTACACGCCAGCTTAAGGGACAGTGTTGGAATAGGAAATATTCTTTTAGAATATTCTAGATTTATTCTAGGTCGTAAATATAGGAGTTTAGGTTCTAATCAAGGCTGTAAATATAAGAGATCTATAGCTGTAATTTCTGGTTATAATTTCCTTACTTAGATGTCCGATGTAGATATATATATGTGTAGTGGAATACCTGTACATATAGCAGCAATATAACATATTTTCTTGTTCAGAACAGTTTTCACACTAGGAGTAATCATAAGTGTGGTTATTGTAAATTTGTATTAATGTTTGATTACATGATTACCTTATTTAGAGCAAGGTATACATGTATAAATAGAGAGCTTGTAAACAGACCTATGTGTTAGGGAATAAAATATTGTTCCCTTCAATATTTCTCCTTCAACAACCGTCAATGATCTTCCTATATCTCACAGAAAAATAAGCATTTTTTCCAAGCATAAATCTCAGCAGGCCTAGTAATATAAACTTGTGATAGCAACATACCCAGTGGCCAGCATCTTCCAGTACATGCATTTCAACTCCACCACCTTCTTCAGCAGCTAGGTCCTCTGCAGCATGTATTCGTTGCAGGTCTTTAAGGGCCCATCTGTGCAAGCTCCTTTCCGCTTTCAAAAAGTTAACATGTACACCTCTGGGCAAGTTCTCAACAAATTTCCTACATTGAACCAATTAAAATAGAGGCTGAAGGAAGAAAAAACTAAAGAACAGTTGTAACTTCAGCCAGAGTTATAACTAAAGTATAAATATTGATTCAAATGATTCACTCCAATTTTACCACAAAGTTGTTTCTTCATATGATTGGTACATTTCAGAAATTCCATCAAGGTCAAAAACCCAAGAGAAGCTCGATAATGATGATGTGATATGGCCACTTGGTTGAAGATTAGTTACCACCCACTGGAAGTAAGAATTTCAAAGTTAGTTGTTTAAACGTATTAAAACTATTATCTTACAAAAAGCACATGAACTCACAAAGCAATGCCACTACACAAACACGTTATAAAGCACTAGAATCTGTTGAGATGGCTCGATTAATCAAATAAGCACCAATCGGCATGAAGCAACACTTAGAGATCAGGCTATACAAATATCATACTAGCATATTCCTATGGAGTCATGACATGCCCTAAAGTTGTAACAGGATTTTTCAAGACTAGGAAATGAATGCTGCAGAAGTACTTATAGATATCTAAGTGTCATTAAGCACCTAATGCTGAGAAATCCACATTCAGTGAAAACAAAATTCTCCATGCAACTCTACCCACACCAAAGATTTTACTGATCCTAAAGATATGAATAATGGCTAGATTGTTTCTTTTTTACATGATATTAGAGATTGTGCAGTAGATCTCAATTTCAAGTATACTGTTCTCCTTTATAGTAGATTTGTGCTTTATTATGTTATCAAAAGTTCATGTCTGTGGGTGTTAGAATAATATTTCATGCATTCTTGAGTCTCGCATAGCGGCGTAAACTTTCATGTTTAATTAGTGAAATTCTACTTAGAAGCAATCCCTGTGTTCTGGTATAATACAGTGATCTCAATTCCATAATGTATATACTCAACCGCAAGATATAATTCAGCTACGTTATTATTTTACAAAACTGCAAATTTCAGCATTTCCAAACTCTTGTAAATTTGAAGGATATAAACTTAAGAACCACATTTCTTATATTAAATCAATGCAAAAATGTTAACATCAACAAACAAGTACTAGAATTTGAAGCATGCCTGTGCAACATCAGTACAAAAGCCTTCTTGGATAAGCGCATTGATGACTTCTCTCTTTGAGGACACCTTTCATAAAGAAGAATTGAACTCTAGAATCATGTTTTGAAGTTTAAACTAACACAAAGGAGAGAACTACAATGACAACATAAAAATAGATGTAGATTTATTCACACACATTTATATAATGATAAAGACAGATAAAGAGACCAAGTGAGGGAGGCAAAATATTACTACAGAATATGCAAGAAAAAGAGAGAAAAGAACTCAAAATAAAGAAAATTCTCTACAAGTTGAAGATTGAAGAAAGAAGAAAAAGTAATTCTTCCTTGATCTTTTTATGAATAGTACAGGAAATATACAGAAAAATACAGCCCTAATCACCTCCTTAAATTAAGCAGAATCTATTTATTCTGTAAGTAATAAAATCATATTAATTCAGCCACTAATTTATAGAATATCAGCTAATTATCTCTAGAGAATCTGCTAATTAATCATGCTCAACTAGCTTAAAAAAAAAAACTCAAAAATTATGTCTTAGTAGCCCTTTGGTGAAGACACCAGCAACTTCTTGTGTTGTAGGTACAAATGGTATGCAAATGGGTCCACTTTCAAGTTTTTCTTTTATAAAATGTCTATCAATCTCCACATGTTTCGTTAGATCATGCTGAATAGAATTATTGGCGATATTGATAGCTACTTTGTTATCACAAGACAACTTCACTGGATACTCCATCGGTTTCTTAAGTTCTTCCATCACCCTTTTAAGCCAGATTATTTCACAAATTCCTTAAGTCATTGCCCTATATTTTGCCTCCGCACAACTTCTGGCTACCACAATTTATTTACAAGATTTCCCCACAAAAAAGTGCAATATCTAGAAGTTGATCTTCTGTCAGTAAGAGACCCTACCCAATTTGCATCAGTGTAGACTTTAGCTCTTCGTTGATCACTTTTCTTGAAGAATAATGATATAGGACAAGTAGAAGAATTATTAACTAGTAGTTAAAAGCACAAAATTACAAAATATGGCTGATATTAAGCTGCTATAATATCCAATCTCAAGGTTGGATTTTGGCTAGGAATGCTCAAATTTTAAGGTTTGATTGCTAGAAATTTAGACTTAGGATTTTAAAGTTTAATATGGCTAGAATATAAGTTCCAGATATCTAGAATGTAGGTTAGGTTTGCTGGAATTTAGTAAGGAACACAAAGAATGAAAGGTAGAAAACTAGGAATAACTCTTAGGGTCTAAGAATCACTCTTAAAAGAAAGAATCACATCTTCTAGTTGAAAACTCAAGTTTGTAGAAAAATTACAATTTGTTTATTCTTATTCAAGGGCTGAGTATACACATATATAGAGAGTTTTGGAACCCTTATTCTAGTAGGAAAGGGTTTCTAACAAATTTAAATCCTATTCTAATAAAATTTGTAAACTATTTCTCATAGACAAGATGAGCAATCCCCTACTACAGCTATAAGACTTCCAACCACTCCTTATTTTAAATAGGAAATAGAGGATGTTCTTGATGAACGAATTGAAAAGATGAAAGAAGTTGTTTCGTTGGTGCTCTTCACATTTTGCAGCTGATTGCTTCTTTTATACCTCTCCAATTAATGATTTTATGGGCTAGGCTATTGGGTAAGTTATGTTTAATGATGGGTATTAGAATTTTTAACATAGGTAGAGAGTAGAGCCCATTAACAAGAATTGGGCTTGGGTCAACCATTGCCAAAATAACTAGAATTAATCATTTGGATGGTTGACCCTTACCACTTATAAACTCTTTAATATTTTCATGTTTAGTTAATATGAGATATTCAGTCCATATGGGATACTCTAATGCTCCCCCTCAAGTGCAACTGGAGCTGGACATCTAGTTGCCACTTGAAATAAACGAAGTGGTAACCAGATCGGGCCACTGGGATTGGATATCCAGACGGACAACGAGAAATTAATAATCTGGACAAAAACTGCTCTAATACCATATTAGAATTTTTAATATGGGTAGAGTGTAGAGCCCATTAACAAGACTTGGGCAAACTGCCTAGAACTAGTCATTTGGATAGTTGGCCCTTACCATTTATAAACCTTTTAATATTTTCACGTTTAGTCAATATGGGATACTCTAACAATAGGCTTTACAAATCTCCCCCTCTTAATAAAATTTTGTCCTCAAAATTAAATTACACACATGAGGATCCAAACAAATGAGGATATTGACATCAAACTTCATTATCTACATCCCAAGTCGCTTCTCTTGGAGAACGATGACGAATCCACAAAACTAGCACCATTAGAATCTCCCGTCTTTTTAGTTTTGCTAATTTGTCTATCCAATATTTCCTTTGGCTCCTCCTTATACGTCATGTCATTTGTAACTTCGATCTCAGGCCTCGATATAACATGACTAGGATCCTATCAATACCATTTCAACATCGACACATGGAACACTATCATAAATCTGTGATAACTCTGGGGGTAATGCTAATCTATAAGCTAACGGCCTCACACATTGTACAAATTCAGATGGCCCAATCTAAGAAGCACGGATGGCAAAATGGAGCCGTGTCCGGGTGACGGAGACCCACCCGACACGCGGTGGACACTTGTCGGACACATGTTTGTACGTGTTGGCATTAAAAAAAATTTCCAGCTCGAACACGGCTCAGACACTTCTTAAGACGGCTCGAACACAGCTGGACACACATTTTGAGACTACTCGGACACGCCATTGGACTTTTTATTTTCATCTGAAATAATACCATTGCGCCAAGACTGTTCCCCTTCCGTATGCTCTTCATACGACTCTTTTGAGATCTGAAATAATACCATTGGTCCTTTTAGGTGTGCCATCTATTTTCTAATGCATAGAACTCAAACTAAAATTACAGTTTTAAACTTTTAGTTCGTCAATGGACAACAAGTGTCTTCCATTTCTTGCAAGACAGTAACTCTGTACGATTATAGATGATCATATATAAAACGTATACTATATGAGGTGCCATCAGACTCACAGAAAATGATTGATGTAGCATGAAATATGAGCAGTTTATCGAGGATTATGGTAGACAAGGCTTAGTGTATGAACTATCAAGATGTTGGAAGTCTTGAAACACATCAATCGATATATATCATATTATGAATTCTGAATTTTTTTCTTAATTCTAAATTTTATAATATATATATATATGTCGTGTCAGTGTCCACCAAATTTTAGAAGTTGGTGTGTCCCTGTGTTCGTGTCCATGTCCGTGTCCGTGTCCGTGTCGTGTCGCGTGTTCGTGTTCGTATCCGTGCTACATAGATGCTGACTGAGTTATTTCTGCACAAGGTAAGGGGTTGTTAACTAATTGGGTCCCTGTGAGGTGCTTTCAGCTATAAGCAAGATGCATTTTGTTCAGTGAGAAAAGGGATTGACAAGTCATCCAACCATACTAAATTCACCATCAAAGTTATGACTAACAGCAGTTACTCTTTCTAAAAGAAACCAGAAGAATAAGCTTTTGGCTTGTTCTTACTAATTAAATGAGGGCTAAAGAGTTTGTCAACTTCCTCCTAAGTTCTCTGTCAACAATAATCAACGCGTGCATTAACCAATTTTGTGATAGTTAACCAGATTGCGAAAAAGAGCAACATCTTGCATGTATAATTCGCGGCCCAAAATTTTCAATGTGGTAATCCCAAATTTTAGTTGGATACTAGCTCACATGTCATGGTATTTTAATTGGAGTAATTTGCTAGGATAAGGAAGAGAATATTTTAGCGTAAGAAAGATAAATATCTCATAAATCACCAGAAAACACCATCAATTAAGATCTGTTTGTAAACAAGTTGTTATTTCATAGAAAATATTGAAACATCCAAACTTACAATTATGCCAGCTACTTAATACCTAAGCACAAAAACTAGGAACAGTCTCCATCTAAGAATATTGTACAACCATGAGCTCTACACAGATAAAAATGGATCAAGAGTTTCCAGGAAAAGCTAAAAATTGATGAAATCAATATAGAACAGTAAAAGGCACAGCCATTCACGCCAATAGGTTGCTCCATAGTGCAGGAGGTAAGGTTACAAGATATAGTCCCCAGAAAACCCGAAACATGAAAAGAAAAACACCGTTTAACACAAAAGTCTTCCCAATTTGAATTACAATTAAGGACACGGTTAAAAGCATAAAACAAAAACACCCCATAAGAATGCTCTCAAAAAACTGATGTTAAACGCCATAAAAATCAATGCTTGAGATTTTCTCCTCTTAAACCCAAAAAGAAACAGAAAGGAGATCGGAGGCTAACCTGTTTGCGCAGCTCGACACGCTTGCGGCGAAACGCCTCCTCTTGTTGCTTTTGGGCCTCCTTTCTCCTCTTCTTCTTTCTCTTATGGAAACCCGTGACATAGTTCCTTCACAAACACAAAAAAGAACCCATTGACCCACTTCACCAATCACACCAACAAACCAAAATCAGCTACAACTTCCTTCCGTTATAAAGGTTACTAAAGTAATACAGTCAATACCTTAGATCCTTCTCGTCGAAAGAGACGTGGAGAACTTTGTTCTTAAGAGCTCGTTTCTTTATGTGCCTAACTCGGGTCGGTGGCAGCTGTGACACTCCTTCTTCAGTGTCACCGTCCATTGAACAGCTTGAGCTTCAGTCAGGCGTGCTCACCGGTCGTGTCCTTCGTGGGGTTTTAGGAATTTGGACAGATTAATAAACTTGTTATAACTGGGCCTAGAACATTAACCTTTTCATATTTTAGACCCAAAACCCAATTGGTCGAGTTTTGTTTGATAAGTCGCTATTCATATGTATACTTCAAACTCGGGCCAGCTGTATACTTCAAACTCGGGCCAGCAAAGTCTCTGTTACGTTCAGTTAAGGGAACAGTCATGGACCGACTCCACACCACAGTCCTGACTACCAACAACCAGTTAACTTTGCTGGTTTATGGCGTGGACCCTACAAGCTCATAGAATCTGTCGTACACATTATGGATGCCAAGTTTACCAACGTCCAATTTGCCAAGGTCGATGTTGATGAGCTTCTCGTAAGTTAATTTTCTTAACTTAGGTTATTTCGTATGGTAATTTCAATTGAGTTTTGATTGTTTTCAGTGAAAATATTTATTTTCTATTGAGTGACTTATGATCTATTGAATGATCATCTTTAGTTTATACAAAAATAGAGTTAAAGGTACTTTCTTTATAATTTTGTTAATTATATGGGCCAAAGTGTTAAATTAGACCTTAATACTTTTAGTAAACTTTAATTTAAATCTAAATATTTTGATACGTTTAAAAAAGAATTCAAACATTTCACAAATAATTAATTTGAACTCTAACTCAACTTTTCTATCAGTCTTTTATTATAATAAAACCTCTATAAATGAATATTTTTAGGACCTGAGAAATTATTATCTTATACGGAGTTATTAATTTATCGATAAATGAATATTTTATTAATTTATCAATAAATGAATATTTATTAATTTATAGAATAATTTTTATGTTGTACATTATATTTGTCAAATTAAACAATTAATTTTTTTTCAATAACTAAGAAAAGAAAAAAAATAAACAATTAATTAATGATGGTGCATCGTATCCATTATTCAAGGAGTAATGGGTATAGAAAATGATGACAATAAAGATCCAGATGATAGTAACACTATACCATATGTTTCTCCAAAAGAAGCTTTTTTCTTACCGTAGAGACTTTGAAAAGTTACTTGTTTCAATATTAGAAGAATGTGTCGAATGTAGTTTATGCCTTCCAAAAAGTTAAAAATGAAATTGAATTCAGTTCGTATGAAAAGAAAAATCAATTGACTATAGATACATATTTTAAGAAAGCATAAAATTTAAAATAAAAATTGTTTAAGAAGTGCTTTATTTTATGAATTATATATGTAATTTTCATATTTATTTAATAAATTATTATTTTATATTTTCAGTAGACCTCAAGGAATTTTTTTTAAAACTATTATCTTATGCATTTAGCGAAGTTATTATTTTATCCCATTGGCTCAAGTCAGGACTAAAAAATTATTATTTAATCAAAATTATTAATTTATCAAATATTTATTTATCGAGTTTTACTGTATAAGAACATATATAATATTTTTGAGCTCCTTACTAATTATGCATCATACGTGGTAAGTGAAGTAAAAAAAAAATCTCTTTTCTATCTTCTCCTCTCTCTCTCTCTCTCTTCTTTTTAACTTTTGTACTTATCATTTCTTCGTCTTTTAATTCCAACATTGCTCATCTATTGCTGAGATACAACTTGGTTCTCTAGATGAAGAAGAGGCGCTCTCTTTCTCAACTTAATATTCTTTTCCTTACATGATTTTTTTTCTATATATAGTATCAAATTCTTCATTTAAGTCTCTATTTCCATTGCTTTCATCTTCTTCTTCTTTGCTTTTTCCTACCCTTCTCACTTGCAACTTCACATACAAACATGAGTTTCTTTTTTAGATATATATGCAGACACTTGCAGTATATAACATAGGCAATATATGAGCTATAAAGAACCTCGCCTACTAAAGCAGTAACATTGCCGAATCATGTCTTTTGAACAACTATACCAATGTGTAAGGTGTTGCATGAGTTCGAATTTGAAGAGTTATTGCACATTATTTTTCACTACAACAAAATATGGAGTTTAGTGACAGAAAATGTGGAGTTTTTAGACGCTTTTTTACGTCTTAAAAATAATTTTAGACGCTTTATAAAACGTAAAAAAAATAAGTGTCACAAAAATTATTTTCGACGGTTTTCTTAGACATATAGATGCGTAAAAAAACATAGATTTTTTACACATCTAAATGTCAAAAAACATAGATTTTTTTACACATCTAAGCGTCGAAAATCTTGGCGTCGAAAATCTATTTACACATAAATGCGTCGAAAACATACATTTTTGACGATTTCTTTAGACACATAAATGCTATTTTAGACGCTTTGTGTAAGCTTTTAGATGCTTTTTTCTATCGGTATTTTCACTTTTAGATAGTTTTTTACGTCAAAAAATTTCATTATTTTTTAGCAAAAAAATAAGTTTACAATTTGCTTTTTGCATCTTTTTTAAGATCACTCACATTATTATAATAAATTTTAATAAATTTATTATTATTATAATAAATTATAATACATTAATTACATAACAAATTTATATGTATATAATAGCACAAATTATCTAAAAAAACCTGCCATTAAAATATAAATGTATGGAGTACACAAATTTATACACAATTGCTCTCCCAAATAACGAAAGTAGCTAAATTGATTTTTAGCTACATATATGTCCATAACTAAATAACGAAAGTAGCTAGAAGCATAAAGGCTAAACTCTTCCTCCTCAATCGCTAGCTTGCACCCAGAGCATAACCACACGCTAATCAACCATTACTCTGCATCATAAAAAAAACATTATCCAAATCCAATCCCATATCAGAATATATTGAACATTTCAATTCACAAGCTCGATGGAATGAAAACCAATGTTACTTGGTTGTGTTGTCAATTAGGAAGTCAATGTGGGAAATAGAAAAATGTGTTAACGCAATCAAAGAAACCAATTGCAAGAAAAAAAGATTCCCATTCTTAAATAGTTATTGAAGAAGCTCTTAGGATAATCCCGAGCTGCTCCAAAATCAATAAGATTTATCGTCTTTGTGGCCTCTTCATACAAGAAAT
>JANIIA010000001.1:12361059-12373309 GCA_027478495.1 Erythroxylum alaternifolium
ATTTTGGAGGTCTCTAGTAGTACTAACTCTCTAGGAAGATTACTAACTAGCCCGCACAGTAAGGTGATTGGTTTTGTAGATATCCTCTTGTGTATAAATAAACCTATTCTTCTCTTGTGTATAAATAAACCTATCTCTTCTGTTGTGGATCTCTTCTTGAACTGCTTCTTCTTCTGAGGCTCTCTACAATTTCAGGTAAAATGTTCCTACGAGTCTTCTTTCTTTGCTCCGACTTGAAATCTTACGAACTTCTAATTCTTCACACTCTCAACGTGTAATATAGTGTTCTTTGTGTATCTATCTTGTTGTCTTTGAATATCGATACCTCATGATAAAATTAGAATGACACAGAGCTGTAAGATTGATAGGCACGATTCTAGAAATAGTGAGCAGATGTTTGCACCATACCAGGTATAAGCCGAATTTTACAACTTATCAAGTATATTTGCCGAATTATTTTTTTAATATCTTTTTTCTAACCTTATATCAACTACTCTATACTTTATTATTATTTTTTTTATCTTCATGTTATATTTTGTTTTCAAGTATATCCTTTTGGTTATATTTTATTTTATTTATTTATATATTTATTGTATTTTTATTTACATAATAATTTAGCATGTCAATTTTACTTATTTACTCTTTAACCTGCATCACTCTTTTATTGTCACATCTGCATACGGGTCTACTGGAAACAGCCTCTCTATTATGTAGGAGAAAGGCTGCGTACTATTAGACCTCCCCAGACCCTGCTTTATTGCGGGATTTCAGACTGGGTGTAATGATGATGATGAGGTATTTACACAGAAATTCTATGTCTAAATAGGAAAGAATTCTATGCCTAATTTAGGAAAGAAATATTTACAGCTAACAATAGATGATTCATTCCAATTATAGCTAACACTAGTCAACAAATACAACTTCTAAGATAAAATAGTTTCAATCTTCTTTTGGCACAAGTTTGTGTTGCAAACTCCGACAAAGGAAAATAGAATAGAAAAATGACAAAACAATACAATATTGTATAGATTAGAACAAAAATCAAGTTGACTCAAAATGCATATGTACCACAAATTGTATCTCCCACAAAGTCAAGGAAAATGAAAGAATTATCATAAGCTTACCTACCCCAATTTTTCCGACTACCAAGAATACCATGCAAAAGGACAGCCGTTGGAGGATCTGGTATTGACTTGTCCATTGCTGAACTCCACTTTACCTGTGCCCAATTTTTTACATAGCAATTTTCTGCAACTTGTAAGAATCTAGGAAAGAGCAAGTAAAATCAACTTCTTCAAAAACTCGCATATATTAGAAGGCAAAATAACACAAGTATATACTAGGTTAAACATTGGGACTTTTGAGGTAGAATTTTAATCTTCAATAGAGAAAGCATAAAGAAACAGGTCATTCAAGATTTTATGAAAATCTAAAATGATATTTTATTTCTTGTTTTCTTTAATCACTTATTGCCTTGTGATTTTTGCATTTTAGGTTAATAGTAAGTGTGAAACTAAAGGTAAATAGAAGGAAAGGAGAGAGAAGTACACAAGGTTTTACATTTTTAGTTGCAAAGCCTGCTTACATAAATACGAAGCAATTAGGGTTTAATCCTTAAATAAGTTTTGTGAAAATTAGATAGTACAGAAAATCCATATTTATTAGGTGAAATAGATATCTCACTATATTTATATTGCTAATTAAGAAGATATATATAATATTCTTGTATTAACTACTAAGGTAAATGACAAACTTCACGTAAGGTAAATTACAAACTTCACGAAAAACTTTTATTTTATTTTATTTTTTCCCTAAACATCCAAACAACATTGACGTCTTCATAATCTTTCAAAAAAAAAAAACATTTGGTGCCTTCATCACTTTTAAAGTATCCACACCTGAAACATCCCAAATCATGAACTTCTTCGACTAGTTTGAAGTATATGAATGATCTATACCGCAAAGTTATCTAAAAATAGTTAGCACGAATAAGTTATGATTCTTTCCAACTTTGTATATTCCTTCTCTCTATGAATCCAACCGTCTCTTCTCTTCCTAAAACCCTAGTCGTTTATTCCCTTCTAAAAATCCTAGCCACTTTCTTCCTGAAGCCACTAGTTGCACTTTAGCATATTTACTAAAACTGCGCTGAATTTTCTAACAATAAGAAAATATCCACCATGAGCATTCAAGATACTCCCTCATCCATCTATATTAAATTGAACAGCCCTAGCTACCAAGTTTGGTATAAGATTTTAAAGATGCATATTGCTGGAAGAAAAAAAATGGGCTATATCAATGAGAAGAAAGTTGCACACTTAAAAGTTGATCCGGGCTTATGATATATGGAAAGTTCAAGTTGCACTAGTTAAATCTTAGCGTATAAATTCTAGGAATGATAATATGATGTCACGCTTTCTGTAATTTGTAATATGATGTCACACTTTGTGTAATTTGACAAAGTGTCTATCAAGAAGTTACCATGATGTATCTAACACTTATTAAGTCCATGAACTAATGTAAGACTTCTTTCCAATTATGTCAAGGTGGCTAGCCTCTAGCAAAATATTACAATGAGTTAAACTCAATTTTTATGGAGCTTGATTATTGTAGAAATCTAGGAGGTATTATTTTGATTTCAAAAGACATTTCAAGATTTCAAAGATAAGTTTCGAGAATCAATTATTTAGAATTAGTTTGACTTGTTTCTTATAATAAAGGGATAAAGGATCTATACCTAATTCCCTAAATCAGGCAAAGGAACAAAGTTAGGACGTAAAAGTGGCAGTACACATATTGATAAACGACGGTACCAAAGACTTGTTGGAAAACTAATTTATCTTTCACATACAAGACCAAATATTAGCTTCATTGTTAGTATAGTTATTCAATTCATGACTAATCCAATTGAGGAGCACATGGAAGATGTAAATAGGATCCTAAAGTACTTAGAGATGACACTAGAGCAAGGGCTATTTGTTTAGAAAAACAACAAACAAGGAAGTTAATTTTGCAAATGTCGATTGGGCAGGATCAGTGATAGACATACAATTAACCTCAGGATATTGCACGTACGTTTAGGGAAATTTGGTTAGTCAATGGTGTCACGAAGCAGTGCCAAAGCAAAGTTCAAAGCACTTCGTATTTGTGAAGGAATTTGGATTAAAAAAGGTACTGGCTGAGTTGAGGATTCCTATCACTAGTCCCATGAAAGTATTATGTGATAATCAATTTGCAATTAGCATAGCAAAGAATCATGTTCATCATGATAGGACAAATCATGTGGAGATTGATAGACACTTTGTCAAAGAAAAGATAGGAGCAAACATAATATCATTGTTATACATCCTAACAAATTAACAAATTGTAGACATCCTAACTAAGGCTTTATCAAAGAAAACATTCGAAGATCTCAATTTCAAGCTGTGTTCGCTCAATATTTACAGCCTAGCTTAAGGGGGAGTGTGGAAATCCAAGAAATATTATTGAATGTGCTTGAATATTTAGCGAGAGCAGATTTTTTTTTTTTTGAGAATTATGCAAAATTTGCATATTAAGATCCTCGATCACAAGTTGCTCCAAAAACCAACATACATGTAGCAATTCCTACAAGAAAATATGTTCAACAAGTTTTGGAGAGACTAGACAACCTTTGCTCCCACGTGAAAAAATTATGCAAACCAACAACCTATATTCTAAGAAGCACAGATATGGACACGGACACGTGACACGACACGGACACGGACACGGACACGGGGACACACCAATTACTAAAATTTGGTGGACACGGACACGGCATATATATATATATATATAAAGAAAAAAAATTCAAAATTCATAATATGATATATATTGATTGATGTGTTTCAAGAATTCCAACTTCTTGATAGTTCATACATATTTGGTCTTTTATAAGCCCCTCTCAAAAAACATGGAGCATATATTCCATGGAGCATATATTCCATTAAGTCGTGTCCGAGCAGTCTCCAGACGTGTTCGAGCGGTGTCAGAGTTGAAAAAATTTATTTTTTAATTCCAACACATACAGACACGTGTCGGGCACGTGTCCACCGCGTGTCAGTGGGTGTCCGACACGGACACGTGTCCGACACACGGACATGGCTCCATTTTGCCGTGTCCGTGCTACATAGCCTATATTTAATGCTAAACATGGAGAAGATGGAAATAAGCAAGATGAAGGGATTGATATTGATCAATAGCACACAATGACGGGCTAAAATTTTCAAGCCGGGCTCAAGGCTAGGAATGGCCTTGTCTAGCCCAGATCTGTAATTTTGAGTGTCATAGTTTCCTAGTTGAGATAGGCAGGACATGTAAATAGGGGACTTTTACTTACATGAGAGCTTATGAAGTTGATGATTCTTTTAGACCATACCCTAAGATACTCAACTATCCTATACAAGATGGTGAAGAAATTCAACTAAAATAAAACAATATTAGATATTCTTTTTTCCTTTCTTCTTTTGTTTTGAATTTTTTTCTGTGTTTCTCTTCCTTTCCTTTCTCCTTTTATTCTATTATATTCTTTTTGTTTGTTTTTCTCTGTTTTCTCTTGTTACACTCTAATTAATAACGAAAAAAACAAAAGATGGTGACACCTTTTGTCCCAAAAAGATGTTGTACAATAGCCTATAGGAGACCTTGACATTAGTACTGAGGCGTCGCAGTAAGAAAAGTGACACCTGCAAAAACAATACCTAAGGATAGAGTGCAAGAAGAATAGCCCAAACAATAGGGAAAGTAGCACTTAAATAGAAGGAAAAAGTGCCCAAACAACACCTAAATAAGTAGGAGGAGCACACCACAAATAAGAAATAATAATGACTAGAGACTCCAATGACTAGCAACTAAGAGAGAAAGTGCTAGAATTTATTTGAAAAGGGACAATAGTGCGTCAACATGTCCTAAAATTATTGAAAATGAAGGTGCTCGCTAGAGATGAGAAGAAAAAAGAGGCGTTCAAGGAAGATGATGCTCTAAAAAATTAAAAAAAATTGAATATATTTCTAGGAAGTCTTGCCAAAAATAAAGAAACAGGTGGGTGGGACATGGTAGGTCTAAAAACGGTTTAAACAGGATAATATCTAATGACGAGATTAAGTTTCACCTTGAAGAAAGTAGACAAAAAATGAATGCAGGTGAATAGAGATTGCAATGCTCTATGATGAGATGCCAAAAAGGAGCTCACCAAAAGGGAAACGATATTGGCAGCAAATAAAGGAATAGCCTATCAAGTTTGCTCTAATAGCATATGAGAATTGAAAGCAAAAGGAAAGGAAAGAAAATTTTACACAAAATTTAATGTGGTTCAGCTATAAAGCCTATATTCATAGACACAAAGCCCTTATAATTGCATCTTTATTGGGGCTTTGTGCAAGTTACATAATATGGTAAATCCCTATTCATATGGTGAAATACATTTCTCATAATAACTACATTTCCAATTAGGATGATTCATATGATACTTCTATATTAAATACTAAATTCCTAAGATACTCAACAACAAGCAAAGTAACTGTTGGTCACAAAAATGAGAGCCAAAAGGTTAACTAAAAAGTATTACTTTTTCTTTAAGTCAATTAAGCTCATTCTAAAAAAAAAAATTGCAGTTCCCACAAAAGATAGAATTCAACAAAGTTTTAAGTAAAGCAATTACAACCAAATGAAAGCTTGAAAACCCAATTCTCAAAACCCATTAGAAATGTTCATCCCCATATATTCATCCCCATATGTTATCACTATAGAAAAGATTAAAGTACATTATACGTACTAGGTCTCCTTGAACAAGATCATAAGCCTGCAAAGAGGATTCATAACAATAAGTTGAAAGAATTAGAGAATAATACATTTTAATCAACATTATCCAAAAATTTCTTCATACAATTTTAAGAAGTGACTTTATTAAGGGGGAAATAAGAACTTCAAACAAAATGGCAAAATCTTTCCAACACATTTTTAAAGTAGCAATTATAACCTAATCCAAATAATACTTCCTCATAAATGTAGTTCTCAAATTAGTAACATTTATTCATACTAGACTCCAATGTCAATTTGCATATAAATGTTAGAGTTGATGTTTGGAACAGGCAATATCATTACCAAGAATCTAGATTGCTCAGCCACTACTTCGTCATTTGCCAGCCTCTCATCTATTAATGTGGTATTCATATCTCCATCTTTACCTTGTTTGCTCGAATGAACAAGAGCCATGTGAGACACTGGCAATGTGTTATTCTACAATTGGAAACACACAAACAAAATGAGAACCTTACTACCATTTAACATTAGACCCAAATCATGAAACGGTCATGTAAGTGCAACTAATGCATTTTATGACACACTCCAAAGGGTGATAGCAACGTTATATTTGCATATGCAAAGAGAGAGCATCAAACTCTTACATCTCTTATAAAGAAAGACTAGTTCGAAATGGTTTTAGAAGAAAAATGAATCTCATTATGTTTTCCATCATTGCATCATCAATCAACTATAAACTTGTCAAATGAAACCAAAAGCTAAGAAGAAAACATGGTGAAATCCTTTTAAAAACTAGTAAGAATATGGAAAGATTTAAAAAATCAAGGAACAAGATACCTTATAAGGCATTGAAATCCTTGTCACGGCTCTCCCATTTAAACCAAACCCCAACTGGCTCCCCCGACACCAGACGGACGCATCGCGGGGAGCGCAAGACCCAAAATTGGAAATCACCGACATTTCTGCGAAACGACTATACAATGCTCAGGTGCTTGTTTCGTGTGTTATGTCGACTTGGTGAAGCTTCCTTTTAAAGGGACAATAGCAGGAAGCAAATGTTTGTGTTCTTGAAAAGGCGGAGACATCAATGAAAGTTAGATAGTTCTCTATCACTTAAAAAGGTGCAATCTACATGACTATGTGTCAGCCTGTTTTTGGAGATTCCTTCGCCTTAACTTGCGCCAGTGCATCGTGGGACCGTGCCGATGGCTCATCAAGCAATCTATTGAAAGTGCTTGAATTTCTGGTAAAACTTGGTCGCTGGGCTTACATTACACGTCGGATGTTTTTGTAACTACAGTATGAAGTTTTAAAACATAAGGCAATCAAATGTCAATCCTATAAAAAATAATAAATTATTAGTTTAGATTTTTAATTTATTAAGTTGAAATAAATTAAATTTAGAAAATAAAAAGTGAATAAAATAAGATAATAAATAATTAAGAATAATTAGGTTAATTTAGACTTTGAATTCATAACAATACGATTTAAATTAGTTGATTCTAATATTACATACTAATTAAATAGAAGAGAGAAGTTGATCTTAATATTACATACTAATCAAATAAAAGAGAGAAGGTCATTTGTCCTATTTGGCAATCAGCTTATTACATTTAACTGTTACCTGATAGCTGATTATATTAGCTAATTTGACCAGAGAATTGCATTAGTTGTTTGTCAAAGATGTTTGGTAAAATTAGTTGTTTGTGCGTAAAATAACTTATGAGGATATGACTTTAAAAAATTATAAGGGTATGAATATTATATATTTTAGTATTTCGATGAATATTCTTATAAGAATTTAGATTTTAGATATTTAATTCAACAAAAATTAAGTTTATAACTCTAATAAAAAACCTAGAACATATAATAATAATAATCATCATCATCATCATCATCATCATCATCATCATCATCATCATCACTATCGTCATCGTCGTCATCATCATCATTATCATCATCATCATGATGACAACGACGACAACGATGACGATACATTTTAAGAATCATCCTTGATTCTGTTCTTCTCAAGCTACTGATAAGCGAGGTAGCTTTACTTTACACAAATAATAATATATGATCTTGACTGCTTTTTCAAGAAGACTGAACCATCTTCTTTAGGTAATTATAAAAAGATTCTGTTCAAATCACTGTAATGCTACCAAATGATAATTGCCATTAACAAATCTGTTGATGATTCCACCAAAACATGTTATACATCAAATGCATAAACATGTTGTAGAAACAAAATTTCTCTGTTAACATGAACCTCAATGAATCCTACATCTGCAATGAGATACACTTTTGTCAATATCACAATGTTCGACCTATACCTATCATAATGTACTACCTATCAACTAGTAGAAATGTTAGCTAGAAGCATCTTCAGTGCCTCATATGTCATGAAGACAATTCCCACACTGGGAACCACCTTGCAGTACCCAGGTAGAATCCCTCTATACAATCCTCGCAGGCCTTCGCTTCGGACAATCACCACCACAAGTTAGAAACTGTCCTTGAAAGGTTCGGAACTGGAACTCAGATGCAGAAACTCTCCAGAACTGCAGGCAGAAAAAACCAATTTTGTTAACTTAAACCCTCAATATGACAAGCTATTATCTTTCAAACCCTTCAAAAATTGTATACGTAAAATTGAGAGCTATAATGTAATGGATGGGAAATGTCAGGAAGTTGAAAGAAACCTCAACCTTTTAGTTCCTCAAACTTCTAAAGCTCAAGCAATAACAAAGCTACCACATTATAATGCCAAGAAACAGACACTAACTCAATTTGCATATCACAAAAGAAAGAAAAAAAAACTTATAGACCAAAGGAGAACATAATTATACCTTTTACTAACACCACAATCGAGTAAAGAAACTTCACCAAATTCATACTTGATATTTACCACCCTTCAACTAAACTACCACAAACCTAATTAAGCCTTAAGGAACTTTTACAAGCTACAATATTCTTCCTTCCCAAAGTAAAGACATCAGAGCACTCATCAATATCAGACAGAACCAGTCACCACCAAGTAAATGTCCAAGATGTCATCACCTATAGAGTTTGAAAGTGCAAACCAAGAAACCACCTCAACTTTGAAAATTTTTAAATTCACACAAAGTGAGCCAAATAACAGAACTATCAGTCCAAATATTAAACAAAGGTAGCACATATTAGTAGCCTAACACTCAACTCAAAGGTATATGTTGAAAACTAAAAGGTTTTGACATTCAAAGTTCTCATATAAGTTCGTGAAACATGAAAAGAATAAAATCTAAACAGGTGGATATAGAAATTGTAGGTGAAAGTATCATCAAATCTTGGTAGAAACCATCCGAGAAAAACATTAACAATTTCAGCAACTATTATCTACAAAAGAATATGTCCCTCACCCACTCATTGTACGAGTAAGTCACCTAATTTCCCCATTTATCAACTCGTCAAACCTTGTTTAATTCTTTGATTACGCTTACCATTGGCAATGCACCATAGTATAAAATTTATGTAACCTTGCACTTAATGAAATAGTAAGCACATGTTTTTAGAAGAAGCACACACCTCGTATCCTGTTATATCATATATCCTCTTGCATGGATGTATAGAAGGTGGTGACTCAAATATTAGCATCTAAGAAGGAAACCAGCCAAAAGAAATCAAAACTTGATTACTTAACTGCTAAGATCAATCCAAACATGCAGAAGAAGAACATCAAACATAATCAAGTACATGCCAAATTCAGTTCTACACCTAAACAGAAACACACTTGAATATATCCCTAAAGAAACAATACTAGACTAAACTTTCAAGCAATTAGGAATTTCACGAAATAATCCTCACAATACTCTTGCTAGGCAAACATTTAAGTGAATATGACATCTAAAGTTAGGAGAATCAAGAAAAGGTCAAAAGATATAAAAACATAAAGTTTAAAAATTTTGAACCAAATGAAAAAAAGAAACATTGCAAAAAAAGACAAAACTTGAATGAAAAACAATCAAAGAAGCCAGGGTGACGGAAGTAGCATTATAGTTAGGTTCATTAAGAGGGTAGTTTTGGAAATTCTCTTCTTGAAGAATCTATTTAAGGTGTTTCCAATGGCAGCCTCTTGATTGGCCTTTTGGGTAATTCTCATACATCTGTATCCTCTTGAAGCTCAGGTGTGTAGGTAACACCATCTCCGATTTCACCGCCTCCATCTTCTTCCTATTCTACAAAATCCCAAATTACAAAATTCTCGTAGTTACTAATCAAACTAAAGAAAACCCATATAAGAAATTTTGAGAGATGAAAGTTTTTACCTTTAAACCTAATAAGCTTTAGGAAAAGTTGTTGCCTTTTAACCTAACAAGCTTCGGCCGCCATAGACAGAAAAAGAGCAAGAAGACAACTTTCAGTTTCGGCTTACAAATCGTAAACGAGGGCAAAATTGACATAAAATTAAAAAGCTATCAGCTAAGGTACTAAACGCTCCTATAGAGGATCTTCTAAAAAATCAGCTAGTTGGGTTGAATCAGCCAACCCAACCAGCTCTTTACCAAACAAGTTTAATAGTTTGTTGATAAAATCAACCAATTAAAATGGGTCAATTAGTTAAAAAAGAGCTTATCAGCTATTTACTAAACAAGCCCGTTGCTAAAAAGAGAAGCTCTTGATTTTCTCTTTTAGGGGTCAACATAGTTACCATTTCTATCCTATCGGCTCTCCTTTTAGCATTCTCAATCTTTCTTACTTGTCTCGTTAATCCATTTCTTGTTTTTATCTTTATTTCCCACCTTTTCCCCTCCTTTCTTTTTCTAGATCCCATAAGCCCATCCTCTCTCAAGCTAAAGCCCAATTGCCCTTTTCCAACTAAATTTCCAACATTTTAGATTAAACTCCTCCCCTTTTTTTTGGCGTTTCTCTTCTTTCTACCTTTCCATTTCAGCAAAATGTCAAACTCTACACCATTTTCACTAAACCAGTTCCCAGCCTCATTTCATCTGCTATAGAAGTTACAGCCCATAGACTAGTCCCAAACCAACTCCTTAGATCCCTTATAATGTGGTCTTTACTCGTAGGAACTGGTTACAAGTCTTAAAAGATGATTCCCTGCAACAGACCCTCCACTTATGCCCTTATTGTTCATGTTCTAATTAAGATTTTAGAGGAAGGTGCTGGTAAGTGGAATTCCATTCTTCTCCAATTCATCATGTATAAGTGGCCTCTGTTTTTGGTACTCAATGCATGAGCACACCATTATTGGAAGAAGTCCTTTGTTAATGAAGAAAATATTTTCCTATTCAAATTTATCTCACTGAATTAAAACACAAGGTTATAAAATTTAGACCATGGCATTTAAACAATCAACTCCTCCTTCAGAAGTGGAAAGTGGGTGTTACAATTCTAAAAAACCAAGCTGAAACAAATTTATTTTTGAGTTAACATCTATAATCTTCCATTGGAATATTAGACCGTGAAAGGAATTAGTTACCTTTCCTTCCCCATTTACTTGGATGAAGCCACTGCTAGCTTGAAAGCATGAGTTATATGAGATCATGGACGTTTAAAAGACTATCCAAGATTGTATCCCACTGATGCAATTGAGTGAGGATGGATAAGGATATTTGGGCAGTCAAACATAACACGAAGGGTTTTAGAAGCATAAAGGTGGACATAATACTTATCTATTTGAGGTCTATGGAGAGCTAACTTTATTCCTTTTGGCTGAACACATTTGAATATCTCACCATCTTGTATTATTGTTATCTCTCTTTAAAAATTGTTTGTGTTATTCTTTGTTTAATATTTTGGGTATTTATAAATTAATGATTAATGATCTCATTCTCAATACACTATTTATGTATAGACCCATTTTCATAATCTAAATTATAATACGTAATCGTTGTAACTATAATTCATTTGTGGTAAAATAATCATTGCTAATCATTAAGGATAACATATAATAGATTAAATGACCCGAGTTTATGTAGTTGTTGTTTAGATTAACCTATTTTCTTAGTACTTAATGCCATTATCATAATAAATATAAAGAGCTTACTCTAGATTGTTTAATAGCTAGGTTTAATTAAAGAACTTATTTTGATTAGATATGACATAAGAGAAAACTTGAATTAATAGAGCTTATTATTAACCTACAGTTAATAATTTCTAAGACAAGTAAGAAAACAACATGACGATTAAGTTTGCTTATTTGTGTGTAGGCTGAAATTGAACAAAGAATCAAATTATAAACTCATTCGTCAATCTCATCATTTTTCCACTGTTTGATTTAATTGCTTTCATTAGTTCAATTTCACTTTATTTTCTTAATTGAATCCAACCAAACTGTAACACCCCATTCTCGCTGAACCCGAACCCGATATCGACAGTGATACCCGGATCCGTGCCCTGCGAGGGTGGCGTGTCACATCACTTAACACTTAACACTGAACACTTTGCAAAAGTCGGTATGATTTTTTTTTTAAAA
>JANIIA010000001.1:12480303-12494089 GCA_027478495.1 Erythroxylum alaternifolium
ATCAAGCATGCATAAGATAACCACTTTAACAATAAGTGTCATGCATCTCATACATGTGGCAACATCTCATCTTGCATCTGTATGCATAAAATTTATAAAAACAATTTTTATAAAAATTAATATATAATTTACATGCATGCATGTTCATCAAATTTCTAGAATTTATAGAACTTCATACATGCATCAGGCTGAAACTAATTTCGTAATAAAATAGCAAATGACATGAAATTGCATTTTATTTTTACAAAAACATAATATAACACCTTATAAACATTTATGTGAAAGAAAAACAGAAAAGTTTCTATAATTATTACAAATTTCAAAAATAGTACATGCATTCAATTTTTCAGAAATTCCCAGAAATCAACATATGAACAGTCTGGATATTAATTAGAAATAAAATAGGAAATGACATTCAATTGCAATTTACTTTTGTAGAAAAATAATATAACATATTATAAACACTTAGGTGAAAGAAAATTGGAAAAATAATTTTTCTAAATTTCACATGAATTATTCCAAAACAGCATGCATGTCAGTCACAACCCAACAAACACTTTAAACATGTTCAATAGATCATCTATCACATGCATAAACTTGCTCTGACACCACTATTGGGGTTAGCCATGGTTACATGCATCACATGCATGTGGATGCAGTGGAAGTGTTGAAATGAAGATTCCGACACCATGACAACCCGAAAGCCACAAGATTATACATGCATGCAAGGATATGTAAAGAACATGAATATAAAAACATTTTTACTTTTGTTTCTCCTCCTGTCTTGTTTCTTCTCCTTGTTTGGGTTATTGCAAACACCAAACCCTTCCTTGATGACCCAAGAACACACAAAGAAGGAAGATAAAACAATATGTAAGGGTTTTAGAACAACAAACTTGCTGAATTCAAGTAGATGTTCAAATGGACGATAGCTTAAGGTTATCTTACGTACATGTTGATTTATACAAAAATTGCATAAATTGCACGAAGATAACTCAAGAACTCTTCTCACTCTCTTTAGAACTCTTCTAGAACCCTTTCTCTATCACTTGAGTGTGTAAGAAGTGGAAGAAACTCGTGTACATAAGTGAAGAACTCACTTATATATCATTTCGTGGCCTTTGTCATGATTGCGGCCTGTCTCGCCTTCGACCACGATCATGGCTCTATGAGTAATGATCATGGCCTACTTAAATTAGGCCATATATACTTGTTTTTCATCTGATATTTTATGTATATGACCCTTAGGTTCCCTAATATTTTAGGCACTTGAATTAACTCTTAATTCAATCAAATCATGAAGCGTTTCGTGATACCAATTTGTTAGAATATAAGTGGATTAACACATGAACTCTTTGATAGTTAATTATCCAACTTATAAACCTTTCTGTAGACAATTACCATACAATTCTTCCTTTCACTATACTATACCCCACTTGGTTCGAAGTATGGGTTATGTGTCAACTCTCACTAGACTGACTACGTCACATCTAGTCCAAGTGATGTTAGTTCTTGTCCTAGGATCTCATTAATCTATGTGTCATTGAAGACTCTCTTCATGACACATAATTGCTCTAGCTAGAGAGTTCTGACTAATGACCTCGACATGAGGTCATGGGTATCATCTCCTTCTATCAGGAGTGGTGAATCCTTTATTTGCTATGTAATTACCTTTGAATACAAATAGCTATACCTAATCACCACCCTAAGAACAACCTTATCTTGAGGTAACAAGAAATGATGTCAAAGCACATGATTCATATCCAAGATAACCTTGAGTACCTCAAGTTTAAGGATATTTGCACCATTGCTAGATCATCCTTATGATAATCTTATAGCGGATCATTCAATGTACTTACTACCCTTAGTAAGCATCCATATATTAACTCTAAACATCTCATGCTTACAGTTTATGAGATCCATTACTTAATCAAATCAAGGAGTATAATATGTGCTAGTATGTTTGGATTAATAATGTCCTATCTTATTAATCCTATAACTAGGGATTATTTAGATACGAACATAATTACACATGATAAGAATCTTATTATCATGAACTCATCATGATTTCCTTCATGTTATGTTTTGTATCATGGACTTCATTAATTCAATTTAATATCAATATCAATTCACATATAAACGAATATCAAATTAATGAAAGATGCTTTTCATTTTATTAATCAAAATAAAGTTTATACAGAAGTGCTAAAGGTGATTGCCTTTAGAGCACTACTCTAACATTTTATTCATAGTGTAAACCTAAACATTCATCAGTAACTACTTATGCTCAACTTGATAAATAAGAGCAACATATGACAAATTTCTAAAGTGTGAACTAATAGTTACCTCTTAGTAAGCAGCACTTATAATATGATTCAAATGAAGATTCTTATTGAGTTTTGAATCTATTGAAGGTGCCTCATCCTTTTCATCTCCGTTATTTGATTCAACAATTGACTTTTTTGAAGAGTCTTTAATTATCATTCTTACTCTCTTTGAGGATAAACTTCTCCATATTCTCTATAAATGTTTTCAAAACTTTTGTGACATAGGATGGTTATGTTCATCAAAATAAAAAACATAAATTCTTTTAAAAAAATACTCAATTTAATGAAAACCACCTTTGTTTCTTACCATTTGCTCTTACAAAATAAGTTAATCAACTTGTTTTAGGAACACAAATGTGTTTGATTCCTTATATTGATAGGATCCTTTTTTAACCCATAATTCAGTCTTATTTAGACTAAACTAAATATATCAAAGTTTCTAAACTCACCACAAAAAAGACACACCATATTATATAAGTGACGATGATGCATAAATGCATTACTATATTGATATGCATAATAAGGAAACTTCATTTGGACATTAAAGGAGTTGAATGGTTTCCTAGGATAGTGAAATAAGTGACTATGATTAAATGTGTAATGTCTACTATGAATGAAAGCTTAATTTATGCTTCTTTAAGCCTAAAAGAGTGTAAGTAGGTTTGCATGGCATCATAGAAATGCCTATTCTTATCTTGATATTATTGAACTCTATGCCTTATACGTGTTTAATTGATTGTACATTTAATCTATAACACTTAGTGATTAATGATACAAAAATGCTTAAGATATTCACTATAGTTCATATATGGTTTTAGGTACAATTCGGAAGCAAAAGAGCTAAAGTGAGTTAAAAGCATCATATTTGAGCTATTTTCTAGAGATTCACAATCTTTTGTCTTTATGGAGCAAGAATGAGAAAGTAAAGACAAGAAAAAGCATGAACATGATGATTATATGTTGAAAACACAAAGAAGAAAACTACAGACCAAACAAGAAACTTGTCATAGTCATGAGACACCACTTATGAACAAGAGACATAGTCACACTTGTGAGAAGCTCCTAACGATCGTCAGCAAGTGGATAACTCACTCTATTTTAACCTAGCTTTTTAATATAAAAGAGAAAGAGTGTGACAACAAAACATGTTTTCATTGGGAAAAAGGGTAAGGTCTCGATTTTAAGGTTTAGGGAGAATGAAGAGGTGAAAAACTCTCATCCTTTGGAGACCCATGGAGAGGTGACATCGACGTCGGTTCTGAAGTGAACGATGCTAAAGAACATGATTAAGTATATTTTTTATTATGTTTGTTATTCTTTCTCTCTTTTTGGATTTTTTACATTATCTTGCATTTATAGATTTGGTATTATGTAAGAATGATCTTGATGCTCTATTGGATTGTTTTTCATGAGAACCCATTGCTAGAACTTTATCAACGATACGTAATAGTCGTGTTTGAATTTGTTGTAGCAACTAATGGTATTATATCGTTAGGGATAATGTAACCTATGTTAAATATTCTGGGCTTGTGAGATTATTGCTTAGATTGGTCTGTTTTCCTCATTTGTAAGGCGAATGTTTGATTAACCTTAGAGAGCATCTCCTAGGTTATCTAATAGCTAGGGTTAATTAATGATCTCTTCTTAATTAATTATGATCTAAGGAAAAACTGTTATTAACAAAGCTTGTTGTTAATCTATAATCAATAGTTTAAGGAGAGGTATAAGGATAACAATTCAATGAAATATGTTTAACTGAGCGTAAGCTGAGATTAAAACAAAGATTCAGATTCTTAACAAATTCATCAATTTCAAATTTCTTCATTAGTTTAGTTTTACTTTATTTTGTTATTAAACTAACCCTAAAAAACCTAGACACCGATTATTTTCATTTCAAAAGCTTTACATATACTCTTTGTGGGATCAACTTAGAATCACCACTATTATAGTTGTAGTTCTAGTTAATTTAATTAGTGTTACGACGCACTGCATCAATTTTGACGCTATTGTTGGGGAGTACGATATTTTAGTATTTGTTATTGAGTTTAATTGGTGCTTTGTGCACATTTGTTTCTAATAAGTTATTGCATTTATTTCTTGATCTTTTATTGTTTAGTGTTTGTGTGAAAAAATTAAAAATTAAAAATACATGGATGGAATTAATATTTTTTATAACTTATATTCTTAATCCTATAACCATGTTTGGAATGATCATACTAACTTTAGTTATAGATGAGTTAACTAGCATAATTACTTCCATGATAGTTTGCAGGATGCATAACAATTCTCATATAGACCAAAAGCTTCTTATTATGGCTCAGGTCCATCTATAAAAGAACTAATTAATGTTGTCAATATTAACACTTTACAATTTCAATAAGAGGAAAGACAATTTTGGTCTAGTTTCTAAGATTTAGAGTGGCAGCAAAACTTAGGTACATATCTAAATGAATTAGTTAATGTTGTTTTTGTTAATGCTTTGTAATTACAGTAGTTCCAGGAGGATATGATATAATTATATCAAGATACAATGTCCAGACTCTAGAACTTGGCAAGCTAGGTGGGTCAGTTGGTAGAAGCTATCAACCATCTAGCATCACAAAGTGAAGATGCACAACTATCTCAACCTGAGGTGTACCCAAGGGAAATTAGTGCAGATGCCTTACAAAGTGAAGAGGAGAATGAGAATCTTGAGAATACTACTCAAGGAATTGCTTGTGTCGAAGAAGTGGAGAAGGAGCTCGAAGCAGAAAAGGAAATATCATTTAGCTCAAAGGTAAATACGGAGTCCTTTATTTTTTTAATATTAATACTTTACCTTTACATAGTAGATTAGAGGAATTAAATGAGGAGAAAAAGGTGAAGAGACATTCGAGATATTCCAAGAGTGCTGGGACTCAGTAGAGATTAGAAATATGAAGATATGAAAGATACAGAAGGTGATTAATCATCAACTCAGGCCCTATCTTGAGAAACCTCATATGGAGAGAGCACAAACTATGACACTAGAAGATAATAATTTCATCATGTGAGGAAAGTATGGAGTCGAGCCAGTTACACTAAACAAAGGTGCTTCTTAGGAGGCAACCCAAGGGAAGTTTATTTCTTTTTTTTACGTTTCCACTTTTCTTTCTTGTATGCATGTGTGTTTTTAAGTTTGTTAGTTATTAATTGTTTTTAATTTTCAAAAAAGAGAGAGAGAGAGAGAATAAACAAATAAACAAACATTTTCTCTTTTTTTGTTGCTTCTAGAATTATATAATCATGATTAGAGAGTGAATTGACTAGAGAATTCCATGGCAACTTTAACATGAACTTTTACTCTTATGATTGGTCAACGTGCATTATCTTTAGAAGAGTTGTGACTATTAGAAGAGTTGTGACTATTGGTAGGCACATGATTTTAAGCCTTTATACACTAACACATCCATATTAGTCTCATTGTCTTTTGTTTATATGCGACCTTCATGACATGTACTTCCTAACTTTGCTTTGATTTTCTATTCAAGACCACATTTTTATCATATGCATTAACATGGAAATGATATAGGAATTCTTTCTTTTTGTAAACTACATTAGCTAAATAGCCTACCCTTAATGTGAATTTTCCCTTTGTTAAATCCCCTTTGAGCTTTATTAGCCTTTCTTTTTGTATAAAACATATTTCATGTTATTAAACTTAACCAAATGTCCTACCCAATCTATAAAGCTAGTGGAGCATTTATTAATTATTGACATTGTAGGTGTACAAAAGTATAAGTGTGGGGGTATCTATATGTGTGGTATGGTTATAATTGTTGGGATGTCAATTTATGTCTTATCATTGAAGTTCCAATGTTGATGTAGCTTCTTTCAATTTTTATATGAAAAAAAGAAGAGAAAAAGCAAAAGAAAAGAAAGAAAAATGTTTGAATAAAAATATCGAGGAGGAAATACATTTGTTTTGAAAAATTGTGTATGATTGGCTTCTCCTCCTACAGTTGTATTGAAAAGGTGATTTACTCGTAATTCATATGAGGTAGATGTGGGTTTGAAGGATAACTCCGTTTAGTTTCAATTTCTTTTCATCAATTGTATGAGTGATTCCTTCTAGTTGGTTATGCTTCATATGGTTTGTGGTATGAAAGTTTGAATTTAAGCTAGGAAACATAGTTTATCATTCATTATAGTTGATGTACATAATTGTAAGGGTATGTTAGTTTTTACACTTGACAACACGTATCGAGTGCACTGCAAAATTTTCCCAACGCTGCATACTAAAATTTGTAGTTATGGTGAGTCAAGATTGTATCTATAGAAAAAGTTAGGTTAATTTTTGTAAAGAAAATAATTGGAGCAAGGGAAATAAAAAAGTGAGAGTTTTGGGTTATACGCAATTGAGAAAATAAAGTAAAATTAAACTAGAAAAAAGTTATAGCAAACGATCTAAAATGATAAAAGTGTTGAATTTATGCAAAGTCCGATTCTGGGATCAATCTTAGTTTAGACATGATTAAACATATCCCATCATTTTAATGTCTTCACACCTCTCTTCGAATTATTGATCAGAGACTAACAATAAACTTTGCTAATCTTAGTTTTCCCTTAGGTTGTATTTACTTAAGATATGTCTGTTAATTGAACCTAGCCACCGTATAACCTAGGATATGCTCTCTAGATTCAATTTGGAAACTTCATTATTAAGTGGAAAATGATTAATATAGGCAGTAACCTCACAAGTTCGTGTTATTTAACCTAAGTTATGTTGTTCCTAACGATTCAAGATCATTAGTGGCTACTAATGAACATCAAATATAACGATTACAGATTATATTCAACATTCTTGCAATAGGTTTGTAATAAAGTAATCCAAATAACGTATTAAGATCATATTTACAAAACCTAATTCAATCAACACAAACAACAATAACAATCTAAAAAGAGAGTATTAACATTAACAAGATGAGATAGCTTAACCGTGACCTGGGCGTCAATTTCACCTTCAAACTGGTGTTGGGAAGTTAGTCGTCCATCTTCTCATTCAAGCTCTAAGCATCAGCCATCGTCGCCTCTGTTGATGTTGAAAGAAGAAGAGAAAACAAAGAAAAATGCTTTAGCTTGCTTCTGTCCTGAATGAGTTCTTTCGGAATATTTGAAAACTAGGCTTAAATGGGACAACTATCCGTTCTCATGCTTGTGAGTGACTTCCTATAGGTGTTAGAAGGACCTCATAGGTGTGACATGCTTTGTCACGGTTGTGAGAGGCTTCTCATGGCTGTGAGAGGCTTCTCACGATTATGAGAAGCATGGAATAGGCGTGAGAAAGTGTCTCAAGAAGAGATCTCACACCTATGTACACCATGGTGTGACCGTGAGAAGCTTCCTTACTTTGCTCCTCACTTTCACACTTTATCTTGTCCGTTCTTCTTTTAATCCTCTTCTTCTTCTTGCTCCATGAATAAATAGAGTATGAACATTGAGAAAATGGCTTCAATAAATATGTTTTTGGGTCACTTTAGCTCTTTGACTTCCGAAATGTACCTAAAATCAAATATGAGCTAAAGTGAGTATCCTAAGCATTTCTAAGTCATTAATTGCTAAGTGTAGTAGATCAAATGAATCAAAATTTAAGCACATCTTAAGTTCCCCCACACTTAGCTTTTGACCATCCTCGGGCAAATCGTCAAAATAAAAATCACAAGCTAAAACTCTTACTCATTTTCGATATTTCCTAAGAATAGGTAATCATAAGTGAAGATGGATGACTTTCAAACCTTTAGCAATAAATAAACATTTAAAGCTTCTATTTATGATCAATTAACATTGATCACCTTTAAAAACTAAGTAATCTAGAGGTATACTTGGACAAAAGGTGTTTAAATAAGATATTTCCATGGGTACACTCAAACACCATTCATGTTTATAACAATCCACAACTTTGCATATCATTTCATTTATCCACTAATAAAAGTCACATACATAATCATGAATCAAAGGACTTTTCTAGGGTTGTAATATGGGCAAGGATAAGGTGAGATGTATTTTAGGTAATGTAGCATAAAAGCCATCAAGCTAGTAAAGTAAAAGTAACACTTAATGAGATATCAAGTACACAAGTTAACATTCATTCAAAACTAGGTACCTTCATCTATTATGAATGCAACTATATTCCATAACTCAATTTAGCTCTCACACCATAAACCATATGAATATAACAAAAAGAGAGCTCCATCCAAAATAACATCAGCCTCATATGTAATATATTCAAACTACCTATTCAATACAACTTAAGGAGGAGAAACCATTAATTAAAATTTTTTCAAAACAATTGTATTTACTCCTTGATACTTTTATTCAAACTCACAATTTTTTCTTCTTTTCTCTTATTCCTTTTCCTTTTCTTCTTTTTTCTTTTCTTTTCAAATATAATGGTGAAAGAGGCTACATCAACATGGGAATTCATAACATGGCATTTTAACAAATATAACCAACCTATATGTATGCACACCCCCACACTTAGGCTTTTGTACAATCATAGTCATCAAGCATTAACAAATGCTCCACTAGCTTTAAGGCTTGAGTAGGACATTTGGTTAGGTTTAAAAGCATGTAATGTGGTTTATACAAAAGAAAAGGCTAATAAAGCTCAAAGGGGGTTAATGCACATTAACCAATCATAAGAGCAAAAGCACAAACTAAAGCTGCCATTGATTTTTCCAGTCAATTGACACTCTAATTATGACTATATAATCTTAAAAGCAATAGAAAATAAAATTTTAATTTTGATTTTGTTTGTTTGATTTTGAAAACTACTTAAGAAGCCACATAAGCAACAATTAAGCTTGAAAACATGCATAAAAACTAAGATCCCCACGCCTACATTTAAAACTTACATTATCCCTAACGTAACATCAAATGCAAGAAATGAAGCATTTAACGAAAATGGTAAATGTGAGAATGTAAATAAACAGAAATTGACTTCCTTTGGGTTGCCTCCTATAGCACCTTTGTTTATTGTCATTGGCTTGACTTCCTGTTGCTTTCATCAAGTGACAACATTTGTGTCTTCCAGAATCAACTTCATTTCTTGATTTGAAACTTTAGCTTGTCTGTTGGTTTGAGGGTGGTAAGTGGTGGAAACCTTGTGCTTGATGTGATATTTTCCGAACATTATTTCCGTCACCCTATTGTAAAAATGAGTTCCTCTATTGCTAACGATTGCTTTTGGTACCCAAAACCTCGAAAGAATGTTAGCTTTAACAAAAATTT
Source organism: Erythroxylum alaternifolium (assembly GCA_027478495.1). Lineage (NCBI taxonomy): Eukaryota > Viridiplantae > Streptophyta > Magnoliopsida > Malpighiales > Erythroxylaceae > Erythroxylum > Erythroxylum alaternifolium. The sequence continues at coordinate 12,489,879 of JANIIA010000001.1, forward strand.
CAATAACCTTTACATCATTAGTTCTAGTGGCTTTGGCTTCCACCCATTTAGAAGCAAATCAACTGCAAGTAATATATAAGTAAAGCCAAAAGGATGTAAAGGTAACATAAATTTATTTCCCTAAATGTAAAAAATTTTACAGAAAAGCATAGGCTTTTGTGGCAATTGATCCTTATAGGATAGATTACTTGACTATTGGCATCTTTCATATGATTTGCAGAAGGTGTTGGACCCCAAATCTTTTTCTATTATTTATACAAGATTATTAATTGAAATTGTGGGTGAGTTTAAAATTTTTCGATGATTAATGATTGAGAATGCAATTATGGAGTCAAGGACATGTATGAAATGAGTTAAAATTTGGCAAAGGACTAAATTGAAAAAGTGAGAAAAATTATTTGGGTAAAATCATAATTTATGAAAAGTTTAAGGACAATTTGGTAAATTTCAAAATTTATGATCAAGGATCCAATTGAACTATTTTGTAAGTACTTTGGAGTGTAATAATTTATTTTGGATTCAATTGGAGTAGAACTCAAGTGTGAATTGAAGAAATTAAGTGAATAGTACATTGAAAGGATGAAATTGAAATAAATTGGAAGTTGTGTAACTAGTGACCCAATTTATGGTGGGAGTTAATTGAATAACTAAATAAGAGATTGTGGTGTGAAATAGAATAAAGGAAAGATAAGCGTTAGTGGGAGATGAAAATCTTGACGTAGACAAATGAAATCGTGACACGTGGCATTTTAGGTAAGATTGATAAGAAAAAGAAAGAAAGTTACATGCTTTCTTCTCCATTCTTCATTTCAGTCGAAAGAAAGAGGAAAAGAGGGAGAGAGAAAAGCTTGAAGCTTTGGGAGCTTATAAGAGAGAGAAAGATTTGCTTGGATTTTTAACAAAATCTACTGAGATTTGGACTTAGTGCAAGAAGAGAAAAATGTTGGAAATGAAAATAGCTAGAGAATGAGCCACGATTGATCCCGTTTGGAGGAAAAAAGCAAGGATTGTAGAATTTGTTAAGGTAAGAAAATGATTCCTTTCAGTTAAAAATGACTTTGGTTTTGAGAAATTAAGCTAGAAACCTAACTTTTGTTCATGGTTGTAAAATGGGTTTTGTTAGCTATGAAACCTAGGGTTTAATTCTTAGTATATGATAATTGTATATTTGAATTTACAAGGAAAAGAATTGACTTGGTGAGATCGGAAGTACAATTGATTAGTGGAAAGTTTAGAGAATTCAAGGTAAGCTCTTGAATTTTTAAGTTAGATTAGTTAGCTAAATTTAATTGGTCATATGATTATTCATTTGTTAAGCTTAAGTATTTAGCTTAAATGTATATTATTATTTTTAGTGTGCTTGAACAAAAGGAAATAGAAGGCAAGTAAATTTGACAAGGAGGAGCAGCTTAAGGCATTAAAACAAGTTAAAAAGTAGGTGGTTAATACCTTGGTACACGTGGAGAAATCCAAGGAGTGTATGCTGTGTGCATTACTTGATTCGTCTTCTTCACTAAAAATTAAGGTAATTAAATTGATAAACTAAACTATGTGTGTGTTTATATGTAATTAAATGGGTTTATCGATGAGCTTTGATGATATGCTTATATGATATTTGACATGTTGGAATTATGTAGCTTTTCGGTTATATGAGAGACATTGATTGAATGCTCGTTTGATATGCATATGATATATTGCATGAACTGTAAATTATTTATGCAATTGATTGTTGATTATAAAAGGGGTTTGCTTAGCTTTAGATAGGAAACATCGAGAGTCCCTCATGCGCATGAATAATTATAAGTGCAAGCCTTCTCTCGGATGCCCGCTAGTGGCAATAAGATCCTGATTAGGACTCAAAATGTTGCCTTGATTGCATTAGGAGCCTTTGAGCTCACGTGACCTCTCAATGGGTTGCAATAAGTGCCTTTAAGCACAAAATGTGTAGCTTCTGCTGCAATAGGTGCCTTCAAGCACAAAATGTGAAAATATTTTATGAACAGCTACCATTCCCCATATGTACGATGAATGGATTTGGTGCCTTGAAAGAATGAGGCCAGAGTTGATAGATTTGATATGATTTACTCTGTTAAGAGTTTTGACATGAAAGCATGATGACATGTTTCGCTTTGCCTAATTCCAGATTGATTGAGCTAATGAATTTAAATGCTACATATGTTGCGAAGTAAGTATGATATGTATTTTAAGTGTTTGATGTGCTGTGTTGGAGTGTCAAATATGCTAAAAGTATGAAACGAACCTAATAAAGGCTGAATATATATTAGAATATGTAAAAATTTATATCCTAACTTCAAGGGCAAAACTGTACTAATCTATGCCTAATTAGGCAAAGTTGTCTTCATGAAAGTTATAGCTTATCCTCTTAGCTTTCCAATGGTATAATGTTTGAAATTTTTTGACTCTAGACGAAGGAGATATGGGTTTTATAAGATAGTGTCACTACATAGGGTGCATGCTGGACAACTTTTAGGAAAACAACCAATTTGAGTTTTTCGTTGTAGATTTGAGATTCCAGCCTTCTTCTCACTTGATCTTCACCTAATCTTCATGTAATGTAACCTTAGACATGAGTACTGAGACCCGAGCCTGACATTTTGATTTCTAGCCCTTTTCTTACTTGATCCAGGCAACCCTATAGAGTGATTTGTCTGCATTTGACCTTCGAGTTACACCTCGAAAATGAGGTGTAACATTTATTCGAACTTCGAGGTTAAGCCTTGGGAACGGGGCCCAATAGAAGGTGTATGCATCTTTAAAAAATGAGGGACAATAGAAACCGCTCTTTAGAACTTTATGAGTCATCCTTTTTACTCTAGAAAATCCTCCATAAACATACGAATAGCAAAAGGATAAAATCGAGGGTGTTTCATTTTTAGGTACACATACCTCCTATTGAATTGATCTACACAGTGCCTTCAAAGATATGGGTCATCCGAAACACAATACTTTGCTTCATTTCACAGCTTATCTCTCTGAGCCATTGACAAGCTAACAAGTAATTTGTTATTAACTAAAAATTCACAATGTTTGCATACCATGGTGGTGTCACACTGGCATAAAATAATTGTTTAACTGGAAATGTCTCTCGCAAAAGGATGTCATCTTCTTCCTTGATTAAACGACTGAGGTGTTCAGCCACCATGTTTTCTGCCCCCTTCTTATCTCTGATCTCCAAGTCAAATTCCTGAAGGAGGAGAATACATTTGATTAGCCTTGGTTTTGCTTCCTTCTTTGTGAGTAGGTATCGTAAAGCTGCATGGTCAGAATAAACAATCACTTTAGTACCAAGCAAATACGACAAAAAATTTTCTAAAGTAAAAACCATAAGTAACAGTTCTTTTTCAGTGATTGAATAATTCAATTGAGCTGGGTTGAAAGTCTTTGAAGCATAATAGAGGGCATGTAAAGCTTTTCCTACTTTTTGTCCTAGAACCACTGCCATTGCATAGTTGCTGCATCATACATGATTTCAAAGGGGATGTTCCAATCTGGGGGTTGAATCATCGGTAGGGATGTCAAAAGCTCTTTAAGTTTGTTGAATGCTTCCTTACACTTATCATTGAGCTCAAAGGAGACATCTTGTTGTAAGACTTGCATAATGGTGCAGCTATCTTCAAAAAGTCTTTAATGAATATTTGATAAAAACCAGCATGCCCAAGAAAAGAATGCACTTCCCGCACAATAAAGGGGTAAGGTAAAGAAGAAATTAGATAAACGATAGATTTGTCTACCTCAATACCTATATAACATGGCCTAAAACTATTTCTTGATCCACTATAAAATGAAAATTTTCCCAATTTAGTACAAGGTTAGTTTCAATGCATCATTCTAAGATAATCAAGATTCTCAAGGCACTTATCAAAAGAAGAACCATACACACTAAAATCTTCCATGAATACCTCTATGATCTTCTCAATAGATTCAGAAAAATGTTTACCATACATCCTTGGAACGTGGCAAGTACGTTGCATAATCTAAATGGCATCCTTTGGTAAGCAAACACACCAAATGAACATGTGAAGGTGGTATTTTCTTGGTCTTTCGATGCAGTGGGGATCTGAAGATAACCTGAAAAGTGATAGTTGTGTAATTACATATGTTTTAGGGTTTAAATTGTTATTTATTTAGTGTGAATTTGAGTGGTGTGTGTGCATTTAGGGTGTAATTATGTTAGTTTGTGTGTTTTAGTG
>JANIIA010000001.1:12567333-12578310 GCA_027478495.1 Erythroxylum alaternifolium
ATTATTAATTAAAATATAACTAATTAAAATATAACTATTCATTAATTAAAATATTATTATTCATTAATTAAAATATTGTAATTAATTAATTAGTTACAATAATTAATTACATTATTATTACTTAATTAATTACATTATATTTAATTAAAATATTATTATTAATTAAAATATAATTAATTAAAATATAACTGTTCATTAATTAAAATATTATTATTAATTAATTAATTTCAATATAATTAATTAAAATATAATTCATTCATTAATTAAAATATAATTAAGTTATTAATTAAAGTATAATTCATTTTGTAATTAATTAATTACAATATTTTTTACAAACCAACCATTGTCAATGGTAATGGTAATCATTCCTTCATCTTAACCAACCATCATAATTATAATGATTATATCCATTATCATTCCTTCCTATATTCGTTCTCATTCTCATTCTCATTACCTTCTATAAATCAAGTGCCCCCTTAATTATTACTTTTACCTACCAACTTCACTATCCTTTTTCCTTCCAAAGCTTATATAAATGCTTCAGGACTTATAGTCTATTACTTACCGATCAATATTATGAATATCTGATTGACCTATTTTGTGAGCTAATCAATATTGTAATAACTGCAAATTTATGGTGTAGTTGTAGCTAGTATTGGCAAGTACGAGTCTATCCTACAAAGATGATAAATAATAGTAATTACCCTTCCCCTATTATTGATTTTAGATTTTAAATTGAAAGAAACCAAAACTAAATAAGTAAAAGAAAATAAGTAAAACCGAAAATTCATAAAGCATTAGGAAATTATCGATATCGAGTATTTTAATATCTAAGTTTCAAATCATCCTAAACCCTTAACAAATTGACCTTTTATCATGCAATTGATTTGATAATTTATTGAACCGTGGAGACTTTTATGGTACGTTAATAGCTGACCTTAAGTCTACTAACAACTAATCATAAAGGTTTCTAACCGAATTACTCATATTAAATCTTATAGGATTGTGTTACTAGTTTATGAATATCTCTATTAGGTTTGACTTTAATCTAAAAGATTTATGTTATCCTATGTCTAGGGTTGCAATCAATCTTTTCCAATTACCATGAATCTATTCAAGCCCATGGTTTCTCAATCGCTACATATGAAATCAGATTATGCTCTAATATTTCAGAATACTAGAACATAAATAAAAACAACTAATTGGATCATAACAAATCAATTATTCAATTACATTAATAGAAAAAACAACATATGTTAAGGTATCGAAATAGGTTTCATCTAACCTAAATACTAACTGGACGTTTAGTTACATATAATCGAATATAAAATCAAACATGCATTGAAAGAAAAACAAATAGAAAACAACATATTCATAATTCTAAATTTCCATAGTTTTCTTCTATCGAGTATCCTTGTGATGTAGAGATATGATCTAGTACTCCAATGGATCTATCGATGATTCTTTTGTGTTTTCCACTTCTCTGAACTAAAATAGTCCCTTTTAAACGAACTCCATATCTAGAATCACCTCCAAGAGTTTGCTCTCCTCTTCTCCTCCTAAAAATGTCTTTTTATCAGGAAATTTAGGATTTTGGGAGATGCACAAATTGTGTATTACCAAATTTTCTAAAAATCACAAAAGTGCACAGCCTTAAATAAGTGTACGGACAGATGTGTGACTGTGCATCTTTTCTGTTTCTGACCTTGATATCTTTATATTTAGTGAGTTTTGTTACTAAAGAAGACATTCAATAACTAAATAGATATTTTGTTTTAGTCTTGGCTAAAAGCCTAAATTAGATCCTAATTTTTTTTAGTTTAATCAGTTTAGAACTTAAACTTGTAATTTGCTCAACCAAGGTTTAAACTTTTACGAGTTTGCTCATTTTAAGGATTTTTTACGTGCCGTTTTTATATATAAAAAGTATATTTAGAGAGGCCAGGTAGATTTGAAAAGCCACGTAAAAAAACCACAGAAACCACGTAGATTTTTTAAAAAAGAAAATCATTTAAATTTTTCATACTAAATGTGTATAATATTTGCATACCCATCCATTTACCTCTCAAACATTTACTCAATCATTTTCTTTTATTTACTTGAAAAGAAAAAGCAAAAAAAATGCTTTTTAGATTTGTTTGTCCCTTCAATCATCATCTTTGCTGTGGACTCGCCACCTTTATCAACAAACCCTTTTTAGGTTAGTTTTGTGCACTTTAAATGAAATAATATCAATTGATTAGTTAATATGTTTATAATTTGGTTACATTTTTTATTCTGATGTCCTCGATATAGAATAAAAAATTGATTTTGTGTTTGTGTTATAGTGCTTCGTTACATTGCTGTTGAAATTTGTATAGCTCGTTTGCCAATTGCTTAAACACTTTTTAAGGAGTTTTGCCTACAGGTGTATCTTTTTCTAGCATATACAAGTTAATGGCAGAAGCGTTTTCAAAGTATGGCAAAGTCGTGTGTGGTTGTACTAGAAAAGAACAGGTTTTTTTTCTTTCTTATTTCAGTTATGTTTATACTGGTTTTCTTCTCAATACATTCATTCTTTTAGTTTCATTTAAGATAATAACGAATAAAAACTAAACAGACCCAAATGTTTCACACACATGACTTTCTACCAAGAAGATGAAGCCCTGAGAGTCTTAACGGAGATAAACGGAAAGGTAAAATTACAGTCCTCTATAGAATTTGAGTGAAATGGGTAAAATAGTAAATAACAATGGGATTATGGATCATTTGGCAGCTCGTTGATGGACGCATTGTCTTTGCAAAGTTTTGAGCTAAGTCTTCATGATTCTTAACTAAACTAGATTTATATTGTAATAAACTTTAACTGAGCATTGGTTTTAAGCCACGTGAGAAACTCTTGTGACAAACAAAAAGACATAAACTTTACAATAGTAAAGTTTAGTGTACTTTGCATCATCAGATAAATTCTAGAGTATTATTGATTCTACTACAAAACTCCCATTTGTAATTGTAATACGGTGATTGAGTTTATTTTTCGGATGAGTGTAATTTTAAGATGATTGAGTTTGGTGGGTGAAAAGAAACAAATATTTCGGGTATAGTTATTATCTTTTGTCTTTATGCCCAAAGATAGCTATAGACAATGTCTTTGGAATAATAGATGCACGTGCATCTAACTATTGACAGCAATTCTTAGAATTGCCACCAAAAGAAGCAGAAAGAAGAATGGGAAAGTCTATGTTAGAATACTTAAGATTCGAGGAAAGAAATGTATGTTGTAGCTCATTTATCCCCTATACATCCGAGATTTTGAACAAATATCTCTACCCAAGGAATCATGAGGACAGTTCATGAGAGAACAGCAGCAGGAGGAAAATGCAGAGAAAAGGCGATGATGCATGAAAAGATTGAAAATAAGGTGAAAATTTGGGAATTATATGATGATTTAAGGTTTTTGTTAAAAATTTAAATGATTTTATTTATTTTTTACTTTTGGAAAATCTATGTAAGTTTTTAACGTGATATTTAAAGATTAATTGATTTGTTTATAACGGTGCATGTATGACACTTCTTAATTTTCATCCAAAAAAGACTTAAATTAAGCAGACTTGTGAAAGTTTAGATCTTCGTTGAGCAAGTTACAAGTTTAAGTCCTAAACTGATCAAACTAAAAAATGTTAGGCCTCAATTTGGGCTTTTAGCCTTTAGTCTTTAGAGTTTTTTCTTTTAATTTGGTCTATAATTTTTAAAATTACAAATTGCTCTCTAAAAATTCCCAATATTGTAGGTATCGGTAGGTACGAATCTATTTGTAGTGTGCCAACCAACCTCACTAACCTTTTCTGTTACCTACCAACCTTGATAACCTTTTCCATTCCAAAGCTTATATATAAATGCTTCAAAACTTGCAGTTTGTTACTTGGATCAGATCTCTTATTCGATTATGGTATTCTTATCATGTTTCGTTAAATCTCATCTACTCATTTATATAAATTCCACATAAACATATGAGTAAGATTTAATAAAATAGAGTTAGAACGGAAGAAATGAAATAGAAAATTTGACTTGCCTACCAACTCATTAGCCTTTAACCTCACTAAGCTTATATAGAGTTTCGGGATTTACAATATGTTACTGACCAATGTCACTTACCTTCTGCCTCCTAATCAAGATTTTGAGTTTCGTACTGTTTCGGTCGGTACCGACCGAAAGGTTCCATACCGGCCAAAAAACGGTATGAAACTATGCCTATTGGTACTGGTTATTGGTACCAGTGATTTCATATGGTACCGGCCGGTATTTAAACTACTGGCCGACTACCGTGAATTTGGAAAAGATGAAGGATTATTTTGTAAAAAAAAATCACCTCTCTCAGGCCCTCCCCCGCCGTCGCTGCAACGTGCGCAGATGATGGGCTTAATCTCACGCGCCCATTGTCTTCTCCACGATACTGATCACAAACCCAGTTTTTGAGCTTCTCACTGTCGTCTTCACACCTCGAAGCTTCCCACCATCGCTGCCTATCTACGTCGCTGTTTCTCCTCACCGTCGGCTACCTTGGCTGTCCAAGTGATGCAGTGATGACAATCGCCTCAGTGACACCAACTGATGGCATCGTGATGGGCGTCACAATGATGCTAGCAAGTGACATTGTTGCCAACGACATGGGTTTCCACCCATCTGTATTCAGTAAACACAAAGCCAGTAAACCCAGAAAAAGCTAGAAAAATAAAAATTTCAGATCCAAGTAAACCAAGCAGAACCAGAGAATACGAATAGGCATATTCATGGATGTAAAACGCAAGCAATACATGGATTTTAGAAACCCAACAGAAGCACAAGATCACATATGCAAACAATATCGCAGATGCAAAAAACATAAGCAAAAGCACAAAATGCAAGCAATATATGGATTTTAGAAACCCATAAGATACAATCTCGTGTATAAAACTTTTGGTAGGATAAGTCCAAAATCCAGAGAGTTGAGTTAGGGGCTTTTGGACTTTTGCTTCTTAAGTGCAGAAGCTTCTGGATCAACTAAACATATACAGATATTTGGCTACTTGGTTATTTTAGGTTGTTAAATAAATATTGGGAACTTTTAAAGGAAAAATGAGTTTTTTATTAATTAAAATAATAATTATGATAAATAATAAAAAAATAGAATAAAATAATTTTATACTGAAATTATACATAACGATTATATATTAATCTATATTTTAAATGTAGTACCAATATTTGTTTGTATATATTGTTGATGCAACATTTTATTTTTTAATAACTCAAAATCCTTTTATAAACATTCTAAACTTCATTCATGCACCAATTTTAATTATCATATAGCAATATCTGCTAATTTGAGTGTTATATATGTCATCAACTCATTCTAATTATTCATAAATTATATATATCAAACATGAAAACATTTTTGGACATGTATTATTAGTGATTTTGAAGCAAATCATCGACCTCTTAATTAATTTGAAGTCCTAGAGTCAAGTTTGTTACTTAACCAAATTTTATTTCAAAATTTATTTGACTTAATTATTATTTATTATATGATAAAATTGTAATATTTTAAATATTTTAAATTATTCTTAATTTTATATTGGTATTATGATTAAATGATACTTTTTATATTAATTATGATTATTATTTATATCTGAAAAGTAAATAATGTTAATAAAAATAAATAAATGATTGTTATTTTAAATTTCTAATATTATAATTTTTAGACATTGTTGATGTAAAATTATAAATTATACAGTATAATATATTAAAGAATTATTTTATAATATTAAAAAAATTTAAGAACTATTTTATAAATTTAAAAAACTATCTCAAATGATATCTAATATTAATATCAGTTTAGAAGAGTACTAGAACCTAATCTCATAGTAAGTATTCGCATCATTGCTCCCAATGCTTTAATAACCTCACCGTCCTTTTCAACCTCAATGCTTATATAAAGCTTCAGGACTTATTTCACACGTACCTCTTGGTTTAGAAAGATACAATAAATCCAGAAAGCTGAAACAAAGGTGGTTCTATATCCATGGATTCGAAATTCAACCAAGAAACAGAAGTAGATGCATGTGTAAATGCCATGATATTTCCAAACTCTTTCTTGCTGCCAATGATTATTAAGGTAGCCATTGATCTTAACTTGTTTCGGATCATAAACAAAGCGGGCCCAGATGCTCGTCTCTCAGCCTCTGAGATTGCCTCTCAGCTTCCCACAAGAAACACCCAGGCCTCTGCAATGCTTGAGCGGATACTTCGTTTCTTTGCCAGTCACTCCATCCTCTCACACTCGCTGCGAGATCTCGAAAATGGTGGTGTTGAGCATGTTTATGGGCTCGTGCCGGCTACTAGGTTCTTTCTGGGTACCGGAGAAGAAGTGAACTTGACTCCCTTGGTAGAGTTGGGCTGTCTACCTGTAACTTTGGATGTTTGGTATGAGAGATTTGTTTTCTTCAGTGTTTTTAAAACTCTCCTTTTGGTTGGTGTTAATTAGGATGTGGTCATGTATTTCTTGTGTACAGGTCACATTTGAAAGATGCAATACTTGGGGGTGGCGATCTTTTTACAATTTTCAAACAGATGTCCTTGTTCGATTACATGGATAAGGATCAAACTTTTAACAGCACATTCAACAGAGCCATGGCTGGTATTGCTCATGTGACGGTCAAAGAGGTTTTAGCGAAATATAAAGGACTTGAAGGGGTTCGAACACTAGTTGACGTTGGAGGTGGCACTGGAACGACTCTCAATATGATTATATCCAAGTATCCTTCTATTAAAGGAATCAACTATGATTTGCCGCATGTTATTGAAAGTGCTCCACCATACCCAGGCAAGTATTGTAATTAATTACCTGAAGTTAAACCTGACAACGATGCTATTAATTTAATTAATTATTTATTTGCATATGTTTATTTTTGTAGGTATAAAACATGTGGGAGGAGATATGTTCACAAGCATTCCAAAAGGCGATGCGGTAATAATGAAGGTAATAAAACCCAATCTCTTATTCCCTCCTTTTTGGTTTTGTTTGGTTTGTTGAATGAACAACCAGGTGTCACTTCAACTAATAAGTTAAATTGTAATTTAGTTCATTATTTCACTCCCTTAATTAGCAAACAAGATCTTACTTATTGTAGAGCATCTGTCACAACTGGGACGATCAAAGCGTGGTAAAGTTTCTTAGGAACATCTATCAAGCGCTACCAGAAGATGGGAAGTTGATAATGATTAATGAGACACTGCCGGAAGTACCGGAGACAAGCAAGAGTTCTCAATATGTTTCAAGAATGGACATGATCATGTTCACCCTTCCAGGCGGGAAAGAGAGAACTGCGAAGCAATATGAAGCATTAACCAGAGCTGCGGGTTTCTCAAGGTTTAATGTTGCTTGTATAGTTCATGGTATTTGGACTGTGACGGAGTCCTACAAGTGAATGGCGTACTTAATGAATGCTACTCCAAAATACCCTAGAGGCGATGCACGTTTTATCAACTTCTGGGATGATTGCAGTTTTTTTTTTTCCTTTTTATCATTTAAATTTCTACCTGTTGTCAACGATTCTAGGTCCAGGATTTGGGAAGGGAGGCTAGAATCTACATATAATAACCTTCCACTTTATAGGTGAGCGAGCTTGCTATTATTACGACTGAGTTCGAAGATTTTGAAGTTCTTCACCACTACTAACGATTAAAATTTTTGCGCAACGATTTTCGTTTTAATGTTGTTTTTTGTTGAGAAAATATAATGAATTTGGCCGGCTATAAAGAGTTTTAACAAGCAACAATGGGCAGTACATAATTGTAGAGTTAATTAATATACATATACAAATGAGATGAAGAAGGCCATATAAAATTAGCATTGGTAGAAGTACAAGAGTGTCATAAACAATCAATATTCTGCCATTAGGATGATGATTGTAGTTAGTAATCAAGTTCCAATACCTGGGCAAAAAATGAAGAAGGTTGCAGTTTGGAAGTTTAATACGAGTCTCCAAGAAACTTGCAATTGATACTTTATTATGAACTATTAGATTTCTCATCAAAATCTTTTTGTGACGGGCATTAGCCCCTCTTATTCCAGGACACATTATTCATAATTTTGAGTCCCCAATTGGGCCCTTTTTTCTTTCAACTTGTTCTCATCTTAACCACAAGTTCAAACTCCTCAGCCAGTTTAGGATTCTTACTTGAGAGTTGTTTGTGAGTTATTATCGAGCTCACCATCCGCATATTCATCAAATAAAGGTATGGTATCCTGTTTTTGTTCCCCATTCATATTTGAAAGACTTATCATTTTCAACTTTCTATTGAGTTTGCACAAGAGGTTTCAGATTTGAAATTGTCTGCGTATCCTCTTCTTTGGTAAGGCCTAGCACTTCTCCAAATCCACCTGCCTTGAAAATCTTGCCTCTTGGTTTCCATGTTTCTTAACATTGCATTGTGGTTTTTAAGTATAAGAAACTTTGATTTGATCTTCAAAGGGTTCTAAGCATTCATCCAATCGAATAATTGGGATACACTCTCGTAAGTCTGACATGGACGTAACCAGTATACATATTTGATCAAATTGAACTCTTCTTATCTCAATCTGTAGCTTGGTCCATGCAAATTGGCTTATCAATGAAGTTTGCAATGTAACTTAGTTGTGGTCCTATATTCAAGTGGGACATCACGTATGCTGATCCAAATTGGAATATGGTCCCATTTAATGTCCTCCATCTTCATACCCGGTCACCAAATTTGTAACAAAATAGGTTTGTTATGAATGTGTCAGGGCCCTAATTGAAGAACCTTCTTCGTACCCTCTAAATTGGAGAATTTGAAGAGAAAGACATCATCATTATTGATGAGCAACTCCTCTCAACCAAGGTTTTTCTAGTTATTCGTAACCCATTGTTGAAAAGAGAGATGGTGAAGAAAAGACGACTCACAGTCAAGTAAACCACTTCGTAATTAGATTTCATTGAATAATTAATAAAAATATTGCATTATAAGTCTTCTTCCCATATGAGAGTTGCCATCCTCCAGCTCAACAACAACCATCAAATAAGCCTCGCCCCCCTCAACTACCGACATTAACTTCCTTTTACTAACTACCAAAACCTTGTCCTAAACAGTACCTAAACCAACATTGAATTCCGCAAGCCCCGGAAAAGACACACCAACTATCACCACCAATATAAACACAAATTCTCCAAATGACACACTGCCTGAACCCCTTAACCCTATTGAGTTCCCACCTTTGAAGGGTACTTCACAACCCAGAAAGAACTTGAAAAGAGAAAGACTATATGGAGCTCCATCATTGGAGATTCTAGAAATTTGGGAAAATTTGGATTTGTTGAATCAGCAAAAGATGACCCATTCAGGCCCACTTGGAGGTGCTTTGACTTGGAGCAAAGAAATGGAGCTTATCTCTGGAAGGTATTTTCCTAGAAAAACGATTAACTTTTTTTGTAGTGAACAAAAGGGAAAATACTGATTGGAAAAATCTAGGTTCGGTTAATACAATGGTGAATGAAGATGGCACCCAGGGGTTATTATGGATAAAAGAAAAATGGAAACAATCCTATTGTGGGTAAAATTTTCATAAGGTCCTAATGTAGCGCGTCGTAACACTATTTAACATAATTAGACCTACAACTATAGTAATGATGAATCTAAATCGATCTCACAGAGAGTGTGTGTAAAGCTTTTAAAATGAAAATAATTGGTGTTTAGGTTATAAGGCTTTTTTTGTTTATCAAATAAGAAAATAAAATGAAGCTAAATTAACAAAAATAAATTAAAGAAAACATGTAAAAATGATAAAAAGTAATGAATGCGTTAAGGACTCGATTTTTTAGTTTAATCTTGGCCTATACCCAATTAAACATAATCTATTAAATTGTTGTTCTTTTACCTCTCCTAGCAACTATGACTCATAGGTTAATAATAAACTCTGTTAATCCCGATTTTTCCTTAGCTCTTGTTTAATTAAGAAGAGCTCGTTAATTAAACCTACCTATCGAACAACCTAGAATAAGCTCTCTAGATTTAATTAAACAACCACATTATGAATTACAAAAACAGATTAATCAAGGTAACAACCGCACAGGCTTAGGTCATTTAACCTAGGTTATTTATCCATAATGATTAAAAACCATTAGTTGTTACAAATGAATCGGAAAAAAACAATTACGTATTGTATTCGATTATAATAATGGGTCCATACATAAAAACAATCAAATAGAGCATTCAATCATTCTTACACAATACCCAATTCACTAAATACAAGATATCATAATCAATCATAAGAGTGAAGAACAACAAACTCAGTGATAGATACGCTTAATCGAGTTCTTCGACATCGATATCACCTTTGAACCGGTGTTGGGATGTTTAGCCCTCCATGGGTCTCTCCATAGGTGAGAGCATCTGTCACCCTCTTCTCCTCTTTTCTGAGACCTCTCTAAAATGATTAAAAACTTTTTCATGTCTCTACCGTTACATTCTATCGTTTCATACCAAAAAGTAGGGTTAAAATGAGATAGGTAGTCATTTCTCATAGGTTAAGGAATGTCTCATGGTCGTGACACCTTAGTGTGTCATTGGAGTAAGAGATGTCTTACTCCCATGACACTTCCAAGCATGGCAATGAGCCAAGTTCTACACTCTTCATGCTCTTCATTTTATGTATTTTCTTGTCTTCTCTTACTCCATGAAGACAAGTGAGTGTGAATCTTTGAAAAAAGGCACAAATATAGTGCTTTCGACCCACTTTAGCTCATTCGCTTCCAAATTGTACCTAAAACCAAATATAGACTAAAGTGAATGTCTTAAGCATTTCATAACATTAATCACTAAGTGTTTTAGAACAAATGTACAATCAATTAAGCACATATCAACTTTCCCCCACAATTAGCTTTTGTCTATCCTCGGGCAAAACATCAAATTCAAAATCACATACCTAAACCATTTACTCATGTC
>JANIIA010000001.1:12631776-12649417 GCA_027478495.1 Erythroxylum alaternifolium
CTTTTTCCCAATGTACCCTTAATGAGTCCCAAAAGTTCACTTTACCCTTCCTTATAAGCTTAGGCTCTTTTGGTAATTAAGTTATATGCCAAAAATGCCCTCAATTCATTCTTATTCATTTATTCCATAAACTATTATGTTTAATTTAACGGAAAAAAATTTTCGGGGGTCAACACGTATTATGGTTATCAGTCAAACCCAGGATGAGGACATGGAACAGGAGCGGGAAGAAGGAGATAAAGGAGAAGGTTAAGAATTCCTTTCGACTAAGCCAGTGATCGAGTCAATTAAGGCAACTCGATATGTATTTCCATTCCCTATTTTGGCTGAATAGGAGTTATATACAAAGAGGGCAACAAGGAAAATACAGGAGATTGAATCAAACAAGGTCGAGAAAGTGACGGAACGACTACAAACGGAGCTCATATTAAAGGAATTCGTGAAGAAGAAGGTGAAGGAGAGAATATCGGAAGAGAACCTTAACATCACACAGAAGAAAGAGGACCAAGAGTACTTTTTCATCCCCTGTAGTATCAATAGAATCATCATAGATAGGGCATTCGCAAACTTAAGGGCAAGTATAAACATGATGCCCTACACCTTTAGTTAGAAGCTGGGCTTAAGAGAGTTAGCACCCACTAAGTTTTTGGTAAAGAGGGCCAACAGAACAGTACACAAACCGATGGGGATTATAAAGGATGTTTAAGTAAAAGTCGATAAATTTACCTTTCCCACAGACTTCTACATATTGGACATCGACAAAGATATGGAAACCCCAATAGTTCTTAGATGACCGTGATCGTTCTTGTCCATTACACGTTCAATCTTTGACATTGATGGGTGTGAATTAACTCTGAGGATAAGAAAACAACAAATAACCTTGTAAGTGTCAAGGAAGACTACGGATCTCCTTTACCTCTAATGGATAGTAAGGAACCTCAACCTCGAGGAGAATGGTAGGATATCAAGGATCCTGGGAATGCTTTCAGGAAGAAGCGCTCAAGAAGAAGAAGGCAAGGAAAATAGAATTGTAAGGAAGGTGGAAACCGTAGCATGATAGCTAAAGTGCAAACTTTGAGATTAATGATGATGCTATTATAGCGCCATTCATTCCAACCACTGTGAATTTAAAAAAGGGTCGAGCTATTGACATTAAAAGAAGCGCTACAGGGAAGGCAACCTATAAAAATTTAGTTTTTTATTTACTTTTGTTAGAACGTCTAAATTCTATAGTTAGGATTATTTTTTATTTTCAAATAAATCAAGACGGAATCAGATTTCAGAATAAAGTGGATGAATTGAGCAAGCAAAGAGCGGTGAAAGGGGCCACAAAAGAATCAAGGATTAAAAGTGAAAATATTGGAAAAAGAAAAAAAGAAGAAAAATCAAGAAGTGGGGAAAAACTGCCACGATTGTGGCCTGTGACTATGCAAAATAAGGGGAGTATACACTTTTTAAAGAAATTTTTACCATTTTACCCTTTTAACCACCTATATATTTAGTTCTAACTTCACTTTTACATTCACTTTCATTTCAATTTATCTCTCTAGACTTCAAGCCTACAAAAGCTCTCACATCTTTTTAAAAAATTTCAAACTTCAAATTTTTTTCCGAATTCTACTCAATTCCTAAAAATTATGCCGCGTATTAAACAATCAGCCCAACGATAGTAATTAAGACGAATTCAAGTTGCGGGATGTGGAAGAAGAAATCAAGCAGCAGACTTTGGCACGCCTTTCCTGATCTACACAGAGGAGGAAGGTATTTGTTTCTAAGCTCTTAATGCTAGACAGATAGTATTTCCTAAGTACTTTGATTTTGAAACACTTGATAGGCTAAAGCTACGCGAGAAAGTAGAAAATTTAGCTAAAAGAATCCAGTGGGCCTAATTTATACAATTCCAATTTCTTGTCTATCAGGAGCTTATATTGGAATTTTTCACTTCACTAACTTAGGAACCTAAGAACCCCAAGGAATTGTGGTTTAGGTTGAGAGGAAGAGCCTGTGAATTGAACATAGAGATCATGTGATATATGTATGGATTCCCCGAATCCTCCATCATCGATCAACATAAGGCTTTTCATCCTTCTCAATAGTAGAATGAACTCACTGTAATTGAGCAATTTCATGTTAAGAATGCTCATAATAACATAATACGGTCCCATGAATACTTGTTGCTACATAAATTTATGTGTCAGTTGGTTTTTAACAAAACTATAACCAACAAGTGTTCCACAAAGGAATTTTTTATATTGTGGTGTATAGATCACAATATTCCAGTGTGAACATCCACACATGTGCTAAATGCTACTATTGCAACTCTGCGTAAGAGGAGCAACAATCTAGGAATGGGGTACTTAGTGTTTGCCATTGCAAAATATTTTGGCATGGACTGGAGTGGATTAAATGTTCATCTCCCTAAATTCCTAAACCATCACCACTTTTGACGAGCTGAAACTTAAGTCCCACAACATGGAACTTAAGGATATCAGCCAGAAGACACACGTCAGAATCAGGGCTAATCAGGCGAGCTTAAGTTTAGCCCTGTCGTAGCAAGCAAAGGAGGACTCTACCAGTGAAGACTCTGAGGAAGAGGAAGAACATGGCTGGAAGGAAGTTTTGGATGCCATCTCCGAAACTAACAAGACACTTGCAGAGAACACTAGAATGATGAATGAGATGGCCCAAACACAATGCTTCCAGAGCCGGGATATTTATTAGATCCATAGATATTTCAAGGCTCAAGGCATTCAATTGCCACCTCTAATTCCATCACCACCTCCATCCCCATGAGATTTGTGTCTAACCCATTCAATTATTTCTTTTTCAAATTAGCCTTAAGTTCTATTTTTTCTTATGTTTATTTCTATTTTATTTTTTGTTTACTTTAATTTCTATCTTTTCTTTTCTTTAATGTGTTGTTTGCTCCCATCTCTTATTGAGGACAATGTGTTGTTCAAGTGTCGGGAGGGGCTATGTGTTTTATTTTTTATGTGATTTTGCATATTGTATGATAGTTATTAGGTCGCATTGTGTGAATTGTTTGGATATGTCAATGGCTTAGATAGAGTGAAATTTATTTAATTTTAAACATAGTCTAATAGGTTGTGAATAATCATCAGCCTGTAAAATTAGTGAATTAGGGGTCTTTAAATAAATATACAACTTAATTAGGATTTAGAGTAAATTTAGCACCCTCTAGATTGTTACATTCATTCATGATTTGAGGCCTTTGAACTTAAGTAGCTTAACTAGTATTTTTCATGGAAATGATTAGCTAAAACAACAAAGTAAGCAATAAAATAAAATAAAATAAATAAATAAGGGTGTTAAATAAATCACTATTTCGCTGACCTTTGGGTTATGAATAAAGCTAGTATTAAATTGAAAACGTGATATAGCCGAGTAACCAGACTGACACGCATCATAAATGTGTGCCTCTGTGTCAAAAAGCACTAATGGTGTTTTAACTAAGCTGTTTAATAAAAATGACTTAGTCAAGAGACCGGATCGACATTCATCACCAATATTTGTCTTCGAGTAAAAGACTAAGTCTTTGCTTAATTTTTTTAAAAAAGTGTGTGCTTTTTAATAAAAAACTACCGAACTTGTAATAGGCTTGACTTTTCATAAAAATATACTTAGGAATAGTTACAGAGTCTGAAGGACCAAAGAACTATTAATGTGTGTGTGCAATGGAAAAGGGTAATTAAATTAACACTTAGGTCTTAATTAATTTGTATATTTAGTTCCAAAGCCCCTAGACTCAGATTTTGCATGTTAATGATTAGGTATAACTTGTATGATTGTGTTTAAGATTAAATTTATTTCATGAAGTTAAAGTCATTGCCTCATTACTGAATTGTGTGTTGTGTGTTTGTTGTTTTGTTTTCTTGAGGACAAGCAAACATTTAAGTGTAGGGATATTGATAGTTGTGATTTGCATCATGTTTTAGGGTTTAATTTGTTATGTGTTAAAGTTTTAATTTGAGTGTTTAGAATGTATTTAGGTTTTAATTATCTTAGTTTATGTGTTTAAGTGTTTTTTATGGGTTAGTATGAGTCTTTGAACTTAAATGTTATGCTTTTGAGGTACTTTGATGTGTTTGTTAGTGTTTCAGGATTAACGGCAAAGAATGGAGAAGTTTCAAAGAGTTTTGGGCCCAAATCACGGCCCATAATCGTGGCACAATAGGGAGATATGAGCCACCATACCCTAGGCCATGGTCACGATCGTGGCCTACATCAGGCAGACACAAAAATAGGTGAAAATTTCAAGTTTTGAAGAACTTTTCAGACTATTTCGACCCCAAATGAACCCCAGGGCTTCTAAGGTATTTAAAGGAACATAAAGAATAGAAAAAGGAGCTTTTTACATAAGCCAAATCCCAAACCTTATAGAGAAATTTATCGAGAGATTAAGAAAGGATCGAAGGAAGAGAGGCACGGAGAAGAAGTCACGCAAAGTACTTCCCGTAACAGGAGGTTTCTCGCCATTGCTGCCTTTGCCATTTTGTTCCAATTGTATTTTCTAATTTATTTTCAATTTTATTGATGTGTAGAATTTAGATAATTTTTGAGAATAAGAATTGTTGAATGTTGAGTTTTATCTATACTCACCTTCGGGATTTAATTTTTTATATTAATGAAAGTTGGATTTTTGTGTTTTTATTAAGTTATTGTGATTCAATTTCTGTTCTTACGGTAATAAATTGAGAGGGTGAACTGAATGAAAACCATCAAATTAGGCTAACAAGAGTTAGGTTGTCTGATAGATTAAGAATTGAATCAAACCGGTAAAATTGTGTAACGAGAGATCGAGCATAGATTTCTAATAGGTTATTGGACAATTGCAGAACTATTTTAGGTTTTGGGTCAATTGGAAATTGAGAGATTACAATTCCATAATCTAATTAGGGTTAAAGATTATAACTCGAGAGAGAGTAATCCACCCTTAGATTGTCTAGACCCAATAATTCAGTAATTTCATAATCAATTAGGTTCTATTAAGGTTGGACTAAAACCCCCTTTCTCTTAATTGGTAGTTCCTAAGTTGATTATTGATTGGGTTGTGTAAATTTCTATCTTGTTTATAATTTATGAATTTAATTCTTGAGATTGATTGTTTGATTAAATATTTTTCTGCCTAGTTGTTTATTTTAATTATTTACGAATTTAAGTTAAGCCTTAGATTTTAAGATTAAGTTACTCCTCCTTGTGGGATCGATACCTTAGGTACTACGTGAATGATCCGTACGCTTGTGGCCCTTTAAATAAGAATCATAATATCCTAATCCTATAAGGAAAGTGTTTTCTTACCTATTCCTAGCTTATACCTATATAGGAAAGACCTAAATAAGATAGGAAATCCATAATTTGGGGATACAAATCAGTCTTGAATATGGATATCTCCTAAATTAAGGAAACAATCTGACTTATCAAGATAGGAACAAAATTATTAAGGAAAAAGTCTTAATAAGGCCTTATTCACAAAAAAATGAAAATTTGGGCTTAATTAAATAAACATAACCAGCCCATTTGTTAATTGCATTTTAATTATGCAGATTGGGTTCCTTCAAACCAATGTGTGATGATCAATCTTATATCTTGGATTCCAAGCTTGGTTCACCATGTACTAAGTCTTGTCCAAAATCTTGTACATAAATCAGTAATTAATCTTGATAGTGCTTTAGCACCTTCAATAATAGCCTCCTTTTCTTACATTTCCATGATTAATCCTTACAAAGCTTCTTTCATTCGTTTTGTTGTTGTTGTATTTATTGGACCTCTAACTCTGTGTAATAGGTCTCGGGAAAGTTTTCTAACATCATTTGGAGCCATTCGGTTAGTATCTTGATCCCCATCAAATGGTTACCCCAAAAATGTCATATAATATAACATAGTATAGATATTGATTGAACTTCCGAATACATGTCACCATATTTGTTGTTCCAAGTTTGTGATGTTGCCATATACGATGGCATATTATAACTCCCATAAGAATATTGTCCTCTCCATTCTTCCATTATGGCTTTTAGCTATAATGATGAATCTTAAATCCTAACAATACACCACAAACACAAAGTCAAAATAGAGAAGTTCAAAAAATAAATGTATCAATACTAAAGAAAGTAAAAATAAAAATAGATACAAATAAATAATCATTAGATTAATAAAAGCTAAGCTTTCCTAATATTGCAATTCCTAGCAAAGATGCCCAAAACTTCATTGATGATTTCTATGCTTGTAAATATTTATCAATTTAATCACAAGTGTACAGTGAAACTGTAGCTCACATTAACAAGTATGGGTCGGTCCCACGAAAATTGTAAGTACTAGTATTAAACTTTTTCTTATTATTTAACCAACAAATCAGATTTTAGATTTACTTAAAAATTAAACTAAAAAATAAACTAAGATTAACACAATACTGAACTCAAAAAAAGAAAAATAGTACAAAAATTTAATATTAAGTAAATAACACCTAGGTGATGAATCCCCCTAAAAATCCTTAAATGCTAACCTTTATCATACAATTAGACTATTGATTATTAGATCATGAAAATTCCTATCTTATGTTAATATCTTTCTTAAGAATATTAACAACTAATCCTCAATCGATTAACTGAATTATCTTTCTATTTAAAACCCTTAATATTGCATTACCGACCTTTGAATTTCACTATTATGTTTAACCCTAATCTAAAGGATTTATGCCTACCTATCTTTAGGTTTGCATGCAACTCCTTCCGATTATCATAGATTTATTCACACAAAAGGATTTCTTAATCTTAATCTCAATCTCAATTATATGAAATTAAATCATGGACTAATATTCTAGATATATTACTTCAAGAATATTACTTATAATTGAATCACAGTGAATCAATCAATAAAATTGCATTAAAAAAGATGAAATCATATTGTCATCATAATTTAAGGTTCACCACAATTAGGCACTAAAAACTTTAGTTCTTATCTATAGAAAACAAAATCCATAAAAAATACTCAGAAGAATAACTAGAAAATAAAGAAATCATATTTTAAATCTCCTTTTGTCTCTAATGAATCTTCTTACAATTTGGATTTAATGAATCTCTCTATCAGATCTTGTGACATAATCTTTGTGTTTTCCTTGCCCTCTATTTAGAACTACCTCTTCCCTTTGTTTCTTAAGACTAAAAAATGCTCTAAAACTCGCATCCCTTTTGTTCTACCTCCGATAATGTCCTTTTATAGTAAAAACTAAGGTTTTTGGGATATACACGATTATGTATGTAACTGTGTATCTCCAAAAACACCTAAATTTATGATTTTACATAGGCATAGAGACTTACATAGGCAACATATATTGCCAGAAGCCATAGTTTCAAACCTCTACATGTTTACAGAGACACACAAGGACATTATACACGATCATGCATCTCTAAATTACTTCAAATTCTTCTCCTTTTGGTTCATGAAAGTAATTATTACCTACAAATATGAGTACCAAAAATACTATAAAACTATTAATAACAAGCAAAACACATTAAATATGAGTATATAAATATAGTTAAATAATCATTTATCAGAAATCCATGGCCAAGGTAAAATGATACTTTGAAAATCATAAATCATTAAAAGAACCCATTACTATTGTTGGAGAACTAAAATGATTAGAATTAGATAGAGTGGATATTAATTTCATATTTTTATATCTATTCGAAATAATATGTAATGAAAAGATCGAATTATATAAAAATTCATTCACAAAAAGTTTGGATAAAATTAATTCGCGTTTTTAATATTTACGTGGTCATGATATATTGCTAGATATTGATTTGGATTCATGTATATATGTTACTTAATTAGAGAATTAAATATAAACTAAAAGATTTTAATTTTGCTAATCCTAAATATATTTTAGGATTAGAATTTATATCCAATACTAAAATAGTTAGGAATCTAATAATCACACATAAAGAACGATTGAAGAGAAAAGACCTAATTTAGTTAACCTGAACTTGATTGTAAAGTTTAAAAAACTTTAATTTCAATTGTAAAATATTTTTAAATAAAAACTTACATTAGATATTAGATATGATTTGAAACTAATTGATATTTAACATAATTAATTATTCCTAGGTTTTGCCCAAATTAGTGCACCCTGCGATTGGTTCTTGCTGCTTTACATGGGAGAAAAGTTTTAATTTTAATTTTAATCTTATTAAATTATTAAAAGATTAGAACTATATTATAAGTAACTCTATATGAGTTAGTGCTCCTAGTTTATCTTTTTCTACTAATTTTAGAGTTTTTTTAATTTATTCATGTGATTATTATTTGAGGTGAGAAACTTATGCGATAATAATGATTTTCAAATAATTTAAAATTTTAAAAGAAATTGTAAAATAAAAATAATATTTTATAATAAAATAAAATTTATGATTCATGTCTTATTAAATTTATGAATTAAATATGTTATCAAATTACAATGATTTTAACTTTAAAAATATAAAAATATATTTATCAAGAATAAGATGCTATTCTAATTTCCAAACCTAAAAAATGTAGTTATGATCTCATATCTAATAAGCTAGTGAGTTAAGATTGAGTATGAATGCTAGGGACATAGGGAAAGGTTCGAAAAATTTTTCTTTTGAAAAGGTAAAAGTTAATTAATGAATGAGGAAATAATACAATGTGAAAGTAGAAGGAAACTTAAGCAAATATAACTAGCTAGTAAAATGGTTAAGTTGACATATAATAACATCATCACTAGTGCATTCCATTCCCTATTATATACATACTTCTTACTAAGGAGAATTAACATATAGAAACTAACATCAATA
Source organism: Erythroxylum alaternifolium (assembly GCA_027478495.1). Taxonomy (NCBI): domain Eukaryota; kingdom Viridiplantae; phylum Streptophyta; class Magnoliopsida; order Malpighiales; family Erythroxylaceae; genus Erythroxylum; species Erythroxylum alaternifolium. Next base: position 12,640,611 of record JANIIA010000001.1, read on the forward strand.
ACTTAAAGATCCCTTCAAAATTTCCAAGAGTTAGCAATTATAGGCTGACAACTTTTAGCAATTTCATTTTGTATTAGTTGTTCTCTGATCCATCGAATACAATATTCTTGAGCCTACTTTTGTATTCCATATCAACTTGTGCCATTCCTTTATTTCTCCCATTGGCTTAAGAAGTTCCTTACATGATCTATTAGTGAAATTAAAATAAGAACTCCCGAGCCAAAGGTACATATCCTCCCTTTCCAAATTGGGACAATAGTTAAGTAAAATGTACTCCAAATTAGCATAGATATTAGGCTATTAGTTAGAATTGATCTGCACTTTAACTCTGGCATTCAAAGGGAATAAATTCCTTGTGTATTGGAGTAGTTGTGATTAGTAAATAGGGCCTAAATAACTCTAATAATTAACGAACAAGTAAGTTGTTGTTACTTATCAGCCATTTGATATTATTTGCAAGGTTAGCTTTCATTCTTAAAAGTTGAGAAAGACCCCTTTTAATATTACTAGTAGCCTCCGTAATATCTTTCCCATTAACACTTGATTACATAAGCTTATAGGTATGATTCCTAACCTTCCTTCATACTTATGATTGCAAACATTACTCTCTTTACCTTGGGAATCTTCTTATATTTTTCCTACCACTCCACAAGAAAATCCTCATTAATTTCTTCAGTAATTTGACCATTCTTTTAGTAAGAAACATGTGTGAGGCTTAATAAATATGTAAAGAGCAAAGAACAAATTATACCAACTTCCTAGACTCTTTTGAAGTTTCTCAATGAGACGTAAGCATTCCTTAAATTGTAGTTTCTTCGTAGATAGTGGGAGCCTAAGATATGTGAATGGAGGTTTCTTAACTTGTAACCTTAAAGTTGCTAAAAATCTTTTATCAAAGTGTGAAGCACTAGAAACAATAAGATGGATTTTATTATAGTTGATGCTTAGGTTAGAAATATCTCTAAAGGTGTTTAAGGAATTGATAACAATGATAATTTCCCTCTCTTTTTCTGAAAGAATAAGAGTAGATCATCTGCAAACTCTAAAATAAACAAACCAAGTTTCTCACATCTACTGTGATACTTGAATCCTAGATCAACCTTTAATTTATGCTTAATTAGTCTATTCATAGCCTCCATTAATTCAATAAAAATATATAGGGATAAAGTGTACCCTATCTTAAACTTTGATCTCTATTAAATAAGTTAGATTACTCACCATTTATTAAAAAATTGGATAAAGTAGTTTTGATACACAACTTCAGACATTTTCTATTTTTTTTCCTGGAATCCATATACATCCAACAATTACAGGATAAACCCTAGTTAATAGTGCTATAGGCTTTATGAAAATACACTTTCAAAGAACAACTTTTTAGGGCTCTTTTCCTTGTGTAACCGTTAAGAAATTCTTGCGCAATCATTAGATTATCTCCAACATGTCTACTGTTATAAAGGTTTTCTCTCAAGCCTGAACTTGTCCTACAAGATGCGCCAACTCCTTTACGCATCAATCTCACTTAGGATCATTAAAGCAAGATTCAACCTTATCCTATGATCATCAACCAACCTACTCATTCTCAAATGCCTTACAACTCTAGCAATGTTTCACTCTTACCCTTGCAAGAAAACTATGAACGCACTAAATAATCATGGCAACGATAAGAACACGAGAAAGAGATAGGCAGACGCCAATCTTTATTACTTCCCTCAAAGTATACAAAGGAATGCTCTCTCAATCCCTAAATGTCTCTCACACTCATCATATCAAGAGAAAGGCTCAAATGAGCTATTTATAGGCACCTCTAGATGACTAACTTAAAATCCTAATAGAACTCTACTAACTGAGTTCACAGTCTTATCATATCTTATACTTATCAGATTACATCATACTAACCAATAGATGACATTCTCATCCAATTAGGATTCTATCTAATAGGATTAAGCTACATCACAATAATAAGATAAAAGATTACATCTACTAGGAATGATCTATCTATATCCACGAAGATCTACTCTACCTTCAGATGATCCTTCCGCATTACCTTTATCTCTTAGAGCTGATATTTATCCATTGCGATCTTATCCACCACATCATCCAAGATCTCCTCATCTCTATTTGTTGATGATGAGTCATCCAAGCCAATAGCATAATAGTCTGATCCAATGCTTACCCATGCCAACTCCATTAGCCATGGTCCATTCATTTGAGCACACACTAAGTCCTTAGTCCATCAAGAACCTAGCCTTAATCAAGTCAGCTCATTCAAGATTTGAAACTCTCCCGAAACTCACACTATGCTTGATCTACTTGCTAAGTCACCTTGGAACTCTCTCATATTCTTATCATGTGTGTGATCCAGCTAACCTTTCACTCGATGTCTATCTCAAGCTTTCTTTTGGTCTCACATTTGAATCTTGCATCTCATCGAAGATTTCTGCCAATGTGCACCAATACATGCCAACACTTAACATTGCCCCTTTCCCACCTTGCCTCCTCGCAAGTATTTTAGTTGTTCAGTTGTTCAGCGTATCGAAAACTGTTTAAGGCTTGCTAATGCCTGCACGATACTGCTATTACAACTTAGGGGTTTAACATATACCTTCTAAGAATGCTCTTTGTATGTCACTAATTACTAATTTAAGAACCACCTTCCTCATTCTCGTGGTTAGGAGCTTGGAGATGATCTTGCAAAGAAAATTACAACATGAAATGAGTTTATAATCACTCAAGGATTCATGATTGGTTATTTTAGGAACTGAACATATGAATGTCTTGTTGATTTCTTTAAGCATTTTACTCGTATCAAAATAGCCCCTGTTATTATTTCTTTTATCCTTGGCCAACCTTCTAGTAAACGAGTCCATTAAAATCTTCTAGTCCAGGAGCTTTTGGTGCACGAAATTCAAAGACGACCTTTTCCAAATTTTGAACAGTAAACGGACTATTTAGGAACTCCAATTCTTCCAGTTGAAATTGGCTATAACAAATGAACCAAGTGATTGCGTAGAAGACCTAGAACTAGCAATTGTACGAAGAGATCTTTTGAAGAATCTAAAGGCCTCGTCCTGGAGATTACCTTGCTTGATAATTATCACTCCATCTTGTCTAATTAAAGAGCAAATTCTTTTACAATTCTTTCCTACGAGTGATAAATTATTAGAAAAAGTTTGTGTTCTTGTCCCTATCCCTAATTTACTATATCCTTGCTATTTAATAAAAGAGTGGATTATAGTTCTCTAATGTTTTGATATACTGCCTCAGAACTCTGTTTTTCTTCCTCAATAAAACTACTATAACCACGTTGGTGGTAGATTACATTCTAGATAGAGGTTAATTTCAACTTGGTCACCATCACCACCTTACTTGTAGCAGTTCCTCTCCTAGCATTAAGCATTTGAGTTCTTGGTTGACGTACTTCCAACTTCTCGACACATACTTAAGCCTTATGCCTTGCCATCCACTGAGAGATTCCATTCTGAAGATTGTATGACTTGTCATTTTACGACTATCATATATTTTAATTGATAACAGCGGAACTTTGTGAATTCACGAGGTACGTAAACGTTAAATACTATTAAAATTCAAGAAGTCACGCATGTTCCAAGTACGAGAACAAGCTTGAATTTATAGATATGTCTCAGGGAAAAGCAATCTCCAACCTCTTATGATTTTCTTTTAATCAAGCGTCTAACTTTTTAAAATTTTCAATTTAAGCCTATTTTTTAGAACCTTAATAATTCAGTTTAAAATTTTAGTTTCGTTAATAATTTGTTAATTTAATAAACAAAATATTTATTATTTATACTATGAATTTTTTAAGTGGATATTTACATATTATGAAAAATAAAATTTTCGTTTTAAACTAAACTGATAAGATTTCAAAAAGTTAATTACTCGTTGGATTTGGTAAAGAGAGAAAATTATGATAATTATAAATACCTTTAGAATGACGACTGTATTCGAAAATATACGTTTCAATATGTACAAGTACATACTTTACATACTGATCAGTTTCATGCACATACGGTTAATAAAATAAAGTCGCATCGAATGTCCCGACGTGTTACAAAGTTCTGTGTTGTATTGCTGAGAAACTAACGGCGTTAACTTCCGGACTGGAAACTAACATTGAAAAGTATTTGGATGTCACCTTCAAACTTCTCTAGGTATTAGTATCTTAAGCTTGGACGGTACTTTCGGCATCCTCGTATAATATTAAAAGTACTAATGGAAAGAAAAATAAGAGTGGTTTAATTAGTTTTAATTCTTTATTTAAAGCTTTTTTTTAAAGAAATATTGAGTTCGAGTTATCAAAAAGAAAAAGAAAGAGGAAATTTTTTCTGTTAATAATTTTTTAACCTTTTAGACATGTTCCTTAATCGGATTAATTACAAACGTCTCATTTTTAGCAGCAGTGTGAGATGGAACTTACTAAAAAATCTTGGGCTACTGAAAACTTGATGCTAAGCAGGGTCAATGATCAATCAGCAGTCGACCAATCAATATATGATAACTCATTATACTCATAAGTATACAGATTACGTAGAAACTTAAGAGACTTTAGAGTTCCAAATTTATGTGAAGTTTTAAAAATTTAGGATTAATATGAAAAAACGTAAATAACTAATGTATAAAAAAATTATTAATAGAAAGAAATAAATTACTTTCCTACGGGCTACAGGCAGGCAGCTTCCTTCCACCAGTCTTCCACGCCAGGAATTGAATGACATTAAAATCAGAATCACCTTGATCCGCTGTGACCAAAATTACACCACACGCCATACTGCACCTCTATTTTTCTCTGTCTTGACTGTGTTTTTGATTTGGTGTTAGTTTGAGTTTTGGGGGTACACCATGTCGACGCAGTCGGAAATGGAGCCACTGACATCCGGAGCCAGCAACCGTATAATTCCGATTCTAAGAACATCCCTCTCTTTTCTGTACGCCATCGTTCTTTCCATCTTCCTCTTCGTTCTCCCTCGCCGCCGCCTCTCTCCGCCGCCTCTCTCGTTGAAGCGCCTTCGTGAAGAGGAAGATACTTTGAATAGGAGGGCCCTGGCTCAGGATGTTGTCATGACTGGAGACGACTTTGACTGCCGTTGGACCACGTCCTTGTTTTACAGTGTCCGACAGAACGCTCTCTTTTACCGATCGTGGTTCCCGCCTACCGACCAAGTGAAGTATGATTCATTTTTCTTCGTTTGATTACTTGGCCATGGTAAAATGTTGATGGGTAGGAAAGTAAGAATACATGAATGAATTATCGATGTCGATGACTTGACGTAAAGAACTTTCCAAGAAATTTTGCTGCGAGTTTGGGATTTATTTATTTTATTTTAAAAAATCAAGAAGTTTCCCTTTTGTGTATGTGTTTCTTTATGAGCAGTAATTGTTCGGTTTTTCTGGTCACGTTAAGTCGGGAACTTGATGTTGATGCTCGCCAGATTTACGCCTGACCTCTCCATCAATTCGATCTCTTGAATACTTCAGCATGTTCATACACTTGACCAATTCCTTTGTTCGATTATTATTAATCAAGACGTACTGTTCTGTTTCCTACAAATTCAAAATGCACCATGTTAATTTTTTTTTTTATGATTTAAGAATAGTTTGGCGTTTCGAACATTGGGGCTTTAAACAGAAGACGCGGGGGCGTTCCAGCTTCTTTACTCCTTAATTTTGTTGTTTTGATTGTTCCCTTCATTTCCATCCTTGCATGAACTTCTGTTCTCTTGCTGCGCGTGTTTTTTTATTGTCTCGCACTTCAGTGCTGAAATGTGAAGAGAATTGCTTTCATTGCAGGGGCATTTTGATCATTATACACGGGCTTAATGAACATAGGTAAATTGGAGTACTCTTTTTTTTCTTTGCAATTATACTGAGCTGTATAATCCACATCATTGATTGTTGTATATTCAATCATTAAGCTCATAAGCCTCTCTCTCTTTTGCTCACCTATTAATTTTCAGTGGAAGATATGCTCAGTTTGCAAAGCAACTATCCTCGTGCAAGTTTGGGGTCTATGCAATGGACTGGATAGGTAGCTACATATTGTGAATTTCTTTGCGTATTTCTGAGCTGCTTTCGATAGACTTGTCACTTACTCTTCTTTGATGTTGAGAGTGTTATGTTTGCCAACTGTCACTTGGAGGCTATTGAATTTGACTGGTGGAAATAAGTATTATACTGATATGTTTTATTGACTTAACTTTGTTTCGTTTTCATGCAATTATAGGTCATGGAGGCAGCGATGGTTTGCATGGGTATGTTCCTTCATTAGACCATGTTGTTGCTGACACTGTAAGTTCAGTTCTCCATTTTATTTCTTTCGCCTTTCCATTACTCCACATATGCATAAAGCACTTTTAACAAGTTTTTGTGGTGACCATATTCAATGTTATGTTGCTGTTCCATTGTTTCATGGTCATGGCTTTTCTTAAGTCATTTCAAGCATGTACTTTTCATATCCTTTCGAACTCCTGATATTTTGCCTGGACTCGTATCACATTCAACTTGAATTCCGGCTAAACATATTCCTCCATATGAAGGTTCTGTCTTGTGAAAGTCAATTGCAATCTGTTTCTTTTCAATCAGTTCTTCAATCGAATTATGTACTATTCGTCAACAAATTTGCAAGATAATTTTTTCTAGTTCTTTCTAGGGAGCTTTCTTAGAGAAGATCAAGTCAGAAAACCCAGGAGTTCCATGCTTCCTTTTCGGTCACTCAACTGGAGGCGCTGTAGTTTTAAAAGTAAGAAATTGTTAAACTGGTCATGATAGTCTGGATACTTTTATATATTGTTATCGGTACATTTTAGCTGTTATCCTGCATTCTCTTATAGGCAGCCTCTTATTCTCACATTGAGGAGATGCTGGAGGGTATTGTGCTGACCTCACCAGCTTTACGGGTTAAGCCAGCACATCCAATTGTTGGGGTATGTGTTTCCTGTCTGATGTTGACTTGTGATGTTTAAGGGTGTGGATTGTTAGAAAGTGATTTGTGTCCACTTCGTTGCAGTTTTTATTCTTTGAGAAAGCCTCAATGTGACATTCCATCAAAAAGCTAATAATTTCTTACGAATGTCATCAATTGTAGATGTGTGTTTCCTACTCCTGTTTTTTATTAAAATATGAGAAGCCCCTCAAAATCATTTAGGGTGTATCTCTATCTTCTTTATAAGAGGGTTGCTCCCAATCCTCTTTGGTATGATCCCACTGCTATTGATATTTCTCTTAATGTCTTCGTGCAGGCTGTGGCTCCTATTTTTTCTCTAGTTGCCCCCAAGTACCAATTTAAGGGAGCAAACAAGGGGGGCATCCCCGTCACAAGGGATCCTGTAGCATTGTTGGCCAAGTACAGTGATCCGTTGGTTTATACAGGACCCATAAGGGCTCGTACTGGTCATGAGATATTGCGCATATCTTCCTATTTGATGCGCAACTTTAAATCTGTGACAGTTCCATTCTTTGTTCTTCACGGAACTGCTGACAAAGTGACAGACCCTATAGCTTCTCAGGAGTTGTACAATGAAGCAGCCTCCAAGTTCAAGGATATAAAACTATATGTAGGCTTCTTGCATGATCTTCTCTTTGAGCCAGAGCGGGAAGAGGTCGCCCTAGACATTATCAGTTGGATGGAGAATAGATTACGTGCCAAGTCTGTACATGTTCATTTTGACTAGACAAATTGCATGAACCTCAATCTATAATTAAAAATTCACATAATTACTTATGTTTGTGCTCTTAACGTCTCACAAATGTAACTTGTTGGATGAATCAAGGTTTGATCTATATTGTTGACGTGTTCTCTTGGATGAATTTTGTGTATTGCTCTTGTTTTAATTTTCCTTTTATCCACACAAGCTTGTTCCCCTAGGTAATAATCAATATTTTAAAAATCTAAAAGTTGAGTTGATAAGATAAAAGCTTTAAGGTTATATATATTATTAAATAAAAATTAATTGATTTATTTTAGTTTATAAAAGTTTATAAAAATTGTTTAAGAAAATAAAAAAAGTTATTAAATTAATTTGGTCTAAGGTTTTTACTATTTAATTGCCAAACTATTTAATTTTTTAATCATTGATTACAATAAATGATTTACATCTTCAAACCAAAAAAGTACAATATGAGTTGCTAATGTTTAACAATAGCATTCATTTCAATAGATGGGTTGCAGTAAAAATTTTTAAATGAACACTGGCACCCATGGATATGAAATCCGTATCGTATTGGTCGGTATTAGGCGGCACGTACTGTACCGGCAGGATAACGATATGAAATATTAGTTTTTGCTATCGAATTTAAATATCTGTCAGTACCGGCTGATATTATAAATACCAGCCATATATTGATTAGTACCGAAAATTTTAAAAAATATAGGTATTAAGTTGTAAATTTTTTCCCCTCCTCTCGACATCCCCCCTTTCTTTTTTTCAAATATTTTTTTACTTGTTGTTTATTTAAAGAACTTCCTACGAGCAAAGACCCTTGAAAATGGTCATGGACATAAAGTAAGATAGGATAAGAACTTCCATGTGTTCAATCAGAGACACTGGGATGGAGTGGAAGCTCACAACATGATAGGATTTAGCTACTGGTGGAACCAAGTAACTAATCCTTCCTTATCTTACTAACTCTTCCTTTTGTAGAGAGCTTGAATTCGAATCATATATGTAACATCCCATTTTCAGAGAACGGGTCGGACCAGAGAAACGGGTCCAGGTATGGTAAATTACCACATCTCATGCTCATGCAGTAGTGAATAGTGAGATATGTGCATATAAGGATTTAGTGTACATGCG
>JANIIA010000001.1:12671959-12695540 GCA_027478495.1 Erythroxylum alaternifolium
ATAACAAAGGAAGCAGAATTTATTAGAAATCACGAGATCTGAAACTCTCTCTCTTAACGAGTTTCAAGGTTGCAGCTTCCTTCAACGAGCTGTGTTGGATTACCCACTATAGGTACATCTAGGAGGTAGAACAAGGGTAAAAACCCTTTGTTGGGAGAAGAATCTCCAGTAAATCGTCCGGTGATGCGATCCCAGGCTCAGGACCGTAACACTCGTCCTTGCACTAATCATCCTATTGCAAAATATGTCTTATGGTCGTCTCTCAAAAACATAGGGCATTTATTTCAAAAATCTCTAATCTTGTTACAGTAGCCAAAATTAACTATATACGTGTTCTATTGTCTCTTGCAGTTAGTTTCGATTGGGCATTATGCCAACTAGATGTAAAAAAAATGCATTCCTAAATGGTGATTTGGAAAAGGAAGTTTTTATGAGCCTAACTCCTGGTTCTGAAGAATCTGTAAGTCAGAACAAAGTTTACAGACTCAATAAGTCTTTATATGGTCCCAAACAATCTCCAAGGGCATGGTTCGGTTTGGGAACACTATAAAAGGATATGGTTATCCGCAAAGTCAAGCAGATCATACTCTTTTTTATAAACATGGTGTTAAAGGAAAAATAGCGATCTTTATTGTACATGTCGATGACATGATACTAATAGGTGATGATCTTGATGAATTAGCGAGATTAAAGAAGAGGCTAGCTGAAGACTTTGATATTAAAGACCTAGGAACCTTGAAATATTTTCTTGGCATGGAATTTGCAAGATCACGTGAAGGGATCTTTGTAAATCAAAGGAAATATATCCTTGATTTATTGGATGAGACTGGTCTTCTAGGTTGCAAGGATGCTGAAACTCCAATGGAGGTAAATCTCAAACTAAATCCTACTAAAATTGAGGATGTAATTCAAAGGGACAAATTTCAGCGTTTGGTGGGCAGGCTTATATATTTGTTAAACACTCGCCCTGATACAACATTTGCTGTAAGCATGATAAGCCAATTCATGCATGCACCCGGTTGTGAACAGCTGCCTATAGGATACTAAAGTACCTAAAAGGGACACCTGGAATGGGTTTTATGATTAAAAAACATGATCACTTTTAGGTGGAAGTTTATACTAATGCTAACTGGGCTAGTAGTGTAATGGACAGGTGATCAACATCTGGATATTGCACATTTGTTGGAGGAAATTTAGTAACTTGGAGAAGCAAGAAGCAAAGTGTCGTGGCACGAAGTACTGCTGAAGCAAAATTTAGATCCCTTGTACATGGGATTTGTGAAGCTATGTGGATTAAGAAATTGCTAGAAGACCTGAAACTCCCTGTGTCCTTCCGATTAAAAACTACTGTGATAACAAAGTTGCCATTTCAATTGCTCATAATCCAGTTCTTCATGATCGGACTAAACATGTTAAAGTTGATAGACACTTTATCAAGGAGAAAATTGACAGTGGACTAATATGTGTTCCTTATATTCCTACTTGTCAACAAGTGACCGATATACCCACCAAAGGTCTACTGAAAAAGCAATTTGATTTTCTAGTAAGCAAACTGAAGATGCAAGACATTTACAAACCAGCTTGAGGGGGAGTGTCAGAATATCCTACAGAGTATATGTCAGAATATTCTTGTCATAATAGGAAATATCCTACAGATTATTCTGAGTATACTTTTAGGCTGTAAATATTTGATTTTATTTCCTAGTTTGTTATTTCCTAGTTTAGATACTATGTGTAAATATAAATATGTATGTTGTAATACCTAAAATGCGTGTGTGCAATACAACTCATTCTCTTGTTTATATTAATTTACAGTATGTTTTGGACCTACTTAAAGAAAAAGGGAATCTTGCATGCAAGGCAGCAAGCAAACCTATTGCACCTAACTTAAGACTAAGTGAAGAGAAGGATGATAGCGCAGTAGACATGCGAAGATATCAGCGATTGATTGGGAGGCTGATCTACCTGTCCCACACAAGGCCAGATGTAGCATTTGTTGTAAGCATAGTAAGCCAATTTATGCATGATCCAAAAGAGAAACACCTACAGGCTGTCAACCGAATTCTATCCTATCTCAAAGCTACACCCGATAGAGGGATTTTGTTTAAGAAAAATGAAGGGTTGTTCATAAAGGCATATAATTAAGCTGATTATGCAGGTTCTGTGGTAGATCACAGATCAAGTTCAGGATACTGTACACTTCTTGGTGGGAACCTAGTGACATGGAGGAGTAAGAAGCAATCGGTTGTTGCAAGATCAAGTGCAGAAGCAGAATTTAGAGCTATGGCTTGTGAATTACTATGGCTCAAGATAATCCTTAATGACCTTAACCTCAAGTGGGAAGGACCTATGAAACTCTATTGTGACAACAAGTCTACCATCAACATTGCACACAATCCAATGCAACATGATCGCAAAAAGCATATCGAATTTGATTGACATTTTATTAAAGAGAAGCTGGACAGTGGCATGATTTGCACTCCATTTATAGCATCAAGTAATCAGTTGGTAGATGTCTTAACTAAGGGAATGTCGACTTCCAATTTTGAAGATATTACATGCAAGCTGGGAATGGAAAATATCTTTTCACCAACTTGAGGAAGAGTGTTGAAAATCTAGAATATCTTGCTTTGTACAGCTTTGGAATATCCAAAATATCTTTTACAACTAGAAATTCCATATATAGCCCATGATCTTCTCTATCTTAGGATATAATCCTTTTCTATTTTAGGATAGAATAATTTACTCCTAATATTTGGGAGACAGCAGATTTCATGAGATTGACTGGAGTCAAATTCCATTTGTATAAATAATGTACAGCCTAGAACCAACTGAATACACAGAACAGTTCAATTTTTTTTTCAAGGCTTATCTATCTTTCCCACACAAACCAACCATAAGATGCAAGCAAGAATTGAAGAATCAGTTGATAAATGCATATATTAGAGATTAATTGGTAGGCATATCTATCTCTCTCACACAAACTAGAAATTGCTTATGCAGTTAGCTTCATAAGCCAGTTTATGCATAATCCTAGACAATCTCATCAGCAGGTTGTCTTTCGCTTTTGTGGTACTAAAGTCAACCCCAGGAAAAGGTCTTTGTAAACTTGAAAGAAGTAATTTTATTATCTGTTGAGTATGTACCGAGTAGGGCTTTATATACAAAAAGTTGTTAGCCGAATATAGAATACAATCCTTATAATCAAGCAATACATAATAAGGATTATTCCTAGAATCATGCAACAGAATCATAATCCCTAGAATTAAGGATGTAATCTATAACACTCTCTCTCAAGTTGGAGCATAGATATTAACCCATTTGATTCACGCCCTTCTCCAATCGACATCTTGGTCTTCAAATCTTTGGTAATGACTTTTTTTTTTTTGAAAATTAACATATTTCATTATATAAATATATATGCAGTCTAGAGTACAAAGAGTCTAGGATTATCCAAAAGATCTAAGTTACAGAGAGTTATGGTTCCTAGTAACCGTCCACATCTTGAGACCAAAGTGGCACTTGTGAGACCACACAGTCCAATATTACTCCAATCCCATCTACTCTTCATGTTACTTGTCAGATTTGCTGCTATTCCTCTGGCTAACATGGCCAATCTGCATGTAGGATGATGGCCTGAAAAACCATTTGATTCTTTCTACTTTGTTATTTGAATACTCTGCAATTGTGTTCTTTCCATATGTAGTACACCAAGGCTGCCCAACTTAACCTGATAGCTTTGAGATCAGCCGCATTATGCACTCTAATTTTCTCCAACCAATCAATAGTTCACTCCAAGAATCCATTAGTCGGACCACGTTGAGTATGTTTTGCAACCGATTCCAGACTTGTCTGGTATACTTGCAACTAATCATGAGGTGTTCCAAACTTTCCAATTCCTCATTACATAACTCACAGTTCAAATCACTAATGGAGAACCTGATTTTATCCCTTGTAAGTGAACCTCCATTGATTCCCATCCATAAGAAGAATGAGTGAGCTGGATTAAGATCACTATCCCATACTAATGCTGCCCACTCCTACCTTGTGCTCTGTGTATCTTGTAACAATGTTTTACAGGCTTTTGTGTTAAACTTCCTTGAGTTATCTGCTAGACACTAAATTTCATCCTGCTTTCCTTCCTGACATCGAGGCAACTCTTCCATCATGAGATTGGCACTCCTACTATTGTGGAATGGCCATATTCACTGATTATTCCGAATAAGCATACTTACTTTGGTAGTTGGATTCACCACCAATTTCAAGCTCTGTACCTCCTCCACCTTATATAAAGGACCTTTACAGTGCCAATTATCATACCAAAAAGACATGCTTTCTCCATTCCCAATCCTATGGAACACCTAACTCTGCATCCATTGTCTGGTTTCGAGAATTTCTTTTAAGAGTGCTTGACATATTCTACCTTGACTATAGTATCCAGATACTCTTGTGCTTAATGAATACATTGTGTATCCATTTCACCCATAAATCCTCCTTTTTTTTACAAATGGAGTAAGTCAAATTATGAAGTCTCCACGAACTAGACATTGGGATGCAATTATTAGGATTTTGAGATATTTGAAAGGCTCACCAAGGCAAGGTCTTCTATATAAAACCATGGCCATACCAAAAATTTCAGAATATATAGATGCAAATTGGGCAGGTTTTTATGACCATTGGTCTACTTCAGGCTACTTTGTATCTATGGGTGGAAACACGGCATCATGGAAAAGCAAGAAGCAATCAATTATTTCACGTTCCAGTGTTGAGTCTAAGTATAGGGCCATGGCATATACTACATGTGAGTTGATTTGGCTAAGGCATCTCCTTGGGGAACTCAATTCTAAGCACACATCTCCATTGAAGTTGATGTGTGACAATTAAGCAGCCATTCATATTGCTTCTAATCTAATCTTCCATTAGAGAACCAAACATATTGACGAGGATTATCACTTTGTTTGTGAAATGTTTTAAGAAGAATTGATCAAGACCCTATATGTCAAGTAAGAAGACCAACTTACCGGTTTATTCAATAAGACTTTTGGGGGGTCAATCTATATGTACCAAGCTTAGAGCTTATGATATGTATACTCCGACTTACAGGGAAATATTAGGAAAAGTTAGATCTATATGATTCCCTGTTTATTCCTAAGATCAACTTTCCTTATTTAATCAATTATTACTATTATATAAAGGCTCCGAGGATCTTGAGATTGTATCAAGCCCCCAATTAACATTCTTGGATACTATCTTTAACTAGGATGTTGAAAATGGAGTCATTGATACACTATCAAAGGTGAAAAGTACATAATTATTTGCTAGTAGGTTCCAATATTTATAACAAATAATACAACTCTATTATAGGAGATTAAGGAGAGTTCGAAGGATCTTTCAACACAGAATCATTTGAGGAAAATACTAGGAGGGCAAAGCTCAAGGGTCAGCATATAGTTGGTCAAATGAGCTATTAACTTGGAAAGGTCAATTAGTGACAAGATTGATCCAACTTTGAGGTTAAAAATCATTTCACAATTCCATGACAATCTAGTGGGGGGGCATTCCAGATTCTTGAGAATATATAAGAGGTTGCAATCTTATTTTTTTTTGGAAGAACATACAAAGGGATATTAAAGATAAGGAGGCGTGTGGTCTATCAAAGAAGCAAATATGAAACTTTAACATGCCTTGGCTTATTGCAGCCTCTTACTAGTCCTCACTGATTTGGACTAAAATCAACATGGATTTCATTTAGGGACTACCCATATATTAAGGGAAGTCAGTGATAACAATAGTGATAAGGTGCATAAGCTTCACAGTATACCTCAAACTATTCCCAGTTATAGAAATCCAATATTTACCAATGCTTTCCAGCAAGATTCTTAAGAATTCAAGGAGTTGCTTTGTAAATCTCAACCACTTATCACCCGAAAACCAATGGATGAATAGAGGTATCAAATATGACACTAGAAACTCATCTTCATTGCATGGCTAGTGACTATCCTCACAAGTGGCTACAACCGCTTCAACTAGCTAAACGGTGGTACAACATAAGCTTTCATTCAAAATTCAAACTTCTCCTTTTGAGGAAATGTATGGTACCCTCCTACATCGTACTTCTCAATTTTGCTAGTGATTCCAAGTCATGAGAGTGACATCTTTTCAATTGATTTAGATTCACATGAATAATCCTAATGATAGAATGAAACAATTGATCTAGCTTCTCTCTTATTCCTTTTTTCAATAAATCCTAATTGTGTTGTTTCCTGAATGAATTCACAATGCCATAAGTCACCAACGGAACACAAATGTAGGAAAATTTTGGCTATTAACTATTTTAGCAGCATTCTTACTTGTATACTTCAAAAGCAACAAAAGGATAAATTCATAGTTAATTAAATCAACATGCTACACTTTCGTAATCAATGGTAAGGCAATAAATCTTCCACAACTTCCAACCTCCAACACTTTTTTTGGTTTAATGTCATAGCTCCTAAGTTATAATTTGAATTGAGATATTTTTAGTCCTATTATGCTTGATTTCTTAATCATGAACCTCTAGTAAGAAATTTTTAATCGAATCCTTTAAGGTTAGTAATTTTCTCAATTAAATATCTTCATTTAAGTTCAAAAGGATGTATGTGGCACACAGCTCGTAAGGAAAACGACGTGGACATCTAGACATCACATAACACAAAATCCAAAATTATGCTAGTATTTACATGTTTAAATTAAGGTAGACCATGATACATAGTACAACACTAACGTGAGCCCCAAATGCAAGTCCTATTATAGATGAATTTCAACTTTGGAAATTTTGATTAAGAAAATTTAATAGTAGGATTAAAAACAAAAGGACAAAGATAACTTTAAAATCTTTTTCATCTGCACCTTCCAACTCCACATTTCCTTGACTTTAATACTACAAATGTTTGATTCTAGCTTTAAAAAGGAATATTAATAACAAACATAAAAGCTAACCTTCTCATGGTTTTCTTCACTTTAAAGGCTTCACTCTCCTATTAATGTGCCTTCCTTTGGAAAACATCACATGAACAAGCTAGAGAATCTAATCAATGAAAGAAATGACAAACTCTTCTTTGTTGTTTTTATGTTGTTCTACACCTTCATATCTATAACCTAACTAAGATTGAATGAGTCAATAAGCTAACAAACTTTCAAAAGAGAAGAAGAATTGGCCTTCAACTTTATCCTTGAATGTTGTTTTCTCCATATTTGAAATTCATATACAAATAGCACTTACTTTTGAACCTCACATAAGTGTTATGCCACTCACTTAAATGTTATGCCATATGGCATAGTGGACCCCAATTTAACCATGTATGCATTAGCATATTTTGGATCTTGTCTTATTTGACATCCATATGTCCATGTCATTTTTCTTATGAGATGGCATGCTACATATGCCCCTCCATTAGTAGAGTAAGAAATGTACTTGACTAACATAATTACAAACAATGAAGGATTAAATAAAAAGAATTAGTAGAGGTACTTAATTAGGAAGCTGAATATAGTTGGAATACAAAAATATATTAATCCCTTATCATTTCTAAATAGCTAAGAAAAAAATATGCATGAAATTTTAACTAAAATTCAAAAATGTATCACAAATACTCTTGATTAAGTTCAAGTTATGTATCAAAAATGAGAATCAAGTATTAATTTGATCTTACAACAAAACCAATATCATAGGAAAAAGGATAAAAGAGAATCATTTTCACGATAAAAAAAAGGACAAATAGAGTTGTGGGATACCTCCAAAGGAGTTAAAGGACATTTTCCATCCATCCGATTTGCTCCTGGTCGTATTACTCTGCCTTTTCTCCTAAATTTTCCTCTCCAACTACTTTCTCGTGCAATATCCATCTCACGTTTCTCATCTTCCCCACCATCATACTCACAGCAAGAAAATGCAACCATATCCTTGCACATAATAAAATTGGCATCTCAAACTGGATAAAATGTGATCAATAAAGCAATATCATAATAGTGTATCCTAGAATGCAAGAAAATGGAATGAAACCATTTCAAATCGAAGATGCACTGAAACATATTTCCCCCCAATATGCGAGCTATTCTTAACCATTCGATCAACCATTTTCTCTGCAAGGATTCTTATAGGTTCTGAAAATCTCAATGCTTCAAAATTGGCTAAGCATCTGAGCCTTTGAATACTTGGCGACACTGCATAAGCAAGTCTATTGGAGAAAGGTGCAATCCGCACTGCCCTGAATGGTGAAATGACGATTTAACATATAGCTACATTGACCATAAATATAATGTTAAATAGCTACAAAGAACAAAAGCTCAACCATAAAAGTAAAAACATTTTTCTTTACTTTTTCGTTTTCCAAATATCCATGCATATATAAGTTCAAGGACCAACCAAAATTCGATTTCACAACACTTTTATTAACAACATTATGAAATTATTTTATTGAATAGAGATTCCAACGTTAAGTGTTATGATTATAAATCATGTAAAAGGTTAGAATGTAGAATGACGGTCAAAAAATTAGCAAAAGATCATTAACAAGATCAATTGAACAACACTTGAACAAAGATTGTGTTACATCAAGAAACCAAGTAAAGATCAAAATCAATGTAATGAAATTCGTAAAATTTGATGGATATTTGAGCACCAAAATAGACAAGACTTTAGTATATCCTCATACTCTTGTATTAGCTTTAATCTTGACAAAATTTAGAGCACAACCTTAAATTTGTTTTAGTTTATGAAACTGGCCTGAAAATGTCTTCACTAAACGTTTCAGGGTCAAAAATTTTTTTTAAATACAAGCATTAGCACAATTTGTTCATTAAGAACATCCTTTATTTCTTCTTTAAGATGAGGAATAGATAGAATTCTCATAACTAAAATAGGAGATTGTGTACCATCACGTCTATGATAAATAGTTAAGTCTACAACATTAGAGATAGGACTAATTTTCATGCCACACTGATCTTATCTTATAATGTCCAACATCCTATGAATGAAGTTTCTTATATTTTCCTTTTGGAAAACACTCTAAACAAACCCTTACCATCATCATATCCCCTTCATTAAATCCCACCAATCGACAATATTGACCAACATGTTCTTAAAGTTGAAAGCAATTACTTACTATCATATGTTGAATTTTGACCTTGCAAGTGAACCCACAACTTCACTTATTCATATGTTATGTTGATTTTGCATTTTCATTCAAAGCAACTTCTCCTTCATCACCCACTAAAACATAATCATCATCAATCTAATTTTTTGTTTTCTCAGAACCAAGTACATCGTCAAGTTTGAAGCCAATAAGCTTCAAAACCCGTAGAACTTCCAAGTTAAATCTTTTCATCTCCCTATTTTGGTATTTTACCTTGTTGCTCTATTCTTTCAACCTGATGTCCTGTTGTTTAAACCTGATGTTCTTGTATTTTGATTTGTTTTTTTAGGTGTTTTAACGTCTAGTTTTAGTGTTTCAACTTGTTTTCCAGTCTTTTCAACTTTAAGATTTGCCAAAGAATCCACTTGTGTTTTTCTTCATCTTTAATGCTCTTATCATCTGCCATTGTTGAGCTCTCCATGTTATGATCATCTTGAATTGTCAAACTCTCCATTTCATCGGGTATCTGAGCACCTTCTACATGTAGGCTTGAAGATTTTACTTAATCAGTGAGTTTCATCATCTAGAACAAACACCTTCTCTGACATAATGCCTAAAAATCTACATCTCAGGTCTGACATAGTGCTTAAAAATCTACATCCCTCTTAAAAGTGTTTAGGTGTACTACATTTGTTCATATTCACGACAACAATCGGGGAAACTTTATCATAAACCAGTGGAGCACTTGATGAAGTTGTTTGTGATAACAAAGTAGCTATCAGTATTGCCAACTATCCAGTTCAACATTATTGAACGAAGCATGTGGAGATTGACAAACATTTTATAAAGGAAAAACTTGAAAGTGGACTCATTTGAATACCATTTGTACCTACAACACAACAAATTGTTGAATTGTTGATGTCTTCACCAAAGGACTACTAAGACAAAATTTCGAGTTCTTTGTAAGTAAGTTGGGCATGATCAATATCTATGCACCAACTTGATGGGGAGTGTTGATATTCTAGAAATAATCAGCTAATTATCTCTAAGATAATTAGTTGATTCTCTATAGATAATTAGTTTATATTTTATCAATTAGTAGCTGAATTAATGAGATTTTATTACTTAAAGAATAAATAGGTTCTTCTTGATTTAAGGAGGTGATTAGCGCTACATTGTCCTATATATTCCTTATACTATTCACAAAAATTAAAGAAGAATTACTTTGTCCTATTTCTTCATTATGTAATATAAATTTGTTGGTACATTTATATACATAGGGGTAAGCTAATGAGTAAGCTCAAGCCATATTTTCTTCAATCTAAGCCATATTTTCTTCAATCTCTCTCACTTTCTTGTTTGGAACAAAATCTAATACAAAAGAGCAGTAATCTATTCTCCTCAATCTCTCCTACAAGGTAAAAGATTAGAAACGGCATAAGGGTTAAAGAATATTAAATAACAAGGTTCAATATGAAGCAATAGTTCAAGTTCGTAAAAGGGAAGCGTTTCTACATGCAAGAATTTCGAATCCAAGGAGCAATCTTTAGGAAAAACGTTTAAAGGCAATGCATAATGAGGTGTTTTAAGAATCTAAAGTGGCAAGGTTGTATGATGCGATAAAGTCCATAAAAAAAGAAGCAAATCTAAATGCAAGTACACTGCAACGAAGAAATTTATGGGCAAAATATTGAAGAACCATGCATAAGAATAAACACTGATGATCAATCTTCTGTTAGAAGCCATTGAAGAACGCACTGTTGCTCGTCGAAAAGAACTAGCTGTAACACCCGAGGTAACAACACACTATTCAAGGAAAATTTTCTTTATAGCAATGTGAATCAACAATTCCCTACCTTTCTTTCCTAATATGGTAATGTCAAATGAACTAAGCATATAGTCTCCAACCAAAATCAAGAACAGGAACCTCTAAGATTGAATAGTGTCCTAAGTTGTTAATGGTTATATGGGAAGGAAGTGTAATATGAATGGACAAAGGAGTAGATAGTTGGTGGTTAGTTACTCTACATACAAATAAGGATTTGGCTTTACAATAACTAGGCAACCCTTTGGAAATCAACACGTAAATTTAAAGCTTTCTCTTTGCTTCTCTCAATTACTTCTCCAACATCATCCCTCTCTTCCCTTCATCTTTACCTCTGTCATCTCCCCTTCTTGTATCCTACTCATCCCTTCCACTTTCTTTCCTAATTCCCCTTCTGCTTGCAATTCTCTAACATAATCTATAAAATCAAGAGATCTGGAGAAATAACATATTTGTTTCATGTTGCCTAATTAAGTTAAGTTGCTAAACCTGATATATTAAGGTGCCTAAAGCAATAGTATATGGAGTTGATGATGAAGTTATGTATGACATCATCAATTTTGTATGGATCTTAATCATTTTGGTTGTGTATATACAAAGAAGGCAATAAATTATTTTGACACTCCACAACATCATAAATGCAATCAGAGCTAATTAGTTAGTTGTTCAAAAAAAACATAGGAAATTTCACAACAATTAATTAGTTAACATGTAATTTATTCCATTTCAGAATTGATCTTTGAAACAAATCAATTGTCTAGAACATTGCAGTTAAGTCCATACAATATTTGCAAGTTGGTTTTCTTAGTGTATGACGATCCATAAAGAAATAAATACAGTGAAAAAAAATCTATATTTTTTAATCCAAGAGCTTGTCATATGCATACCTCATATGAATCAGCTTTGGAAGAACCTTCTGAAGATAGTAGGTTGGGCTTGACCAAGCTTTTACTCTCAAATTAACAATGCTACTTATGTTATTGTCAAACTGCCCAAGTACATCTTTTGGGAGCTCTCTAACTACATTTACATTGTTCCCCAACACATCTATGAAGAAATCCTCGTCAAATATATCACCAAATTTGCTATAACAAAACAAAGAAAAAAATAGGTAAAAAGGTAAACATGGTTTCCAAATATAATGCACCATAAAATTGCATTTATCCTCATTGATTTGCCCAGGAAAAAGATTAAAAGAAGTTTATGGGAACCAAATGAAATTTCTATGCAAAATAAATCTTGATCATTAAGGAATAAGTAAACAATTTTCCTAGTTGAGCCAAAAAAGGAAGGCATAATATGTTTATATGCCAAGTATTTTCTTAATTACATGAGGATACATTTGGTTTATCCAAAACTATCATCTCTTTACCAGATTGTAACACAAGCTGATATAACATAAAACATGCATTGTTCTCAAGATTTTTGTTGCTTCTAATACAGTAATTTATAGTCACTGTACAATTTTACCACATTGTGACACAAGCTGATAGAACATAAAAAATTCATTGTTCTCAAGATTTTTGTTGCTTCTAATACAGTAATTTATGTGCTTTTAGATCAAGTCAAATATATCTGAACATAAAGAGTAAATGAACTTAACCCATGATAATTCCATAAATTTACATGATAATTGAAACCAATGACTTTCAACAATAGAACTATTGTAAAGAAACAAGGAAAACAACAATAGTCACAATAATCACCTGGAATCTCGCCAAACACTATTTAGATGAAAAACTGGAATGACAAGAGTAGCGTTCAATAATCCTGCCACAGCAACTGCATCACATATCTAAACCATGAAACATATCATCAACTTCTTAGATAAAATGGACAATAGGAATAGACAATATCTTAATCTTATAACAATTGAAGCACATTTGAGCTTCATGTCATTGTTTCTCTTTTTTGTATTACAATTCTCTAAACATATATAAAGAGAAAGAACGATAAGATATCGAGTCATCAACCCATTAATTGCATTGAATTAAGACAATAGGTTTTGTTAAATGTGTCCATTTATGCATATATTCTCCAATTCCAATTGTCAAAAGAAGCATATACTAATTATTAAGCCCTATCTTTGAGTTCGGACTTAGGAGAATCACTTATGAATGTTTGACATCTTCTGTTGATGATAGTAGTGTATTCTTCACAACATTCTCATTGATTACTAGTCACTTTATATCATTAGGTCGACTTACTTCATAAAAAACGAAGTTTATTGAACACATGCTAATGATGTCCTATTGTATGACCTTGTATTCGTAGCAATAAAGATACATAAAAGCATAGATTGAAGGGTTTGTCTAATATCGACTTGGTTACTACTGTAGCAACTAAACAACAAAGGCAGCAAGAATAGCAACTTCCCCAAACTTTTGTTAAATAAATTATTGTTATTCCTTAACTAATTATAAATCAAAATAGAAATATTTTCTTTTCCTACCAAGGAAAATTAAATTATTTTTTATTTTGCATCAAAAGGTATAATGAAACCAAAACCCATTTCAATAATGAACCAAACATGAATAAAAAATGATAATGTTCCCAAAAAGCAATGAAACAAAGTAAAAAGAAAATAAAATAGAATTAACATAAGGGGAAGATTGCACAATAATTGTTATCTAATCATCCTCTTTTATCAAAATAATTACAACACTAGACTAACAAAGCTAGCAAAAAAGCACAAACAATGCACAATATTATTTATGTGGGTGGCACAAAAATGTAAAGTACTTAAAGCCATTTTAGTTCAATTCATCTAAAGCCACTTTATTTCACTTCCAACCATCTTTAAACAACTCTCTGTGATACGCCTCTCAAAACAATCATTAATAGGGATGAAACAAGAGGATTTTAGAAAAGGGGTCGAAACTTACTTTATTCCTTTGATTCAAGGAAATTTATACAAGTGTATTTCCTAATTTAATGCTACTAACTATCAAATTTGCGTAAAGGATAAACTTATCTTATCTAGTTTATCTCCTAGAAGATAATCTCCTAAGCTAACAGACTTATCTAAAAATAAAGATAAATAATTATCCAACACTCCCCGTCAAGTTGAGGAATAGATATTTTATCATTCCCAATTTGTTTAAAATTGTCTCAAATCTAGGCTGAGGCATGATCTTTGTGAAAATATCTACTTCCTATTCTTTGTTGAGAAGCTTTAGGCCTTCATGAATACACCAAGATTGGCTTTTCGGGAACTACTTCTCCCACTGAATCGTGGGTCAAGTTCTTTTCTATTGGTTGATTGTTGTGTACAAAAACGGTACACCCAAAAACTTTAGGAGGAAGAGAATTAAGAACCTTTATGTGAGGAAATTGATCTACAAGAACACTTAAAGGGGTTCGAAATTGAAGAGTTTTCGAAGGAAGACGATTTATCAAGTATGATGCAGTTAGAATAGCTTCTCCCAAATAGTAATTTGGAATAGAATAGGTAAACATCATAGATCGAGCTACCTCTAACAAATGACGATTTTTTCTTTCCGCTATACCATTTTGTTGTGGGGTATAGGCACAAGAACTTTGGTGGATTATCCCATTTTCACTGAGATATTGAATAAAATAACTTGAAAAATATTCTTCCCATTGTCGGTACGTACTACTTGAATAGAAGTTGGGAATACAATTTGAATGAGCTTGTCAAACTGTTTAAAGACATGATAGGCTCCAGATTTGTCATTCATTAGGTATACCCAACATACCCTGTATGATTATCAATGAAACTGATAAACCAATGAGTACTTGCTAGACTTGTAGCTCTAGCAGGACTAAAGATGTCAATTTTGGCCCGGCCCGGCCCGATTTTGGCCCCGGTTGACCGAGCCACGGGCGGGCTACTGGCCAAAAGTGGTCGCCCAACCGCTTCATTGGCCCGTGGCCCGACTCATGGCCCCTCCCGACCAACCCGACCCATTATACATTTTTTTAAAATGTCAAAAACGTCATTTTTGAAGCAACAATCGGGCCAGGCCAGTGGCCAACCAATCCCAGCCTGTCAAGCCACTGGCCATCTAGCCTGTAGTGGCCCGAGCCTGACCCGACCCATTGACATTCCTAAGAAGGACCCCAAACATCACTATGAATTAATTGCAACGGTTTTGAGGGTCTATATCAGTGTATGGGATGATTGTTTTTTCTTTTCTTTGCAAGGATACATTACTCACAATATAAAGAAATATGATCTTTATTAATGAAAAGTTGTGGATATAAGATTTTCAAATATGGGAAATTTGGATGATCAAGGCGTTGATGCTATAACATAACATCAAAATTTGACATAACTAAAAGGGAAATATTTGGTGATTTAAACTCAGTAGGAGTACTCTTTCCTAAGAAGTAGTAAAGTCCATCTTTCTCCTCAACACTGCCAATCATCTTCCCCGAAAATCGGTCCTGAAATTCACAATGAGAAGGAAAAAACGTCACAATACAGTCCATGTCCTTGGTTAATTGACTAACAGATAATAGATTATAAGTTAACTTAGACATATAGAGAACAGTATTTAACATCAGATTTGACAAACAAACCATCCCCTGACCAATAGTTGATGACACCTTTCCATCTGCAACCTAGACATTAACTTTCTATTCACATGGCTCATATTTCTCAAAGACATTCAAAGACCCAGTCATGTGGTCTGATGCACCCATGTCCACAATCCAGGAATCGTGACCTAGAGACTTTGATAATAATGATTCACACAGGTTACCTTTATGCACTAGTGCTGCGATAGGAGTCTGTTGGTCATGTGAATCTGATTCAGTTGTGATCTTTGTCTAATTCAAAAGTTGGTGAAGCAGTTCAATCTGCTGGGAAGACAAATTTAGCCCAGTGGATTTGCTGATATCAGATTTTGCTACATGTGCTATTCCACGTTTTTGCTAACCCCTTTGGCCTTTAGGCTTCCAATCTGGTAGTTTCCCATGTAAGTGCCAGAAGGTCTCACGGGTGTGGTAGGGCTTATCACAGTGGTCACACCACTACTTGTTATTGGTTTGTTGCTCTCGAGGTTGTTAAGTAGACTCCTTCCGAAAGTTTGCCACTAAAGCTGAGCCTTGAGAGATTTGTTCAAAAGTGGGAGAGGTAAGGATGACCTTTTTTCTACTCTCTTCCTTACGAACCTTAGCAATCATTTCTCAAATTGAACTCAATGGCTTTAAACCAAGTAGCCATCCTCGTACTTCATCAAATTCAACATTAAGTCCCTGCAAGAAATCCAAAACTCTCTCCTTCTCCAACAATTTTCCATATTTCTCGACATCAACATGAAACTCCCAGTCTATTGCATAAAACAGATCCATCTCCTACTATAGTTTGGTGAATTATAATGCTCAGTAACAAACAAGTTACCATGGTGAGGGTATCTGATTTTGGATCCGATTTCAAAACATTTAGATGTGTTCTTCAAATCAGAATATATTTCTTGCACAACCTCCCAAATTTCTCTTGCAGTTTTGCAGAATAGATAGATTCTTCCTATTTTTAGCTCCATTGAATTAATAAGCCAAGCCATAACAATAGAATTCTTAGCATCCCAAGCACCATAAGTGACTACTGTTTCCTGTGGTTGAGGAATTGCCCCAGTTAGATATCCAGCCTTGCCTCTTCCTTTGATTACTAGCATGAATGACTAAGACCATTCTCAAAAATTCATTCCATTTAATTTATCTTGCGTGAATTGCAACGAAAGATTATCAATAAAAGGAGATGAGGATTGGGCTGAAGTACAGAACTAGGTGTTTGGGAGGAGGTTTGGTTAAAGGAAGACTCGTCAAGGGTTGCTTGAACTCCAGCCATGATGTGGCTGGAAAAAGATTTTAGGCTACCAAAATTGGTAGCTCTGATACCATGAAACAAAAGGATTTTAGAAAAGGGGTCGAAACTTTTATTCATTTGATTCAAGGAAATTTATACAAGAGTATTCCTAATTTAATGCTACTAACTATCAAATTTACGTATAGGATAAACTCATCTTATCTATTAAAAGATAAACTTATCTCCTCGAAGATAATTAGGATCTCCTAAGCTAACAGACTTATCTAAAAATAAAGATAAATAATTATCCAACACAATCATTGATAAGGCCAAAACAAATTACATTCCAATATCATGTGTATAGAGAGAAGCTAAAGCTAGCAAAGCAACTTTAAATGGCAAACATACCGATAAGCGTTGTTGATTCAGCCCACCATTTGCTTCTATTATAAGGAAACCATTAGATTGTGGCAATTCTAAAAACCCAAAAAGAGAGAGAAAAAAAAGGAAGGAATTAGAAAGCAATTAGCTATTGATTACATCAAATGGTTATCTATTGGTTTAATTCTTGAAATATTGTTGAGGAAATGTATACCAATGATGTAGCAAGATATGGAGAAACACCGTATAGGACAATAACAAGTATGAAATTGCAAACATATGCAGAAATTGTCGTATAACAATGGTTCATAAAACAATCCTTGAGATCTTGAACACATTGACAACAATTTTCTGTTGCAAGAATCAACTTTAGAGTATAGCTAAGTTGACACTAATTCACATGTATGAACCTAACCTGATTTCAAGTCAGTGTTATTGCCACAAGGTTGCCAACTTTGATGCAAAATTGGATCCCATGTTGGCATCAACTGCATAAATAGGTCCACATAAGTTATACATGATATAATGACACAAATTGAAGTGGGAAACAATATGAAAAGCATGAACGAGGGTGTGTTATTTTAGTTTTATATTTATATATAGAAAACATTGAATAAAAATGCAAGATGTTAATCAGACAATAAAATCCTTTTGATAACTTGGACTACTTAATATCAGCTATACATGAAATCAAACTTAACTTATCAACTGTGGTAGGCTTCACACAAGTTAATTAGTAGCATTCATTTTACAATGGAAGTACATGAGCAACCTACCAAGTCCTGGATATACAAACTAAGGGAAAAGCCTCCTAAGTCAAAGTATCCAGTATTTTCGATCAATGGTCTACCATTCACATTTCTATGTTGATTTATCAAAAGATTCAGACCACTTATAAAGGAACATTCCATACTCTACTGCGGCACAGTTCAATTTTGCATTCAGCTTACTTAAAGTTTGATAACCGATGTGCACACACAGGCATTAGGAAATCACTAATAACACTAAATTAAAAAGACTTCCACCCAATGTACAGCAAAAAAAGAGTATTTCATCCCCAGCATGAAATCTAACCTGAAGAAGAACTGATATACTAAGCAGTAGGCATCTTGCAAATGCAGAAAACAAAAACAATAGCAACCAGCTTTTGCTCTTTTTTGCGATACACTCTTTTTGAAATCCAAAACAGAAAGGAAATAAAACAAATGAACCCATGAGCTTTAATCTCAACATTTTCATATAACAAATAACCCAAAAGGAATTTCAAAAAGGAGTACCGCATTATTATGGCTCCCGTTGCTCTCAGCCTCCATATAAGGCCAAAGCTTCTTAAACACAAGAGGACTCCGGTACACCGACCCAGGTGGTGCGCGTTTCCTTACAACAACACCACCTTTCTGTAAATTCAAATCAACGTCGAAATTCAAAGAACTCATGTACAACAACATCCCTGAAATATACAACAATGGCGCAAACAAAAGAACCCCTCTTCGCTTCAGAACAACCGACACTATTACATACACTAATCTCTCCAGCAAAGTCTGTTTGGAGGAACCTCGGCCACTGGAAACGCTTGTGCCGCCGCTGTTGCTACTGCCATCATCAGCGAGGCCGAAGGTGGGCTTGCTCCGAACGGCGCGAAGACGAGGAGA
Source organism: Erythroxylum alaternifolium (assembly GCA_027478495.1). Classification (NCBI taxonomy): domain Eukaryota; kingdom Viridiplantae; phylum Streptophyta; class Magnoliopsida; order Malpighiales; family Erythroxylaceae; genus Erythroxylum; species Erythroxylum alaternifolium. The sequence goes on from JANIIA010000001.1 coordinate 12,690,704, forward strand.
GGAGGGAGGAGAAGGCGTGGTGGTGGCAGTAACAGAGAGAGGAGTGCCGACGCGGGTGTATCCGATCATAGCGAGAGAATGGAGGAAATGGACCAGATGAGTACAGTTCAAAGCCCCTTAATATCAATATCAATTGTTTAAAAATGGGAACAGAAAGATCTGTGATGCTTTCTTACGACATTTATGTATGGTTGTACACCAAAGTGAAGTGAAAAAGAACGAAGAGATCTAAGGTGTAAACAAAGACACTGACGGGAAAGATGTGTTTTTTTATTATTTTTTACTAAGAGAGAGGTGTCGGTGAATGGAAGAGACAAGCCTCGCTTGAGAGAGAATCGGGGAAAACTTTGCCTCTACAGAGGTGTCGGTGAATGGAAGAGACAAGCCTCGCTTGAGAGAGAATCGGGGAAAACTTTGCCTCCAGTAGAGGAATGGGAACTAATGAACATCTAAAGAAACAAAGAAAGATATGACAATTCAACCCAAAAAAAAAAAAAAGAAGAAAGATATGACAGCGTCGGCGTGTTGTTTCTCATCTCTTGTTTAGCCACAGTTACGTTACGTTTGGTTAGTTTTTCCATCGGTGGATACGGATGATAAAATAAAAAAGTTTTGTACCTTATTGTGTTTAATTATACGGATGAAATATAAATTTTTTATTCATTTTTAAAACGAAGGACAAAAAATCTCACCCAAAAATTCCCCTCTCCTTTTGCCAATATAATCAACTAAAATATAATTAATTTAATTTAATTAATTATAATTTAATTTGTTTAATTAATTAATTACAATATTTTAATTAATAAATAAATTATGTTTTAATTAATTATATTGTAATTAATTAATTATTAATAATATTTTAATTAATTTTATTTTTTTATTTATTTACAATTTAATTAATAATAATATTTTAATTAATTATATTGTAATTAATTACAATATTTTAATTGATAAATTATTATATTAGTTAGTTATATTTTAATTAATTATATTGTGATTAATTATATTTTAATTAATTATTACAAACATTTAAAGAACAATGATATTGATATTTAAAATAACCAATGAATTACGTATTTTCAATCATATTATACTGCAGGAGTACTTTGGTCATTGACATTGTTTTTTTATGTTCAGTCAACTGCAATCAAACACATTTCTGTTATCAAGACGAATACAGTTTTCTCTATTTTGTCCATCACAACCAAACACTTTACTGTCTCCAATTTTTTTCTATTCTGTTTCCAAATTTTTGTTTCGTTCCATCTCCGCATATAAGAGACAGTAACCAAACGTTGCGTTAATGTCTTTCTGAGGAGTTCACCTCGTGCCATTCTGATTAATTGTGTTATTCTTCTCTTCTTCACCAGTGGATCTCGATCTTGTGTATATATATACATAAATATGAGGTTAATATATTATTCACTTATGATTAAGGCTATTTTTAAAATTTTCACATAAATTTATTAAAAGATTAAGTTAGCCTGACATTGTAAAGATGCCCATAAATTATATGGTTTAAGCAGGTAAGATAATTGCGTTCCAAGATTAGATAATTATCATAATAGGATAAAGTAACTCAAAGTAAAGTCTCTTTTAATAAATTTTTATATGTTTAAAAGTAATTTAATCTATTTAAGAAATGAAGATGCTGATCCCACTAGTTTATATATAAGATAATTTTATTTAAAATAAAGATAATTACCTTTATAGACAAAGTAATTCATCTTAAATATAAAAATTTAAATTTCTAAAAGTGATACAATTGATATAAAATGTGATATAATTGTATTTTTTAAAGGGGTTAATAGCTGAAGTGAAGTGAGGTAATTTATTTTATGAAAATAGATAGAGAAAAGGGAGATCAAAAGAGATGGAGAGAAATACATTAAAGCTAGAAAAAGAGAAAACAAAAACGGAGGACACAAAAAGAGAGAGAGAAATGAAGAAATAAATTAACTTTTAAATGTTATATTATATTTAAAATGTGTCATAATCTTTAGATTTTAGAAACTAACAAATTATTTGTAATTGTTTACTAATTTCATGATACTTCCAAAATTTTCTATGAAAAAGCTCTTATACGTTACCCTTTTTTACCAGTCCAATGCTTATCTCTTCGTGCGAAAAAGATGAGGCCCCCAGCCATGGGGGGAAAGAAGAGTGGGTAAGAGGGTTGTTAGGGATCTTTTTTTCCTCACAGATCCAAGTTACCTCAAGTTTGTGTACAATACCACTTAATTTCCACCAAAATCTTACCCCACATTCTTTGAGTTTTGTGCTTTGAGAAGGTCAAATCCTCTTATTTAAACTACATTTCTAGTGTGATCTTGTCGATACTTAAAAATAATTTTTATCCTTTAAAAAGTGCACATAAAGTACCTAACTTAATTTTGATATATATTAAATAGACTTAAAATTTAAAATAATTTTTATAATATTATGCTTGTGTTTTGGATATCTTTGGAAGATTTGAAACTTAACATGAGCTATATTTTATGTTAGGTTTTGTTTCAATCTCTTTAAGAAAAAGATCGAATGAGAAGAATTGAGGTGACATAGAGCAATTTTGGAAGAAATGAAGAAGGATTTACGAACATAGTAGGAACACAGCACTCTGTTCCATCATATCCCATTCTATTTCTTTTAGATATCCATCATTAAAGGAACATAGCATACACACGCCACCGTGATAGGGTCGTGTTCACCTAGGGGATATTATATTTCTCCTTACTCAGCCAGCATACCCTTATTTTCAACATATATTTATTAATATGGAGTACACACATTCATGTATTTGGTATTGGAAACTAACCGTGATAAAAAAAATTAGCATGCACTGGAGCAAGAGAATCCTCCTCCTTCTTTTTAAACTTTCTCCTCTGCCTTTGTATGGATCACTCTTTTTTCTCCAACTTCTGACTTTTGCTTGCCCATTTCAACTTATTTCTTTTATGTTTCACCCAGCTCCATCGTTTATAGCCTCTCCTTTCCTTTTGGCCTAGTTTTTATGACTAGGGGTATTTTTATGTTTATCTCCCTAGATGTTATGGAATATTTTCACAATCTCCTAAGAACTGAAGGGAATGCTAGTCATAGAGAAGATCTTATGTTTGTTTATGCCAAGATTCCTGAAGATGCAACTAGCAATCTAACCAAGTCTGCCACCGATCAAGAAATAGAGGAAGTAGTTTTTAAAATGAATAGATCAAAGGCTCTAGGACCAGATGGTTTGAATAGGATTTTCTACCAAAAATGTGCGATAAAATAGGGAAATACATTAAAGAAGTTGTGCATGAGTTCTTCAAAAAGGAAGTGTTACTTAAGGAGATTAATATGAACTCCTTGCATTTGATTCCCAATATTCATACCTTACAACTTGAAGTGATTTTAGACCTATTTCTTGCACTAATTTTATTTATAAGATCATTGCCAAATCTTAGCAATTAGGTTGAAATCTTTGCAATTCATCATTAGTGAGAACCAAAGTGCCTTCTTGAGCAAAAGGAATATTGGAGTTAATATTCTAATTTTGCATGAGCTTCCGAAAGGGTATGCAAGAGGAAATGCTCTACAGAACTATGCCATTAAGGTGGATCTTCAAGAAGTTTTTGACAATGTTAGTTGGAGATTTATGTTACAGACTATAGAAGTTATGAAATTTCCCCAGATATTTATCCAATGGATTCAATAATGCATCACTACTGCTTCTTTTGAGATTTTGATTAATAGGAGTCCAACAGAGACATTCAAAGGCAAAAGAGGACTTAAGCAAGGGGATCCTTTTTCCTCTTATCCATTTTTAATTTGCATGGAAGTTCTTACCCTATTGCTGAAACACAAAATCTCTACAACCCCTAAATTCAAGCACCACTTCAAGTGTAAGTTGTTTTCACTAACAAGTTTATATTTTGCAGATGATCTTATCCTGCTAAGCAAGGCTGACAGTCACTTAGTTTCTTTACTGATGAGTGCCCTATAAAGTCTTAAGGAGATATCTAGAATGAGCATTAATTTCTAGAAAAGCTTCTTCATCTTGTCAAAAAAATGCAGCACATCTCTCAGATAATTTGTCACTCGTCACTGGAATGAAAAAAAAAACCTTTCTATCCTATAATTAGGAATTCCTATCTTTTCAAGAAGACTATGATTCAGGGAATGTCTACCCCTAATTGAAAAGATGAAAAAAAGATTGGAATATTGGACAAATATACCTCTTTCTCATGGAGGTAAGCTTCAACTCCTGAAGTCTATCATAACGTCAATGCAAACTTATTGGTGCTCTCACATATTCTTATCTAAAGGGCTGGTTAAAATTATGGAGACAATAATGAAGCAGTTCCTATGGAGTAAGGGAAAGGAGAAAAAGGAATAGCTGAAGTGAGTTGAATGCATATATATCAACCAAAAGTACACTTGTCAAAATGGGCCCGGCCCAGCCCATGGGCCGGTCAACGGATTCAACGGGTTTTGGCATGGTTTGACCAGCCCATAGGCCAGCGGGCCGAGCCACGGGTCTGGCCGAGGGCCAAGGGCGGACGGGCCGCGGGTCGACCCATGGCCCGTGAAATAGTGGACGGGTCGAACCGCGGGGCCGGTCCAACCGGCCCGGCCTGTGGCCCGCCCACCAAAAAAAATATTTATTTATTAATAAATTAATAAATAATTTAAGTAAGTTAAAAATATGTAATTAATGTAGTTCATAATTTTAACAATAACTTTTAACTTGTTAACTTATTAACTTTTCATATAAATTTCTAATTAATTGAATTAAATATCCTAATTAATCATACCATTACATACATCTCAATAACTTTATTATATCATAATTAATTCA
>JANIIA010000001.1:12726321-12766651 GCA_027478495.1 Erythroxylum alaternifolium
AGCTCAATATGTTTTACAGGAAATAATTGAAGGTCTTCCTAGGAGGTTAAAGATTGTTGATCTCTCTGCGGTATGATTCATGCATGTGCTTACTTATTAAAATTCTTTCATGCTTCTGCTTAAAGCAACAGGCATATACAAAAAATTGACAATTTTATCATATGTAACTATGGTGTGATAACTTTTCAGGATTTTCGGTTATATGACTCAATATGGTTAAGCAGAACATGTTAATACTTACTGACCTGACCATTTCTCAAAAGCAACTTACATTGGCTACTTCGTTCTACTGCTAACCTCTGCAAACTTTCTTCAATTCTTTGTCCTTTCAAATAATGCAGCTATCTCTTGCTACCTCAGATTAACTACTGAGCCATTTTCTGTTGAAGTTATAGAATGAATAGCTTGCTTCATTTTCTTAAAAGGTTCATCTTTGCTCCATTTCTTTACTTGATTTCCCATTTATAGAGACTTTGGTTCAAGGCAAACCTTAAGCTTTGCAAGATTTGGTTTGATATAGGAGAATATGGGAGGATGAGTAAGGTATACCTTCTAGTCATGTTTTTGGGTGCTTATGTATTCGCTATAAGGTTCCATCAAATCATATAATTGTATGCACTCATTTTATTTTTAACAGTTTAACTTAGTTATGTCCGATTGAACCATTCCTTAATTAACACAATGCCGGCCAAGGTCGGCTGTAGTTGATCAGTTTTCGCTTCTTTTGTCTTTGTTTAAAAGACGGCTAACATTGGGGAAGCTGAACGGCAATTGAACTGAAGCCGAGCACTCACATAGTGCAAGCTATGGGATCAACCTTGAGTTGTTGTGGGAAAAAAGCGGTTGATGAAGGGTACATAAGATCTGAATTTCATTCGCATGTTTTTAATGTGTTTCTAATTGATAGGATTGATTTAACACTCTGCAGGACAATCATAATCGCTGTGGGTAGTAATCATTCATGGAGGACATTCACATACAAGGAGTTGCATACAACAACTAATGGTTTTAGTGAGGACAACCAGCTTGGAGAAGGAGGTTTTGGAAGTGTCTACTGGGGTAAAACTTCAGATGATCTACTGGTAAACTAATTACCTTAATCATCTTACATCTCATTCATGATGGTCTAAACAAAATCTGTCGATTCATTTTATACAATGCAGATTGTTGTTAAGAAATTGAAAGCAAAGAATTTGAAAGTTGAAATGAAATTTGCTGTAGAATTGACTTTATTCTTTTTTTCTTCTGGAGCTTAAAATTGTATAATAATGGGATATGTAGAATGGTTAATTGAAGTAGTAGCATTTAGTTCGTTGCTTGTTCATTCTTTATATTTTACTTGTTAAATTTTATATTTAAAATTACAAATTTCTCTTCATTGTAGACTTACAACTTTCCTTTGCAATGTATTGATGCGATGTTTGTCCTATATGCCATTCCAAACTTGATGAAATAAAATAGATTGCAAACTTAGTATCAGCTCTTTACAAAATTTGTAGCTGTTATTGGCTTATAACTTAGCTTATTTTGGAATGTCTCATGTGTCTTGTATGCTTACTTAGAATCATCCTTTCTCTTATTCATTAGGACTATGATGCAATAACTGCAAATGGGATTTCTTCTCTTTTAGACTGTAGAGCACTTGAAAATCTCTTGTTGCGTCACAATGTGAGGCATTTATTATTGCAATTTTCTGTTCTATCATTTTTCATAGATATGTTTATCATTCGTAGAATTAGATGGTGGAATCTTAAAGGGGAAATGGTTGAACGATTTAATACTCTAATCCAGTATAGAGCCGTATGGTCCTTGAGAGGGGACGCTAACCGGATGTGGGAGGAAGTAGCCCCTATAATAAGAGAATCCACTACGGAACTCCTAGGCGTATCGAAAGGACAGAGGTGCTGGCGGACAGAATCATGGTGGTGGTCGGAAGAGGTCCAGGGGGCGGTAAAGGTGAAAAGAGAGTGTGTAAAGATCTTGTCGCAAGTACATCAAGTGTAGAGCTGGAAACTGAGAGAGTACGGTACCGTCTATCAAAGAAGAAGGAAAGGAAGACAATTGACCTGGCTAAAAGGGAAGCATATTAGAGTATGTACAGGGACTTAGACACGTACATGGGAGCTCAAAGAATTTTCAAGTTGGCGTGTGATAGGGCACGTAAGATGAGAGATTTCAATCAAGTCTTCTGTATTCATGATGAAGGAGGTCAGGTTCTCACGGAGGCATAGGACATCCAGAGTAGGTGGCGGAGGTACTTCTATAGCTTGTATAATGAAGGCCTCTTAGTCCCCATAGAGTTAGGTGACCCCAACATATCGGGGCTTTCTCCAAACTGGTCTAAATGTGATCGGGTCACAAGGAGAGAACTTCTAAAGATATTGAGAGAGATGGGGGGCAGAAGGGCAGTGGGGCAGGATGAGATCCTTATAGAGGTATGGAAGTATATGGGACCTACAAGTATTAAGTGGTTAGTCTAGCTATTTAATGTGATCATCGACTCAGCCAAAATGCCGGATGAATAAAGACTGAGTAGGTTAATCCCAATGTACGAGGCCAAAGGGGACATCCAACTTCGCCACAACTATAGAGGCATCAAATTAATCAGTTATATTATGAAGTTGCGGGAGAAGGTAATTGAGAAGAGAGTCCGGCGAGCTGCTTTTATATCAGCCAACCAATTTGAATTTATGCCTAGTAGGTCCACGACAGAAGTAATTCATTTACTTCGTAGGCTAATGGAATGCTATAGGAAACGACAACGAGATTTACATATGATCTTTATTGATTTAGAGAAGGCTTATGATAGGGTCCCTAGGGAAATTTTATGGAGGTGATTGGAAGCAAAGCGAATTCCTATGACCTATATCCGCGTAATTAGAGATATGTATGACGGTGCATTGAATAGCGTCATAACGATAGGGGGTGACACAGAAATGTTTCTGATTGGTATTGGCCTACACCAAGGCTCCGTTTTAAGCTCGGTTCTTTTTACACTGGTGTTAGATGAACTTACTAAACATATTCAAGGAGAGGTACCTTGGTGTATCTTATTTGCGGATGATATTGTCCTAATAGATGAGACTAGGGCATGGGGTCCAGTCCAAGTTAGAATGCTGGAGAGAAGAGTTAAAGTCAAAAGGTTTTAGACTGAGCATGACTAAGATAGAGTATTTAGAATGCAACTTTTCGGGATCCCAAATAGCCCACGAAGCAACAGTAGCTATTGGGCCTGATGTCATTCCACAAACCCAGAGTTTTAAATACCTCAGGTCCATCATCTAGAGTGATGGTAATTTCGATGAGGATATAGTCCATCGCATCAGATCTGGGTTGGGCAAATGTCGAAGCACCTTAGGGGTCTTATGTGATAAAAAGATTCCTTTAAAGGTTAAAGGCAAGTTTTACAAAATGGTGATTAGGCCTACCCTGTTATATGGGGCAGAATGTTAGCCTGCCAAATGTCGACATACAAGACAACTGTTGGTAGTGGAGATGCGTATGCTTCGCTGGATATGTGACCTTACCAGACGAGATAAGGTACGTAATCGGGTTGTGAGGGACAGACTTCAAGTGGCTAGTATTGCTGATAAGTTACGTGAGACCAGGCTTAGGTGGATGTGCCGGTCAGAAGATGCGAACAAATTATCCTTAGTAGATATAGGAGGAGACGAGGTAGACCATACAAGAACTGGAGGGAAGTGGTCACGAAAGATATGACAGAGTTAGCCCTCACCACGAAAGCGGCCAGAAGTAGACAATTATGGCGGAATAGGATAAAGGTGCGAGAAACCCCTTGAAGTTCACCAATGACAGTCGAGAAAGTCTATCAGGAGTTGTTACTGGTACCACTCGAACGGTGTTTCAATAGCGTAAATAGCCTTATATGTCTTGTCTAGTGGTGTGTGCTAGTCCAGTCCTTCTGTCATACTTCTAGTCTTTTACACTCAGGTGTAGGGGAAAAGCCCAGAACGGATGCCGATAACCATAACATTACCATTCTCTTAGGGGTGCAGCACACATAATTCTAGTCCTACGGGAGTAAAGTAGCGACGTGTCCATTCCTGCCTATCAGGAATTCTTACAGAGCTGGGCTACATATCAGGTATATTCTTCTCATTATCTTTTTATTTCCATCTTTTTTCATTATCATCTCATGTACCTGTGAGTCTACTGAAAATAGCCTCTTTACTATGTAGGGATAAGGCTGCGTACTATCAGACGTTCCTAGACTTCCCATTGTTGCGAGATTCCAAACTGGGTGATGATGATGATGATGATCTACATGTTCTTAGCATCAAGATTGAAGAGAGTTGATGCCACTAATCAATAATACATAAGGAGCCTTTTTAGAAAATAGATTGATTAGAGATAATATCTTGCTTGCATGAGTTACTTAAAGGACATAGTAGGTGGAATCTCCCAAAAAAATTATGCTATCAAAGTTGATGTTCATAAAGCCTTTGACTCGTTATATGGGAATTCATTATGCACTTTATTTGAGGCATTTGTTTTTCTTAAAAACTTTATAAATTAGATTAGTTAATGCATTTCAATCACTTAAGTGTTTTCATCATTGCTGAACAAATAAACATGGTTAAAGGAGGATGAGGGCTGAGGCACGGTGACTGTTTTTTCATATTTATTTATTTTATACATGAAAGACCTTACAAGACTATTGAAACATAATATTATGCAAGTTTTTAGCTGTACAAACTTGGAGAATGGATGAAAATCAAGCTCAACTCAAATTCTGAAATTGAAGGATTCGCCTGTAGCTGTACCTTTACACATTAACCTCGTATGCTTAATGGATAGTTCTATAATATTCTGATCAAAACTTTATTGCTTAAAAGGATTAGATTAACTCCTTTCCCTCTCAACGAAAGATTTGGGGAAGAATAGATATAACAAGGTTCTAAGCAAGGTGGCTGGTGCTTTTACCACATCATGTACTCCACAGTATAAGGGGCCCGATCTTTTCATTAATTCCATTTCTTAAAAAAAAAAAGAGAAAAACCACATTTCATTTGGTTATCCCGCCAATGCTATGGTATATGAGACAGAATCTGAAGTCTCGCGAATTTAACTTCGCCCTTGTGGTACTGAGAGGGTGTTGATTACTTTTCCCAAGTTTGTCAGAATGGTTACCAGAAAATCCGAGAAGAAGAGGCATTGCCCTGTCAAATCCTCCCAACAGCCTCCTCCTCCTACTTCTGCTACTACCTTGAGGACCCTCTTCTCCTCAATCGAAAGTCCTGCGGTACGCAGAAATGTTGTTTCTTTCAGTAATTTTCTTTTATTTTTGATTTCCCCTATCTCTTAATTTCAGGGTCTGAATCCTGTAAACATTAAAAGACTCTATGCAGTTCTGTCTCATCTGTCTTTGAATTTGCCCATTAGTTGTTTCAACTCCAAGTCATCGTTAATGGAGCTGGGTGGGTGTCTTGGACTCAAATTGTACTTCAAAGACATTCGGCAACTCTCGGATATTTTATTTACAGACCTTGCTGGGAAATTCAAGCACTTTTTTTCTGTCTTCCGTGATGTCTCTTCCCTTGCTGGCGCTAATGGGAAATCTGTGTTGACTCCAAATATGTGGGTCGTGGTTGGCGAGCTAACCATTCTCTTGAGGTGTTGTTTTGTTGTTTTGGATCTTATTGCCTTCGACCATAATCTTCTGATGGAAAAGAGCCGATTTCTTCTTCTATTACTTGGTGGCTTGATTTCTGTTGGGTTAAATTGTGGCAACGAAAAGATTTCCATGTCTTTTACTAAGTGGGTTTCTCGGGAATGTGGATATGTTAGTGGAGATGATACTACTTCTGCTACTGAGGATTTTGTTACATCAATACGTTTGTGCAAACCTTCTGATCCATGCTATAGGTTTATGTGTCCAGTTCTTGAGGTAATTATCTATTCATCTCTTGGGAATGACGATGAAAATTATACTGGTAAAAGTAGTTTTTCACTTGAACATGAAAATGTTTTTAATTATATGTATATGGTCTTCGGGGTAGATATACATTATATATTCGGGTTTCAAAGATTAATTTCTTCTCTTCTTCCTATGGATTTGTCCAACATGAATGAATATTATTTTGAGATTTGTGAATTTATCTTATTATTTTGAGGATTGTGAATTTCTCTCTCTTGTGGTAGGACTTCAATAGGTGCTAGGTTCCAAATGGTGCTAGGTTCCAAGAGGTGCTAGGTTTAAAGGTTGACAAAAATTGTTGGTATAATTTCTTATAATTAGTTAAACAGTTAAGATTTGCCGAAGGATTTTTACTTGCTTAATTTGGAATAGTCACAAGAATCACATGTTTTCTTTTATTTTATAACTAAAACAAGACACGAAAATCTACTGATTGCACCTCTTGTCTGTATTAGCAAAGTCTACCTAGTAGTTGATGCTCTGCAAGATTGGACCACTGCTTTGGGCAATATATTCTACGAGGTTGTGATTATACCTATCTAGTAATATCCTTGAACTGATATTTCATTTCGTTATTGCTCCTACCTTTGGTGAAAGAAAAATAACCATAAAAAGGAAATGATTGCCACGTTTTTAATGGCCATCGACCTAACTTATATGGCCATATTTAAGACTTGAGGGGATCATCGATTGATCATCACATAGTTACAATTCCATCTATTGTTTTGAATGCCTATGTGGCTTCTTATGCATGTGAACTTTATATATTCTAGGAACTTTGACTACATACAAAGTTAAATGCTCAAGTTAAACCAAGCTACGTCTTGATACAAAAATTTCATGCTTCTAATTTATCCTAACTTTGTGATGAATTTGTTATAGTGCTTGGTTTGGAATTCAAGTTAGCATTTAATCTTAAGATTGCCAAGCTGTAAAATTATTTCAATTTCAGAGGTATGTTAAGGATGTTAAAGTTTTTAGACGTTTGAAGTGTGAAGTATGTCAATATGTTGAACATGAATTAGTTTTCTTGCAGTATTGGCTGATGCATATGCCATATTGAAGTGATCTATGATTTTATTTTCTGATATACTAGTTCTACCAGTAGATATTCACTTCTTTTTTTCCTTTGATTTTTTGTTGCTTCTGCACTCCAACGTGGTGATTAAACATAGCAATCTTAGGTTTCTAGTCATATGTGGTAGCATGGTGGCAAGCTATTTCATATCTTGAACTTATGAGTTAAATCTTGATCATATGAGCTCCACTTTTCATTCTCTCTCCACCCGCACAGCCCTCCCTCCTCGAGAGCTCTTTTCTAGCTAATATATTGATTTCTTAGGTGTTTGCAGATGAGCTTTTGATGCATGAATCTATAAGAAACTATCTTATAATAATTGATTCAACGTCTCCAAAAGGTGAAATGCTATTCAAATGCCACTATGGTTATGGAAGTATTGGAAGCTTATTGGAGGTGTTTTCTGCACAATTCATTCTATCAATTTCTGATGAGCAAGGGTTTGAAAATTTTCTCAACAGATTATTTTGGTGCCACAATGAGGGTTTCAGACTCTCTGAACTGAACTTATCTGGTGCCTTATCATTGCTTCTCAACCCCATTGTTATCTCTGCCCCAAAAATGTTTCAAGCATATCTAATTGTATTGGTTTCTGAAGCTATTGGTATTTGCATGCCTTCTGAGAATATAAGGACGGACATTGGACAACTGAATTGCTACTTGGAAGCAGTAGAAAGGTCTGTTTTTTTGTATACCAGACACATGTCTGGCTTGCATGTTGATGGCCATTCTATTGGAGACATTTTCTCTCTCGAGTCTCATTTTCAATGCTCTAGTCATCCAACTTTCAAATATTTGCTTCAGCCAGCCACAAGAGACAAGCTTGATCATGTAATTGCCAAGTTAGAGGAGTTATGGCCCTCACATATGAATAGTATGTCCATTTTGAGAACTTCTGAGTTGGTGGAAGCTTCAATCACGTATGTGAAGGAGAACATTTGCATTTTTGATGATTACTACAAGGATGAGGTCTTTTCGCTCTTAAATTGCATATTACTTAGAAGTTCCTCTAAGAGTAATATTGAATCTACAGCGACAAAAGGGGAAGCAAGTCCCCAAGATTTTTGCCTGCTTGCTTCCATTCTGAAGTTGATGAGTAGTTCATTGTTACAAGTTGTGTGGCATATGAGGCTTCTTGCGCTTTCAGATTCTCTGCAACCCGAGGGAAATATTACTTCTTGCAGGGAATATGTAGCTTTGATTGATATCGTTGGTCATTTCAAATCTTTGAGTCTCTGCAAACCAATCCAAAAGTTTTTGTATCAAGTGATGCTATCTTATCCGTCAAGGCACAAGGAATCTAAGTGGATTTTTTTACACATTGCAGGCTTACTGCAGTTAACTTTTGTAACTGGCTATCATTTTATAGTGAAAAGCTGTTTGTTTACATTGATGGCATTGTTGAATTTGCTTGCAATTGAAGAAGGTAATCTTAGTGCACTAGGATTTCCAAATGGTTCCTATTCAAGTAAATCCTTTGATGAAGTTGAAGGGGTAAATTTTGTTCTCATGCTTGTTTTGGAGTTCTAAATTTTGGTCTATTACATTCTTCATTGAAGTTTTGGATAATGGTGTAGGCCTTGATCGTGCAAGAATCTTGCCAAATAGTTTCGACAAGAGTACAAAAAATTCAAGAGTTCTATTTGAGGTACATGATAGTCCTTTGTTTTCTTACTTCCTTAGATATGATGTGTATACACACACACACACACAAACACACACATATATTTTGATTGTTCTCATTTCAGCAAAAATTAGTTTTCTCTAGCTTGCATTTACATCACTTTTTTCTGGGTCTTGTTCTTTGTCATTATATTTGTTACGGACATTTTCATCTTAATTTTCGTACTAACAATTTCATCTTAATTTTCTTTAGAGAAGTTCAAAATTGTTGATGAAAAAGGAAAAGTTGATTCTTATCTTCTACCTTAGAAAACACTTCTCTTTAAATGTTTTAGTAGTGATGTTCCCATAGATCTTTTTGGAAAACGACTGTACCATTTTTTACTCTCCTTCATATCATATATCTCCCATATCTCCCATATGTTTAAGTTTGTTCTTCTCCATAGTTATCTAACTTTGAGTTGCCATATGTTTATTATTTAAAACTAAAATATCCAACTTCGTCAAAAGATTCAAGAGTGATTATTTTCCAACTATGTCCTATTCTTCCAATACATTGGTGGAAGAAATGGTTTGTGGAGATAATTTATCAATTTATTGGTAAATAGTTGTGATGCAAAAGAGCTTAAAGTATGTAGAAGAAATAAAAGAGAAAAATTAGTCAACCACAAGCCTTAATTTGGTGGGATGAGGATTGAGAATTGAGTTGACAACAAAGATAAGGGCTGAAATGCAGATTATGTTAGGATTCCTTATTAAATAGGAAGTACTTATTAAGTTAAATATATTATTCTAGTGTACTTATTACGTTAAATATATTATTCTAGTTTAGATATGTTATCCTATTTGTTTAGAACTTAAACTTATACAAATTTTTGTTAGAATATGATCTAAATTTTTTGGGAAACCTTTCCTACTAGAATAAGGGTATTAAGAACTTCTCTATAAATATGTGTATGTTCAGCCCTTCAATAAAAGAAATCTAATTCTTTTTTTTTACAAACTTGAGTTCTCAACTAGAAGGTTTGATGCCTTTTTTTAAAGAGTAATTCCTAGATTTCTATCATCCATTCTTTGTGTTCCTCACTAAATTCCAGTCATCTTAAACTTTAACTATATTAAACCTTGAAATTTTAAGCCTAAATTTCCAACAATCAAACCCCAAAAGCCCAACTATACCAAATTTGAAATTTTAGCATTCCTAGTCAAAATTCAAACCTAAAACTTGATATTCCAACAGCCTAATATCAACCATATTTCCTAATTTTTTGATTTTTAGCTATTAGTTAGTATTTCTTTTATCTGTCCTACATCAAGTTTTCTGTTTATTTCTATAAAATGGACAATTTTCTTTTTCTCTGGTTTTTGTTGGAAAAGAGATTATGGAAATTTGAGAATACAAATTAGAAATTTCATTTTTTATGACTATAGTTATCAGAAGTCATTTGATAATCATATGATACTCTAAATTGAAAAGTTTTTCGAAAATTAAAAGATTTCATTAAATAAATATATATACAATCTAGGGTACAAAAGATCTAGAATAGGCCAAAAGTTCTAGATTACATAGAGTTGTGGTTCTTAGTAATCATCTACATCTTGATATTTAAGGGAAACTTATGAGACCACATAAATTGGTATTATTCCAATCCCCATCTTCTCTTCATACTGCTTGTCAGATTTGCTACTATTTCTCTTGCTAACATGGCCAATCTGCAATGAGGAAAAATGTCCTGAAAAACCATCTCAATGCTTCTACTTGCTTAAAAACTCTGAAATTTCGCTCTTTCTAGATGTAGTAAACTAAGGCTGCCTGGCTTAATTGCTTTGAGATCTGCTGCATTATCCATTCTAAACTTCCCCAACCAATCAATAGTTTCACTCCAAGAGTCCACTGGTCTGTCCATGGTGAGAATAATTTGCATCTGGCCCCAGACTTGTTTGGCATTCTTGCATCTAATTATAAGATGTTCTAAATTTTTCGGTTCAGTATTATATAACTCACTGTGAAATGTGTTGATGGAGAACTTGATCTTATCCCTGGTAAGCAACCCTCCATTGATTCCCATTCATAAGATGAATGAATGAGCTAGAATGATGCCACTGTCCCAAACTAAGACTGTCCACTCCTACCTTGTGTTCTGTGTAGTCTGAAAAAAAGTTTTGTATGCTTTTGTGTTGAACTTCCTAGATTTATTTGTTAGCCACTGAATTTCATCTTATTCTCCCTCCTGGCATGTTGGCAACTCTTCCATTATAAGTCTGACACCTCTATTATTATTGAAGGGCCACACCCATTGATTATTTCTAATTAACATACTTACTTTAGTTTTTGTATTCACCACCAATTTCAAGGGTTGTACCTCTTCCACCTTATATAGGGGACCTTTACAATGTCAGTTATCATACCAAAAATACATGCTTTCTCCATTCCCAATCTTGTGGAATACTTGATTTAGCATCCGTTGCCTTGTCTCTAGGATTTCTTTTAAAGTTCCTGACATGTCCTGCCTTGGCTTTAAGATCCAAATACCCTTATTCTTTATGAAGACATTGTGTATCCATTTCACCCATAAGTCGTCCCTTTTGTAGCACAACCACCACAAGTTCCTTCCTCTGCTCTCCTTATGAATCATCCTTGCAGATGGATTCCCAGACCCCCTATTGCTTAGGTTTGCAAATTTTGCTCCAACTAATCTTCGCTTTGCTTCTACCTTGGTTTGAGCTATTCCACCAGAGTTCTTTAAGTCTTCTGTCTATTTCCTTGAGGATACTTTTCGGGATGGATAAATAGTTGATCCAATAATTAGTAAAGTTGCTCAGTATTGTCTGAATTAGCTATAGCTTGCCTCCACAGCTAAGGAACCAATTACTCCATTGGTTGATTCTTCCATGGATTGAGTCCAAAAAGGTTTGCAATCACCATCGTTGATTCTTTTTGAGAAATTGGTACCCCTAAGTATTTAAAGGGTAGGCTCCCTTGTTTTAATTCCATCTCGATAGCTTTAGAGGCTACCTCTTTACTTGAGTTGCATGATAAGTAGAAACAACTCTTTAGAGGGTTGAATCTTAGACTTGAGATCTCTTGGAACTTCTTCATCATTTGCAAGATTAGATCTATTTGAGTTTTTCTCGGCTTTGCAAAACAATAACAAGTCATCTACAAAAGCTAGATCTGTGAGTTTCATTCCTTTACATTTGCCATGGAATTGGAATTTTGGGAGCCTCCGTATGTTACTCACCGGGAGAGTTGGCAAAACCTCCAAAGTACAAACAGGTAAGGGAATAATGGATCCCCTTGCCTTAAGCTCCTCCTTGCTTTGATCAAGTTTGTAGGTTTCTCATCCACCAAGATTGCCATAAAAGCAGTGGTCACACATTCCTCTACCTATTTTTTGAACATGGGAGGATAACCTATTGCTTCAAATGTAGTGAATAGAAAGCTCCAATTGATTGTGTCATAGGCCTTTGCAAGGTCCATCTTTATATTGCAATTCCTCATTCTCACGTTAGAATTATGCTACTCTAACAATTCCTGACAAAGTTGGATATTGGTTCCCATTGATCTCCTCTTGATGAAAGCATTTTGTTACGGGCTTGTTAGCTTTCTCAGGCGCGCTCTCAGTCTATTTGCTAGTATCTTCGTGGTGGTTTTGTATAGAAAGTTACAACAGGCTATTGGCCTGAATTATTCTAGCTTCCTTGCATTGCTTTGCTTGGGGACAGGGTGGATAAACGTTTTATTCCATTCCTTGAGGATTGTTCCTCTCTTATAGAGCTCTCTCGCCCCTTCTACTGCTTCTTCTACACCATCCCAATGTTTTTGAAAAAATGTCCCATTGTATCCATCCGATCTTAAGGCTTTTTTAGGGTTCATTAAGAAAATAATATTTTTGATTTCTTCCTTTGTATTTCTCTAACCAATTCCACCTTGTTTGTTTCATTAAGCTTTTTAAGCCTTGCTAGAACCTCTTCAGGTATAGCCCTTGTTGGCATTACAGTCCCATATTTCCTAGTAAAGTACTCCAAGGCAACCATCTTCTTACTTTCTAGGTCCTCATGGATCTGCACTGTTTCGACTTCCAGCATTATGATAGAATTCTTGTTTCTTCTAGCTGAAATTGAACTCATAAAGTACTTAGTACATGTCTCCCCCTCCTCCATCCAGATCATTCTAGATTTCTGCTTATTAGGGTATTGGTACTATTCAGCAGTTGGTTATACTTTTACACCAGTGCAAATTCCTCTTTTCTCATCTACAAATCTTCTGGTCTATCCAATATTGTCTTTTGACATTTCTTTAGCTCCTCCAAAGCATCAACTTTAGCTTTTAAATCTGGTTGTATTGTTTCTCTGCTGAACAATTTCAGTTTGTTTTTGTGAATAAGAGCTGATTGCTCTATATTTCATTACTTAGAGAATTTAGTACATATATACATGAATAGGAGTACAGAATAGGCTAGATAATCTATACAGATACAAAAGATAATTCTGAGATAATGTTTATCTCTAAGATACTACTATATAATCTATAGAATCTGATTAAAATCAGATCATAATATTATGAGATAATGTTTATCTTAACCACACTCCTCCTCAAGTTGGATCATATAAATCAATCATGTCCAACTTGCTGATGCATTGTTCGAACACTTGTCTTTGAAGACCTTTGGTAAACACATCTGCTGTCTGCTTCTTTGTTGGAACATAAGTTAGGCTTATAGTCCGATCTTCTATCTTCTCCTTGATAAATTGTTGATCAACTTCAACATGCTTTGTTCTGTCATGGTGGACTGGATTGTGTGCCATGCCTAGAGCTGCCTTGTTATCACAATAATGTTTTATAGGTGACTCAAAATTGATTCTCAATTTTGTCAGCACTCTTTAACCAGAGACTTTCACAAATCCCTTTTACAACAGCTCTTAATTCAGCTTCTGCACTACTCTTAGCGATCACCTTTTGCTTCTTACTTTGCCACGTGACCAAGTTCACCTACACGAACATACAATACCCAGTAGTTGATCGTCTATCTTCTTTTGAACTTGGCCAATCCGAATTAGTATATATTTCAATTGTTCTTTGATCTCCCTTCTTGAATAATAATCGTTTCCCAGGAGTACCCTTTAAATACTGTAGGATCTTATAAACTGCCTCAAAATGCTTCCTTCTTGGTGTATGCATGTAACTACTTACAACACTTACGGCAAAAGCAATATTGATAGGACCCGTAATCCCAATCTCAATAGACAGATTCCATATTCAGTAAAATAAGGTCCTTACAGTGAGGAGAATTAGAGTCTCCTATTCTCTCCTGAAAGAAAAATGCCAGTACAACTTTCTTACCCTTTTCTAACAGAAAGCTCTTATTTATTCTCATCTGTCTCCCTCCCAAAGTGTAACAAACTTGTAACAACCCTATATTCTGTTTTCTAGGCCTAAGTAGCTACCCAGAGCCACCTGTCATCACTTTTTCTTTCCTTCCCTTTTGTCTCGTATAGGTAATCTTAATTGGGGGTCTAACAAATATCTGGTCTAGTATAGGACAAATAAATCAGTCTTCCCACTAGTGTCTGGTATTCTTCACGGTTAACAAGTTTATCCTCTTCATCCTCAAACTTGGTATTGTCAATAGGAGTGGTGCTTGGTTTACATCCTAACATTTCAGTCTTTTTCAAGAGGTCAAGAATGTACTTCGTTTGTGAGATGTAAATCCCTTTCTTTGATCTTGCTACTTCCATGCCTAGGAAATACTTCATTTCTCCCTAGTCTTTAACTTCAAATTTTTTTCTCAAAGTTGACTTGAGTCTTGTAATTTTCTCTGCATCATAACCAATTAAAACAATATCATCTACATACACAATCAAAATTGTCATCTTATCTTCTCTAATTTTGAAAAACATTGTATGATCCGACTGAGCTTTTGTATCCTTATGTTTTTAGGACTGGCAAATCTTTCAAACTAAGCTCGGGGTGATTGTTTAAGCCCATATAGGGATTTTCTTAGTTTGCATACTCTATTTCCTCCTCCCTCCTCATCAAACCCTGGAGGAAGTTTCATGTACACTTCTTCCTTTAGTTTGCCATTCAAGAAGGCATTTTTAATATCAAGTTGCTGAAGTGGTCAGTCAAAGTTAGCAGCTATAGATAGCAATAGTCTGGTAATGTTTAGCTTGGCCACAGGTGCAAATATCTCCTTGTAATCCTTCCCATAGGTTTTAGTATAGCCTTTTGCTACCAATCTTGCTGTATACCTCTCGATGGAACCATCAGCCCTATATTTGGCTGTGAATATCCACCTACACCCCTCGGGTTTCTTTCCTTTTGGCAGATCAACTTTTTCCCACGTTTCATTCTTTTCAAGTGCTCTTATCTCTTTGAAACTGCTTCTTTCCATTCTAGAACTTTAAGAGCTTCTTGAATATTTTTGGGAATGTCAATTCTGTCCAGATTAACAATAAATGCTTTGTATTGAGAAGATAGAGCATCATAAGAGACAAACCTCTCAATCGGATACATAGTACATTATCTGGATTTCTTGCGTAAAGCAATTAGTAGTTCTAAATCTGTGTTGTCCTCTTGATCCTTACTACTTTGAGTTTCTTCAGTAGGATTCTGCACTAGTTCAGAGATTGGTATAGCTTCAGGGACAGGGAGTGTACTACCTGTTTTCTTCTTCTGAGAGTAAACCTCAAGTGTATGGTCAGGGACAGTTACTTCTGTATCCTCTATAGGAGATGACACCGGAATGGGTTCAGGAACAGATGTTCAAGAAGGTTTAGGTTGAGATTCATCACCACCAAACTCACTCCAATAATCCCCCTGAATCGAAGACTTAGGATAGAAGGTATCTGTCTCAGAAAAGGAGACATCACAACTAACAAACAACCTTTTTGATATAAGATCATAACATTTATACCCATTTTGTGTAGCAGAGTAACCCAGAAACACACATTTTTTGGCTCTTGGATCAAGTTTGTTGTGTGAATAACTATGACTAAAGACTGAATACCTGAAAACTTTTAGAGGAAGGTTAGTTTCAAGATGAATAGTAGTATGGGTTTCTTGAAATTTCTGAAGGGGTGTTTTGAAAGAAAGAACACGACTAGGCATTCTATTTGTTAAGCTACCATTTCACCACAACAACTTAAGCTGTTGTGTGAGGCCAACTTAATTGGTTTTATATATTCACTAACACACTCCCTCAAGTGAAAGCCCTTTGGGCTTGAAACTTGCATAGGCTCACTCTACTTTTTGCTGAATAATAGGTGGGTGGTAGGATTTGAACTCACGACTACTTGGTCATAAAGACTCTGATACTATGTTAAGCGACCATTTCACCATAACAGCTTAAGCTGTTGTGTGAGGCCAACTTAATTGGTTTTATATATTCACTAACACTATTAATAAGGTAGGTTGCAATAAGAATAGCATCCCTGCAAAAATATTTTGTAACATTGCTAGTGAGCAGCAAGGCCCTAGCTACTTCAAGGTGTCTATTTTTCCGCCCAGCAATCCCATTTTGTTGAGGACTATTGATACAAGTACTTTTGTGGACAATTCCATGTTTTTGGAAGAAAGTATGAAGATGATGATTAAAATATTCAGTACCATTATCAGTATGAAGGACTTGAATACTTGTTTAGAATTGATTTTTTATCATTTGATAGAAGTTGATGAACATGGTAGAGACTTCATTTTTATCCCTCAAAAGAAACACCCAACACAAACGAGTATGGTCATCAATGAATGTAATGAACCACCTTGAATTGGTTCTATTAGTAACACGGGATGGTCCCCAAAGATCACTATGGATTAGTGAAAAAGGTTTTGTGGGTTTGTATTTAGACCTTGTAAAGGAACTTCTTTGATGCTTAGCAAATTCACAAGCGTCACATTGAACACAAAGATCTTTATTTATTGAAATGTTTGAAAACAACCGTGACATATACTGGAAGTTTGAATGATCTAACCTCTTATGCCATAACAATAGTTCATCAGTCTTTGGAACAACCACACTATTACCCAAGCTATAAGGAGTAGAATGACTTTCTTCATCTTCAAAGTAGTACACTCCATCTACCTCTTTTGCACTGCCAATCGTCTTCCCCGAGGACAAGTCCTGTATAACACAATGAGTAGGGAAAAAGTGAGCGCTACAATTAGCTTCTCTTGTCAATTTATTGACTAAAAGTAGGTTACATTTTAGATTCGGAACATGTAGAACAGAATTTAGCTTCATAGAATCTTTTACTTTGATATCTCCTTTTCCAGCAACTGGATAGGAATCACCATTTGTTACCTTACCTTTTCATGTCCAGCACAAGGAAAATATGAATGAAATAGGTTATAATCATCTTTCATATGGTTTGAAGCTCCAGAATCAACTATTCATTTCTTTCTACTGCATGAAGATAAAAAAACTATTATGATATTACCTCTCATAGTAGCATTAGCAATTGTGTTTGTCTTCTGTTGGTTATTGTCATTTTGGCGATTCTTCAGTATTTCCACTAGTTTCTCGAGTGAAATATTCAGCTCACCACTTTGTTGTTTTTGACTATCTTTAGATTTTTATGTTCCCCTTTCACTAGATACTTGGTAGCCTCGGTTTTTTCCCTTTTTTGGTTTCCAGTCTGGAGGCTCTCCATGGATGTCCCAACATGTCTTTGGTGTGACCACTTTGTTTACAATGATCACACCACTTCTTATGACCCTTCTTATTAGGTTCACCACGAGACATCAGTGCAGATACTTCATTAGTAGGTACTGGAGACACATTTTGTTCTTCTTTTGGCTCCTCTTTTAGCATGATTTTCCTCGCTGCTTCCCTCCTAACTTCAGAAAAAACTTCTTTAGCTGTTGGCAGAGGAACTGTGCTTAGGATTCTTCCACGGACATCATCCAATTTTTTGTTGAGACCAGCCAAAAATTCAAAGACCCTTTCTTTCTCAATTTTCTGGTTGTACATCACAACATCCTTGCACCTCCACTCTTCATCCGACAGAAGGTCAAGTTATTGCTACAATGCTTCCATTTCGACCCAGTATTTAGTAACTTCTCTATCACCTTGTTTCATTTGTCACAGCTTTGTTTTTATCTTATAGATTCGCGATGCATCCTCCCCATCAGAGTATGATTGTCTCACTCCTTCCCAGATTTCTCGAGCTGTTGGTAGAAACATAAAGGTGCGTTTGATTGGTGGTATCATGGTGTTTATAAGCCATGACAAAACCATGGAGTTGTCTATCTCCCACTGTTGTGCAACTTGCGAGTTTGTTAGGTCTGGAACGTTTCCGTCTTCGATGATAAAGCTTAGCTTCCCACGTCCTCTAATGGCAAGTTTCATAGCTTGAGCCCACTTGCGATAGTTCGTTCCATTCAGTTTGTCAGAGACAATGACAACTGAAACTCCTTCCAAAGCAGAGGTCGTTGATGACTGACCTTCATTCTGGTTTGGGTTTGACGTGGAGGATTCCTCAAGATTGGAAGTCATTTCTTGACTTACTAGGGTTGAATCCTTGGTTTCACTATCTCTTTCTCGTGGCTCTGATACCATGTGAATAAGAGTTGATTGTCGTATATTTCATTACTTAGAGAATGTAGTACATGTATACACGAATAGGAGTATAGAATAGGCTAGATAATTTATACAGATACAGAAGATAATTGTAGGATAATGTTTATCTCTAAGATACTGCTATATAATCTATAGGATTTGATTACAATCAGATCATAATATTATGAGATAATGTGTATCCTAACCACAGTTTTTCAAGGCTTCCAGCTTCATGTTGAGTTGGTACCCGTTTAAGCTTGGAATCTCCCACTGCATCTCCTCTCTGTGTATGTTTCTAAATTTAGGATTGTCCATCAACTGATTGAATATCTTGAATGGGGCTTTCCTCTTCCTATCACTTGTTAACAATTCCACTACTATTAGACTGTGACCTGATACATTGGGATCGTCAAACATAACATTGTTTGTTGTGTGATGGGAAGCGGGGTGATGATTTGGGGAAGAGGGGTGATGTCGAAGACAAAAAGAAAAGGGTGGCTATCGAAATGGTTGTCTAAAAAAGAAAAGAAAAAGGAGAAAGTTGTCGAGTGAGTTAGAGGAAGTGGATGTGCGTCGAAAGTTGTCGGAAAATGGCGGGAGGATGTGGGTAGTCTCTCATTGGAATAGATGTCAAGGAAGAGGAATAGTTTAAATTTACATCAAATTTAGCAAAGGTATACTTTTTTGGTTGTTGATCAGCATGTTTTTTATAAGATAAGTTGTTGGTTGTTACCTTTCATAGAACCTCATAAAAGATGTCCCTATTATGTTGTGCAAAACTTTTAGCTTCAACATGAATTCATGTTGTTTGTGGTAAACTGGATCAAATTTCCTTGGCTAAACTTTTGAAACTATCTCAAAAGAACTCTTACTAGTAGATTTATTTATAGAACCATTGTATGCAAATTCTATCATGGGTAGAATTAGGTCCCAAGTTTTCAGTTTTCAGTTTTCACATTGCCTCCAACCAAACATCTTAACAAGTCCCCTAAGCTTCTATTTACCACTTACATTTGTCCATCATTTGGGGATGGAAAGAACTTGAAAATTGAACCTTAATGTTCAATGTTTTCTATAAAGTTTTCAAAAAATAACTACTAAATTTCACATCACAATGAGAGACAATGGTTAAAGGTAATTCATAGAGACGTACAACCTTTTTAAAAAATAGTTTAGTAGTGTGGGCAACTTCATAAATCTTGACCATTATATTTTTAGATGATTTCATAACAAATCCATATGGCTTCTCTACCATGTAGGCATAAAAAACATGCAAATTGTTGCTTCTTGTAGTCAAATCCATTAATTTTATGTCATTATTAAAATTTGACTTTGCAAATGCACTCATAGCTTCTTTTTCACTCCTATGATGTGTTAATTTCGCATCTTCATTCAGATCTACTTCTCCTTCTTCACCTATTGCAACAGAATCTTCATCAACAATACGAAGAATATCATCAATTTTAGAGCTAACAAGCTCTAGAACTCAAAGTAGTTGCTATTTAATCTTTTGAGCTCCTTGTTCTGTTATTTTAGTCTGTTTTCCTATACTTTCAGCCTATTCTTCTACTGTTTCAATTTGCTGCTGTTTTATTTTGATTTGTGGTTTAGGTTTTTCAACTTTCAACCTACTGTTTTGTATTTTGATTTGTGGTTCACGTCTTTCAACTTGTTGTTTAGGTGTTTCAGCCTCTTGTTTAGGTGTTCCAACTTGTTTAAAATTTCAATTTCTTGTTTAGTTGTTTCAACTTAAAGGTTGCCAAAGAATCTACTTCATTCTGTTCTTCTTCATCTCTAACGCTTTGTTCATCTCTTACTAACAAACTCTCCATGTCATGATCATCTTCCATTGGCAAACTCTCCATAAAATCAAGCATTTGATCACTTACATATAGATTTGAAGATTCTAATTGAT
Organism: Erythroxylum alaternifolium; assembly: GCA_027478495.1. NCBI lineage: Eukaryota > Viridiplantae > Streptophyta > Magnoliopsida > Malpighiales > Erythroxylaceae > Erythroxylum > Erythroxylum alaternifolium. The sequence goes on from JANIIA010000001.1 coordinate 12,746,433, forward strand.
TTGTTGAAAAAGAGATGTCAACCTAGAACAAACAGTCTTTGAGATAGTGCCTATTAAATTTTAGCAATCAAAATTAGTTCAAGATTTTTCAACGAAGATTTTCCCTTGCGTTTCATGCTATTGATAAATATTGGTCCCTTCATCTTTGGTGATAGCTCCAAATTTTCTCTCCTTAAGGATATTAAGAGGATTTGTCTTAGTATTTATGACTATCTTGTTACTTTCTTTTTGTTTTTCTACCTTGTCTACCTTCATAGGCTTCAAAGTTATATTCTTTCCATATGATGTAAACTTACAAGTGTTAGCTTTTTCAAAGTGTTGCACATCTCGATCATAAAGCGACGGTTGACCAAATAAAACATGAGATACTTTCATAGGAATGACACCACACCAAATAGTCTTTATATATTCCTAATTTGAAAGATAACAAGCACCTTTGTTACTGGCATCCACCTAAGCATCCCTGTACATGTTCTCCGATACTACATTCATTCTACTTTCTCTATCAATGATAATCTTGCATGCTTTATCTTCATATTTGACTTGAGTAAAGAAAAGTAGCAGTACGAAGCCAATCTTCCTGTTCTTCCGTGTTTGGGGTTGTAAGTATGCGCCTTCATACATTATGATATGTAGGACTAGCTAGTTTATCACTAGAGTCTCCTTTCAACTCTTCTCTAGCTTCATCTTCACACAAATATTCGTCAAGTTCTTCTTCATCTTCTTCGCCCATCATGTGCAAGCCTTTATTAGTACATTTATAAGCAAAGTGGCCTTTGCCATTGCATTGAAAGCATTTCTTGTTGTTGCTGCCTCCTTTTTTCCAAGTTTTAGCTATGAATTTGCCTTTAGCTTCAACTCTCTGAGAAGTTTTGTAGTTGTTTTCTGGTGCAAATTTTTGATGTATTAAGTGTTGGCCTAAAATTTTACCCTGTCATAGTTCTCTTCGTGCCGAACTCCTTGGCTTGATTGTGAAACTTTTTAATTACTTGTTGTCCTAAGTATTGTTCCGCTCTTAAAGCCAATCGATATATATATTCTTCTAATGAATTTTTGCCCGTAGGCCATTTTTGTAGCGAGATATAAGTTGTTCTGATTCCATTCCTTCACATCAGGTGGAAACTTCATCAAATATTTTCGTGTACTCATTTATGGACATAATCTTTTATTTAAGGGTTGTGAGTTGATCTTGAAGATATTGATAGTGAAATGGTAAGTATTTTTTGATAACTTCAGTTTCATCTCTTCCCAGTTAACAATTGTTTGTTGGCTTGTCTTTCAAAGTCTATCCCCTATCGATTTCCACTAAATTTTAGCGTGTCCAACTAGCTTCATCTTTGCGAATCAAACTTTTCGATCTTCTAATATTTGGTACTAGTCAAATAATTCTTTCATCACCACTATCTAGTCTAAGAACAGGTGTAGATCCATCTTTCTTGTAAAATTAGGGGCTTTAACACAAAGTTCCTTAGTAATAGCAAGAAGTACGTTATCCTAAACCTTTTGATATTAGTCCCAAATTGGTTTTTGATCATGGAGCAAAAATTTGGAAGTATGGTACTGTTAGCAACGATCATGAGCCCAACAACAATGAGCCCAGAAATAGGCCATCTAGTGATAACAGGCCCTTTCTGGTTTGCAAGCGCAGGCAGAAGGATGCGACAAAGGGGGACCTACTACCTTTGGCATTTTGCAGGACAGTAACGGTTTATTATACTTATAGGCATATCTAGCTATGAATAAGGGAGTATCTTTTTGTGAAGTTTGTTGTGAACGGCCTTTGGCTTGGGAGGATTGCTCTTTGCGTCCTTGTTACCCTGTGTCCCGCAATCAATATACTACTTATTTTGGTTCTATGAGTTTCACTTGTTCCTTACTCCATCGATTTGGTGCGGTGAGTGTGGACATAAACGTCAAATGACAAATACTCAAATGGAGTCTAGAATAGAAGTGGTGGAGAGGATACTAGGGGCGTTAGAGCAACGCCTTGGTGGTCTGGATGCTGAAGTTGTTGAGGGAAATCAAAAGGTGGAAGGCCAACTATTCGAGATTAAAAGCTTACTTGCGACTGTTTTGAGGGGAAAAACCATGGAAGAAACTGGGTTTGAAAGCTCGGGAGCGGGCAACAAAAACATAATCAATAACGCTAGTTTCAACCAAGACGGTGACTAAAATCGTTTTTGTGGAAGACATTCAGATATTTGCCAAGAAAATTGAGTTGCCAAACTTTAATGGCAACGACTCACTCAGCTGGGTGAGGAGGGCTGAGCAGTACTTCCAGATTCAACGCACACAGAAGGTGACCTTGGCTCTGGTTTGCATGGAGGGTCATGCCTTACATTGGATGAAGTGGTTACACGAAAGGAAGCCATTGCAAGGTTGGGGAGATGTTCGTCGAGAAGTTCTTGCTCGATTTGGAGGGGCATTAGCTTCGAACCCATATGAAATGTTGGCAGCAACTAGGCAAGAGGGGTTGGTGGATGAGTACATCAGAGATTTTGTGGAGAAATCGGCGCAGATTCAAGGGTTGCCTGAAGCAACATTCACCTGACAATTTTTGAATGGGTTGAAGGAAGGGATTAGGGCACGAATACGAACTTAAGAGGTTGGTGATTTGCACAAAACCATGAACTTTGCTCTTGAGATTGAACTTGAGATAGAGATCCTAGGGAAGAAGAAGACTAGTTGGGCTGAAGGAAGAAATGAGGGATATGGGCTAGGTGCAAAAGCAAAGGGTATATCTGGGCTGGCTACAATAAAGTCCATCATCACTAGCACTCTGGGCCAAAAGACAAATTTATTGCCAAGCCCAAATACACAACTTGTCATTTACAAGCCCAATAACGCACAGACCATTACAGGGGGCTCACTTAACAAATCCAGCGGATTGTCTGCAACTGGATCAAGAGGAGTACGTCGTTTATCACAAACTGAAGTAAACGACCTTAAGGCCCGCAGGTTATGTTTCCGTTGTCAGTAGCCTATGGACCGCTTAATCGATGCCCTAGCAAGACTTTACAAACGGTGATTTTATGGGAAAACGAAGAAGTGCAGATTGAGAAGCCGGTGAAATGCCTAATGTCTAGGAGACAATAGAGATGGAAGAAGCAACAACTGATATCTAGGTATTGAACCTAGAGTTACCATGCTTTAGTTTATCTGGAAATAATTTAGCTCGTACTATGAGTCTTAGTGGATAGTGGAGCAAACCATTGCTTTGCGGCGAGAACAGTAGTAAACATGCTGGGAATGCCAATTGAAGAAACTCCTTGCATTGATGTCAAATTGGGTGATGGGCAACAAAGGGGAACATGTGGGGTATGTCGAGCTGTTCCTATTTCTATTGAGTCGGAAGAGTACAGGGTGGATTGCTATCTGTTCCCTCTAGGTGGGCTAGATTTAATTATGGGAATTTCATGGTTGGAGACACTTGGGGACGTGAAAGCTAACTGGGCGGAATTAACCATGAAGTTCATGCAGGATGGCAGAAAAATATTGGTTAAAAGTGATAAACCTTACTATTCGAGCCAGCTTCATGTCGAGCCCTACAAAAGTCAATTGAAGTGGACCTCACCTTCCTATTGTGACCATCGACGGTTGAATCAATTAAGTTGAATATTGGTTGTGAGGATCAAAAACAGAAAGTGGAGTTATAAAGAGTGTTGAATAAGTTTGAGTTAAGTCTTTCGAGAGTCAACTGAATTACCTCCATGCCATGCAGTTGATAGTGCAATTCCATTATTGCTAGGCACTTTAGCTGTTAGCGTGCGCCCTTATCTTTATGGGCATGTGCAGAAAGACGAGATCGAGCGGCAAGTTGCTGACATGTTGGCTACCAGAATTATCCAACCAAGTACAGGGCCTTTTTCTAGCCCCGTACTACTTGTTAAAAAGAAAGATGGCAGCTGGAGGTTTTGTGTTGACTACTAAGAGCTCAACAACGTAACCATATCGGATAAATACCCGATACTAGTGATTCAAGAGTTACTTGATGAGTTACATGGATTCGGTTAAAGAGGAGACCCAAAATTGCTTTTCACACTCACTAGGGGCATTACGAGTTTAGAGTCATGCCTTTTGGGTTGAAGAATGCACCTGCAACATTTCAAGATGTGATGAATGATTTGCTGCGCATTGGGTTGAGGCGTTATGTGTTGGTCTTCTTTGACGACATATTGGTTTATAGCTAGAATTGGGTCACTCACTTGGTACACTTGGAGACTGTTTTGAAGTGTTTACAGGAGCATTGCTTTGCCATTAATCACAAGAAGAGTCAGTTTGGGCACAAAAAAATTGAGTATCTTGGGCACGTTATTTCTGAAGAGGGAGTTGCCATGGATCCGATTAAGGTGGCCAGCATGTTAAGATGGCCTGTTCCAAAGTCAACCAAAGCAGTAAGAGCTTTTCTAGGACTGTCAGGATATTATTGAATGTTCATACGCAGCTATGGGCCAATTGCACGGCCACTTACCGACTTATTAAAGAAAGAGGAAGCTCAAACGATTCGCTGGACAGTAAAGGCGCAAGACGCATTCTTAGCCTTATGGCAGGCGCTAATATCAGCGTCGGTATTAATTTTACCAGATTTTACCAAGCCTTTTGTCTTGGAATGTGATGCATCCGGAGCGGGAATAAGGACTGTCCTTATGCAGCAGCATACGCCGATAGCTTTTTATAGCAAAATTTTAGCTTCAAGGAACCTGTCAAAGCTAGCATATGAGAAGGAGCTTATGGCCTTGGTGATGGCTATTCGACATTGGAGACCATGCCTTGTGGGAGGAAGTTTATTGTAAGGACAAATCTTAGCAATTTGCATCATTTTCTTCAACAACAAATCACCATCCCGGCACAGCAGAATTGGGTTGCCAAGTTGTTAGGGTATGAGTTTGAAATTGAGTACAAGCTTGGAAATCAAAATAAGGCTGTAGATGCTCTGTCAAGGTGGAATGAAGAGGTGCAATTGGCAGTAGTTACCTTGCCAATATGGACACAGTGGGACAATTTAGATGCATAAATGAAGACCGACCAGAATTATCAGCAACTGAAAGCAGAGGTTTTGCAAAATCCTTTCGTCCATATTCACTACAAAGTAATCAATGATAGATTATTTTTCAATGGTCGTTTGGTGGTACCTGTCTCCTCTAAGTGAATACCGAAATTAATTGTTGAATTTCATTGCACACCACAAGGAGGGCATTCGGGGGCTCATAGAACCTATCGATGCTTAGCTGCGAATGTTTATAGGCCGAGAATGATGAAATTTGTGCAATGTTTCGTGGTTGACTGTTTGGTGTGCCAACGCAACAAGTATGAGACGTTGTCCCCGGCCGGCTTGTTACAACCTTTGTCAATACCGGAGCGGATTTGGGAGGATATATTGGTGGACTTCATTATAGGTATGCCTCGTTCCCATGGAATGGATTGCATATTTGTTGTTGTTGATAGACTTAGTAAGTATGCTCATTTTATGGGGCTAAGACATCTTTATATGTCTAGAAGTGTATCGGAAGTTTTTGTGAGAGAAGTGGTCAAACTACATGGAATCCCACATTCCCTTGTGAAGATCGTGACCCCATTTTTATGAGTTGCTTTTGGAAGGAGTTGTTTCAGAGTTGGGGCACTAAACTCAAGATGAGTTCAGCCTATCACCCAGAAACCAATGGGCAACCTGAGTTGATTAATTGCTGTTTGGAGACATACTTGCGGCGTTTTTTTGCTGAGCAACCAAGAGGATGGGGAAAATGGTTACCCTAGGCTGAATTTTGGTATAACACCAATTTTCAGGGGGCTGCCAAGGATACTCTATTTGCCATAGTGTATGGCAGACCACCCCCCACCTTAATTCAATATCTTCCGGGGGAGTTTCGAGTGGCAGTAGTAGTGGAAGAGCATGCTGACTGCTCTGAAATTTTAAAACAGTTGCAACATCGTTTGTCTAAGGAACAACATAAGCCTCGAGTAGCTAATAAACACAGGCGGGATTTGGAGTTTTCAGAAGGGGATTTGGTGTTTGGAAATCATTTGGCAGTAGCGGAATTGCCAAACGATTTGATGGTTGAGGCTGAAGAATTTTATCCTCAGCTATTTTAGATATGCAAGAATTGGGCAAAAATGTTTTTCCTTGTCATTGCTTGTTGATTCATTGGGAAGGAATGCAGATGAAGCTTTGTGGGTAACTTGCTCAGATTTCCGTGGACAGTTTCCTCACTCTAACCTTGTGAACAAGGTTTGTTTTCAGAGAGCAGGAATTGTTAGCAACGATCATGAGCCCAACAATAACGAGCCCGGAAATAGGCCATCTAGTGATAAGAGACCCTTTTTGGTTTACAAGCGCAGGCAGAAGGATGCGACAAAGGGGGACCTGTAACTATCTTTGGCATTTTGCAGGACAGTAATGGTTTATTATACCTATAGGCAGCCAGCTGGAAATATTCCTATATGTATCTAGGTAGGAATAAGGAAGTATCTTTTTGTGAAGTTTGTTGTGAACGGCCTTTGGCTTGGGAGGATTGCTCTTTGCATCCTTGTTGCTCTTTGCATCCTTGTTAATGTGTCCCGCTATCAATATACTACTTATTTTGGTTCCCTGAGTTTCACTTGCTCCTTGCTCCATCATGTGCTAACATTAAATTTATGTTTTGAGTAGAAACCCTGGTAACACGAGTACAATTGTTAATAAAAGAAACAATCTTGCCCTAGAAGTAATAGAAACAGTAGATGGACTCTAAATATCACTATGAATAAGATAGAAAGGAATAAAGCTCCTTCAATTGCTAGTCGGAAAAGGCACATGCTTGTGTTTAGCAAGCTCACATACCTCATAATGAGAAATTTCGGCATCAAGATTTTTAAATAAAGAGGGAAACATTATCTTAATAATTTGAAATGATGGATGATCTGACTAATAGTGGTGAAGCAAAATTTTTTCTTTATTGGATGCAATATAATTTGATATGAAAGAATGTGATAATCTATCCTTAGTTATCTTCAACTGATTTGCTGACTCAAGATAGTAGAGGCCGTCTTGTTCTCTAGCCAGTCCAATCATCTCCCAAAATCTTTGTCTCGAAATGCACAATGACTACTGTAAAAAATCACATTACAACATAAATCTTGGGTGAGTTTTTGTATAGAAACAAGGTTGGTTGATAGTTTAGGAATATGAAGAACATTTCTTAAATTTATTGATGGACTTATTTCGACATTCCCCACACTTGCTACATTTGTTCAAGATCCATCGACTGTGACACACGGAATGTAGGTTGAACATTTGGATAACTGAGTCATATAGTCTGTAGTTCTTGAGTCCACGACCCAAGAGTTGGTAAACTTTGTATTTGAGGTCTGTAATCCAAAGGAAAATGGAAATTTACCTGAATATGCCAAATAACGAGTACCTGACATTTTGTAATGCTAATTTCGCTAGTAGTGATATTTTTTCTTGCTTCAACTTTTGAGATTTTCCTTTTTACAAAGGAGGCTAATCCTTACTCTTCCAACAATAAAGACCAGAAGAATTGTTATGTTAGAGCACAATAATCAGCAATGAAGGCTAAGATAAAAGAGAAACAAGAAGGTGATAGTAACGAAGGCTGAAATGGAAGAAAGAAACATGGTGCAGCAATGAAAAGAGAAAAAAATAGAGTTATGTTTGTAGTAATAAAGGTTGGAAGCAACTTGTTCCAAAGATCCTAACTTGGCTCTGACACCGTGTCAAAAGTTGAATAAGAACTGTATGTCGCATATTTCTAAAGTTTACATTAGGTATAACTTATATATACAATTTTAGTACCTATAATTGAAAACTAATATTTCTAATGCAATATCTAATACCATAATTTATGGGATATTCTCTAATCCCACAATTAATGGAAAATAGAAAACTTAATTAAATGCAATCAATTGTACATGAATTTTATTTTTCCAGTCCTGCATCATTTTCTCATTACAATTTAAAGAAGTAATAACTACCTCCCTTCTTATTTAGGAGTCACAAAACACTATTCAAAATAATAGGAATTAACACGAAAGACCTATTAAAAATTTGGAAAATTTGAAATTCTTTGAATAACCAAAGGAAAGAAAGAACATTTACAGAAATCAATACAAGCTTCTGACAGAAACATAAACTTACACGTGTCTTCTTTTTTTTTGTTGAGATGCTATACTTTATACTGAAACATTTTTGTGTCCCCTTTTATATTTCAGAATGCGCTCTCTTGTGTGCATCTCTGAAAGGAAATATGACGATGAACCAGGAACTTCAGAACATGATTCTACTGTCAGTGTTAAAAACACTAAAGAAGTGTGCAATGGCGAAGCTTTCCTCAAGTGTATTCGAAGCTCCAGAGTGCCAGATTTTGATGATTTATCAGATTTTATAGTGTGCAGGCAAGGAAAAGATTATGCTAGTTGGTTGAGGGACCGACAGAAATTCAGACTATGGAAATATAAGAAAATGACTGCTTTAAGGTGGAGGAAAAATAAAGCGGCTTGGAATTCTATGAAAGGTAGGTAAATCAAAGGTATTGTTCTTTTATATTTTGATTGCGCATACATGTAGTAGAATCGGCGAGCTAAGGATAGGTCGTTTTTCGAAATTCTTTTGGAGAATACATTGTTAGATTTGACATTTCTTCGGTATAATCTTTCCCTTAGGAAGTAGGGCTGGTAAAAATGGCCCCTCCTGACCCAATGGAAGTCAACAAATCAAGTCTATGTTGATCAGAGACTGAAGATCAAAATGACGTCGTGTTGGTCAGTTACATTAAAATGATGTCACTTTGGTTAGTTATATCAAAATAACATCATTAGTTATATCAAAATGACATTATTTTGGAATAGCTTAATCGATTTTGAATTGGGCCACACGACCGATTGAAACTGACCGGACTACAAATGTGGTTCAAGCCACCTATTAGAGGATCAGACTTTGCTGAGCTGGGCCAATGCGAAATCCAAATTGTCTTAATCCGGCCCATTACTAACTCCATTAGGAAGACCTACTGTTGGGTATTTGAATTATCAAACAGATTTATTTCCATCAATTTGACGGGAAATGTGAAAAATGGCTTCCCTTTTTGTCTTCTACGTGACTGGATTCCAAGAAAATTACGTAGGAATAAAGATGAGAAACTTACCAATTACGAGACACTGTGTTGATTATCAAATTATAAAATTGGGAAATGTCTTTACAGTTCTTATGCTGAAGTTATTAACTAGTACATTGCCACAAGTTATTTCCTGGCTAAAGAGTTCTTGAGCCTTTATATGCTAAGCGGATTGTTTGACTATTATACCCCTAAGCAATGTGCCGTAAAAACAGGATTTTCATGGCCAATTTTAAATTTATCTTTGCTTTGTAGTATTTGTTATACTAATCATGCTTTTCATTTCCTTAATCATTGCCTTCGTTCCTTGTGTTTCTATTGTCTAATTTAATCTATTTTCTCATTTGAAATGTTCTCTCTTTCAATTCTCCACTGTATCTCTGCAATCTATGACACCCTTTTATATCCTAGCTACGCTGTTTTGTTCTGAAACATATCTATTTTGAATTTTATATTATTAGCCAAAAAGCGTCCATATTACTAGTTTCATATTTATTAGATCTCATTCTTGGTTCCTTGTTTCTTTTTGCTTAAAATTTTTTTGGTTAATTGTAATTCATAATAATTTTGTAAGTAATTAATTTTTAAATGATAAATGATCGATTTAACGTTATTTCACGTAAGTAGGCAATTTTTTATTTTAATATAATAGACACAATACTAGTATAGGCCAAAAAAATGAAAAACTTAAAGGATTACATAAGAAATACGTTTTATTCCAAATTATGCATATCTTTACAATTATCTTGTATATAATTCGTAAAATTAGTTGTCATATTCTTGGAAGCTACGGTAAATGATTTGATCTGTCGCTCACTCTTTATAGGGAAAGTTTCCTTTCAGTAAATCTCAAGTAGACTATACTTGTGACCTTTTCTCTCTCCTATCAAATAAATAAAAATGTCAAGTAAACTATACTTGTATCATTTTCTCCCTCCTATCAAATAAATAAAAATGTCAAGCTTTATAAAATGTTCCTACAATTTTTCAAATAAAAGGATTTTTCTAGCATCGACGCTCTTCTTGATCATTATCTAAAAATAATTTTGTTACTCATTATCTAAAAATATGATTCATACTACCCAAAAAAATGATTAAATTGTATGTAATAACCAAATGTTCCTACAATTTTTCAAATAAAAGGATTTTTCTAGCATCGACACTCCTCTTGATCATTATCTAAAAATAATTGTGTTACTCATTATCTAAAATTATGATTCAATTGTATCTAATAACCAAGTAATTTTTTGAACTTTGTAATAAATGAATTAGCTAAAGGCTCTAAAAGCAGAAGAATAAGATCATAGTTTAAAAAAATAGTTGAAGAAGATAATCTTAAAAGGACTTTAATAAACAACATAATAAAAGCTTATATTTTCATAAAAACATAATGAAAGCTTAAACAAGAGCAAAACATTGTCAAATAGGAAAACACAAGCGTATCACGGAGAGACACAATTGTTTACCATTAATTTTGGCAACATGATTAGTAATATGGGCAAGTTGTAAGGGTATATTTAGGAAGATATACAAACGTGTCAAGGAGAAATAGGCATTTTTAGAAGCAAAATGATTTCCTTTAGCAAACCTCGACAAACTTAGATATATGGCTAGGATCTTAATTAACTTGTAAGATATTGCATCTTATTGAATGATCTGGAAGAACCTCTTCTTGAAGTACAATCATGACATGTCTCAATTCAACTTTATATATTCCACTTTTTTTGCTAGTTTTTGACTGTTTTTGAACGTAACATGTTTTGAAAAATTCTTTTGTTTCTCTCCTTCTATATAACGCCAATTACACTACTAAATGTTGCTTTAAATATTTTTGTCTCATTTATATTTGAGATTAAATTATGCTCACCCAAGTAATGATTCTAGATCAGTTATTGGCCTGACACTGTAAGCTGTAAAAATGAAGAAATTTATTCCTAATAACTTTGGTGTAATTCAAAAAACAAGTGAGTGAGAAATTCTGGGTATCAAATGTAAAGAACACAATCTTGGTCATTGAATGAACTAAAATAAAGCTTGTCTTTGGTATTAAGCATTTCTTTAATTAAACTGGATGATGGGGAAGCATCTTGGTTCTAGTTTGACAACTGGAGTGAACACTGCCCTTTGATCAAGAGGAATGAGCTAATACATCTTCTCACTAGAATCCCATCTGAATGCTAAGGTATGTTCAATTATGCATAATGGGGTCTGGTCTTGCAACTTTAGTCTCAAGTGGAAGTTTATAGTAGGATGTGCACATGTGTACTATATTATTCCATTATTGAATAGATTTTTTAATTTCTCAAATAAAACTTGTCTAACCTTTCTTTTTATTTTGAGAGAAAAAGAAAGAAATGTTGGCTCCTTTATGTCTTTTTCCTATTTATAGAAAAAGATATTAGAGTTTTGTTCTTTTTTGGAAAGTAAATAAATTACATTAATAACTAACTAAAGTTTACATGAAATGTATAAAATAAATCAAATACAATTTAAGACTATTAAAGCTTATTAAGGTGCAACTTGTGTAACATGTTAGGAATATGACAACTCACTAGAAGTTACTAGAAGGACCAATTTAACTTCAAAAGTGGCGAAAGTGACAAGCCTTTTCCTCTAGCTATAAACAGCTCCTTGAGACGTCTAATGTTTCTTTCGCTTACATGATCTGGAGAGTTGAACTTGACCTTAAAGACCTTGTGGTTCTTTTCCCACTAAACACCATAAATTGTGCTACTAAAAACCAAGTTATATAACAACCTCTCAACTTTATGACCACTAGAAAGGGAACATAGCCATTAGATTATTCCTAACAAGTATTTGATTTGTGGATTAAGGTTATAAAGGAAAATAGCATCCCTCAAAACCTTATATGAATAAGGAAAACTAAACAGAAGATGTGCTTTGGTTTCTTGATTTGACAAATGCAACATATAATTCAGATTATCGATGCCTTTTATTTTAACAATAGTAGTGATCCTTTCTTTAATTACAAGCCATAAAGTAAATGAGAATCTTGGGACGAGAATTCTATTCCATACAAGAGAATACTAGTTCATAGTCATTGCCTGTTCCTAATCATATCCATACATGTTTGTTTGTTAATAAACTAGAAGTATGCTTAAGCTAGATTACCTTAGCCTCTATTTACAGGTTTAAGGGAATTCGGGGGAAACATCCTTGAAAGAATTGCTCACCTATCGTCATAATGCCATCTTCCATTTGCAATTAAACTACTAACCTTTGCATTTACAGTGAAGAAAACTTTAACGCCAGAAAAATTAGGGAGAAGATAAAAAAGGCCAATGGTACTTCAATTGTCATACCATAGCCTTTTATCTCTTCCGTTCCCTACCTTGTATTTGATAAATGGGTGGATGAGGTTCCTTAGCTTTGGCATCTAAATCTAGTACCATGAAACATCTATTCTTGGTTTAATTATCCACAAGTTGGATCCTCTTATATAGTGCTCATGTATCCATTTCATCTAAAGGGATTCCTTGTCATTTATTACTTTCTAGAGCCTTTCGATCAGCATAACCTAATTTACCAACTTTATAATTTTAACTCTTAAACCTCCTTCCCTCTTGGGTATACAAAAGTCATTCCAACTTACTTTTACAAAAGGCTCGGAGGATTCATTTCAAATATAAAGATATTTCCTAAGAAGTTTGTCAATTTCATAGGAAATGCAATGTGAGAGGACCAATAAACGGATAAGTTACGAAGAACTAAAGAAATTAATTATAACCTTCCAACAAAGGATAAGGAATTAGATGTCTAGACCCCAATTGTTTTCCTAATCATACCTAATAACTCTTGACAATCTGAATAAGAGAGTCTACTCGAGGATATAGGAATACCTAGGTAAATGGTGGAAATTTGAGTGATAGATTTGAGATGGCTAATAATAACTAGGTTGAGTTTTAAGCATCCACTGCAATCATAATGTAGCTCTTTTCCCTATTAATATGAAGCCTAAAAAAGCACTAAATTCCTTCAAAAATCTCATTACGTAACCCACTAAGGCTTTATTGGCCTTACAAAATAATAATAAATCATAAGCAAAAGTAAGATCAATGTTGTCTAACCTATTACACTTTTTATGATATTTAAATCTACAATTATTAAGCACATTTTTTTGAATGATGAAATTAAATAGCTCTAAATGGTGGAAATTTAAGTGATAGATCTGAGATGGATAATAATAACTAGGTTGAGTTTAAGGCATCCACCGCAATCATAATGTAGCTCTTTTCCCTGTTAATATGAAGCCTAAAAAAGCACTAAATTCCTTCAAAAATCTCATTAAGTATCCACTGAGGCTTTATCAGCCTTACAGAATAATAACAAATCATAAGCAAAAGTAAGACGGGTGTTGTCCAACCTGTTACACTTTTTATGATATTTAAATCCACAATTAATAAGCACATTTTTCTGAATGATGCAATTAAGTACCTCAATGAATATGGTAAAGCGATAAGGGGAGAGAGGATCACTTTCCTTAGCCCTGTAGAACCCTTAATAATTTGAATAGCTTCCCCATTTATTAAAACACCGAATAAAGTAGTAATTATGCAATGAGAGATTTGAGTATTAACCTATTAGGGAACATAAATACTTGTAGAGAAAGAAGCACAAAATCTAAATTAATTTGGTTAGATGCCTTATGAATGTAAATTTTAGTAGCACTATTAGCTATAGAGGCCTTGATATGATAATTCTTTAACAATTCCTGTGCAAGTAACACATTGTCTCCAATGCTTCTACCTAGTATAAAAACAACTTGAGATTGGATAATGAATGAAAGAAGCACTATTTGATCCTATTAGCCAACAACTTATAGATGATTTTATAAAATGTATTGCAATAAGAAATTAGTCTAAAGTCCCTCAAAGAGTTTAGATTATGAGTTTTTGGAACTAGAAATAAATGAGTGCAATTCCATACCTTCAACATCTTGACATTATCAAAGAACTCATGAATAGCTTTGCATATATGGAATTTAATAGAGCTCCAAGTTTGTTGATATAAGAAGCCATTGAACCCATTTAGTCTTGGGCTTTATTGGGACTAAGAGAGAACACCACCCTTTTGTATAATCATTAATGAACATCCTACTAAGAAATTCAGACTGTTTAAGGGAGATTATCTTAGGAATGGATAGACTATAAAGTAGGTAAACAGGATTCCCAACCCTTGGAGTTCCCAATACTTTAGAATAGTAATCCTTGGCATAGATTTTAAACTCATTTTAGTCAATAATAATTATATCCTCATTAGTGAGTAACTTGGATATTGTGTTACGATTCCTCCTAGAAAACTGTGATAAATGGAAGAACTTGGAATTAAAGTCTCCATCCTTTAATTATAACACCCTTGATTTTTGTATAAGAATGGAGGAATGTGCTTCTAGAGCACTTATGTAATTGGATAAGGGTTGCTTTTCTTTGATGTGGACATCATAAGGAGAATCATATAGTTTATCCTAGTATTGTATTAATGCTTCTTTGGCTACTCTACACCCTCAAGAGTGTCCCTGTACTTGCTTTCTGAAAGGATTTGAGCTTATGTTTTAGTCCCACCTGCTTCTTGTGGAATTAGTGAGAGGCCTAACAATTCACCTAATACTCTAATCCGTTAGATTCAATTTCTTGGAACCCATCATACCACTGAGGTAGTTAAAGAACCTAAATGGTTAACTTTCTAAAAAATATCATGAATCTCCACAGGGGAATGGTCTATCAAAGATTGTTATCAAAATGAGCTATACTTGAATTCAATTTTTTATGTCATAACAAGTTGACTAAAGCATTATCCAATTTTTCCTTAATAATAATTGACCATCCTAATTATTAGACTATGTCAAAAATCTTCATTATGTCTGAGATTAGTGAGTTCTAGATTTTGAATACAAGTTCTAAATTCTCCATAAGGTTTCCCTGAAGACCTTTCACCTTAAGATTCCAAAGCTAACATTACACAATTAAAGTCACTAATAATGAACTAGGATCATTCACTACTTTCTTATATTATACCAAATCATTTCACAATGTAACTATTTAGAATGCAAAATTAAATGCATAAATAAAAGTGAACTATGCCTTTCCCATACCTTTAAATTCAGCTAAAATAAATGCATTGGTAATTCAACACGAAAACTTTATCCAAAATATATGGTACAATAGCCCTTCCTTTATGGTGCCTATTATGGTTAGTAATGACCCTCTAATAAGCATTAAGCAACAACAAACTTAGACATTTCTCCCTTTTTGATTTTGTTTTCAAAAGAGCAATTAATTTTTGTTTTATTGCCTTGATATAATCAACTACCACTTATTATTTTTGGGGATCATTAAGATCGTTAACATTCCATACAAACACTGTCATTAGTTCTTAGAGCATTTGTTGGCTCTAAACTTAGCTTTTTGGCCAGATCTATTCCTTTCAATGGATATAAAAGCTCCTTAAGCAGTATAATAATTAGCTAGATGGATGTTAGGATGTTGCTCTAATTTACCATCTCTTTGAATTAGAACATTATCAATAGGTTGCCTTAGATTATCCTCTTGGAGATGAATGGGAGAGGGAGTAGGCACATTACTTGAGCTGGTAACTTCCATCTTCTGATTAGAGTCTTCAATATTAAGGCTAGAGGATCCATAAACCACACCTAAAGCCTAGGAAACATTTATTCTGAAACTTGTGGATTTAACATTTTCCAATTGTATCAATTTATCATAAAAACCAGTTTTGAACACCTTACCTGTTGGTATCCATTTCTTCCCTTGTTGAGCCAGACATGGCCTCCATTGGTAAAAACTTTAATTGTATCCTCAACCAACTTATACCCTACTCCTAATCTTATCAATGGAACCTCTTCAGCTAAGTTACATTCCATGTCAACATTGATGAAAATCTTAAGTATCCTATGCATTTTCTTAATAAAGTTGCTTCATCCATGCATAATAAATTGCCTATAAAGCTTTCAAGGAGACTTAGCCTCAAATGGATCAATATTTCAGTGGGATTTGATGAAAATTAGGATATAATGGAACTTATTTATGCTTGACATCTTCAAGTTTAATGCAAGGTTTCCATATTTGGAGAAAGATTGACAAATCATTCAAGTGCCATAGTCCCTCTTTTATGACTTCCAAGACCTAATCCTTTGAGGTTGAAATTGAAAAATAACTGATGATCTTCACTTAGCTATAGCTCTTGCAGTCCTTTAACCTTCCAATGTTTCAAAGCCTATAGTTTCATCACCAAAAAGGCTGGTCTATTTCCAAAAAAGAAATGGACTAGTGTAGACTCCTATAAACCTACACCTTGTTTTAAGACATCAGTAAGGGGAGAAAAAATGGCTGGAACAATCATAATGGCAGGTGGAATGTACTGGAGAGAAGTGCTAAAGATGTCACCAAGCTATTATTTCCAGTTGAGAGGTTTCAGTGAAGAGGAAGAGGAAGTTGGTGGCCCCTAGACCTATGTAGGTTAGTGTGATGGAGAGGGAGCTAGGGGATGGACTAAGGGGATTTTCTAGGTTTGTATGGGATAGGGAGAGATAGAGGATAAGGGGGGAAAATCAACTAGGGTAATGACTAGGAGCCTGCACAAGAACTAGAGAAACACAAACCATTCTCGGAAACGGAACAAGTAGGTTGGTGCAGGAAAAAAGTAGAAAGACAACTTATCATAAATGGTATTAATAGGAGCAGGAATCAAAGACAAGACCTTTAATCCTGTAAATACCTTATAGGACTAAAGAGAGAGAGAAATGAAATTCTAGTAGGAACAAGGTTAGAAATGGAGCAACGAAAGCAAAGAAAAGTTGGAACTCGCATAAGGATTGAGTTGGAAAAGGATGACAACTAAGGAGTAGGAGAAAGATCAATTGAGGCGAGTAAAAGTAGATGAAATGCAACAAAATATGGGTAGGAAAATGTAAAAGAAACTGGGTTGAGAAATAAGGTTGGAAATAGATTAAGGAAAGTAAAGAAAAACTAAAATTTATATAAGGTTTGGGATGGAAAGAATGGACAACAATGGAGTAAGAGCAAACAAGTTGAGGGGAGTAGAGATGGATGAAATTTTAGGGAAGTTACTTGATCTATGAAGTAACCAAACTTAACGACTAAGTTTAAATTAATTTAAATTGATTTTTCACCTTTAAACTTCTCTTTATGTGTGACATATTAGGTTCTTAATATATTGAAAATGATTATAAATTATAATTCTAAATAACAATTAGAATTTAATAAATTAAAATAATTATATCACACATTAAATTACAATCAACTAATTGGCTAAAAGAGTATAAAATAACAATCTCCCAATTATACTAAAACCAGTTTCCTATGTATCTAAAACCATAACCATCTATATGTCAATCATGTCTCTTTTTTTTTATAACAAATTAGTGAGAGGACTTGCAAGATTATATTTAGTAGGACCTTTCTCTAATGTAATGTATATTTGCTTTACTATCACCCTAATCAAGTGAAACTTCTTAAGTATATGTTTAGACTATTGATGAGACCTTGGTTCCTTAGCCTATATAATATTATTAAATCAACAACGCTAATAACCACTTCAAGTTCAATAATGAATCTCTTAATCCAAACTAATTCTTTTATTGCCTTTAACACTAAAATGTACTCTACTTAGTTCTAGAATTGATAGTTGTATATTATAGTAAATTTTCTAGATTTTTGAGTGTGTTTTAAAGTGTTTTCTTAGATGATATATGTATTTAGGATTTAAAATTGTGTTATTAATAGTGTTTCTATGTGTTTTAATTGCTTGATTGGTTTAGAGTAATAATTTGATCTTAATTTTATGTTTCAAGGGGTATTTGATGTGTTTTTGAGTGAATGGAAACAGGAAATTTAAGAAAAGAGAAGAATTGGAAGTATGGAAGCAGACCACAATTGTGACATCTCCCATGATCTTGAGCAGCACGCATGGGACTCTCTGTCACAATTGTGAAAGTATGGAAGTAGGCCACAATCGTGGCATCTCCCATGATCTTGAGTAGCATGTATGGGGGTCTCTGTCACGATCGTGGCCTTATTCACAATTGTGATAAACGGCGTGAAATAATGCAGACTTTCTAACTTGTGAGATTTTTTTTATTCTTGATGTTTTGGGGCTATTTTTGGAACCAAATTAAGCATGTCTAGAAATAACCTTAAAAGCCTAAAGAAGTATTTAAGGACAAGAAAAATGTAACAGCCCAGATCACCTCATTTGGATACCTACAGAACAAGTTATGGCTAAATTACAGATGCCTAATTAATGGAAATTTTGCTGCTAACATTTTCTAGCTCTCTTCTAATTTTCCAGATTTTATACTTCCAATATTTTACATCTAACCTGTCTTGTACTTGGGTCATCTTTTCTACTTCATTTCCTTTTCATTCTCTACTCCATTTCAACTCCATTTCAATCACAAACAATTCATGATCTATGTTTGATCACTAGCCAAAACAGAACTTATACAATTACTCATTCATTCTTCAATTCACTGCACTCATATAACACCATTATAATGATCATTCATAATAGCATTTAAGCACACAATAATTGAGAGAAACCATCTAGGTTACTCACAGTTTGCTCCAGATAGCTTATTGCCTCGATGTCTTGGCAATGTCTGGATGCACACGATCTACTTGCTCCTTTATATCATGCAACAGACATTTACATAAATTACAACATTGAATAATTATATAAGTACTCATTTATGCACACATATATGGATTATTTACAATGTATGTTCAATGACAATTCTGGGTACATTTCCTTAATACACATCTCATAACTAATTAACATGATCTTTCAAACTATCCTAGAATGACATTAATCCAACTTCTACATCAAAAGTTATGCCTTTTCTCCCAAGATATGTTTGTTTAGAGATGATTGACATATTAAGGTTTTTCCTATGGGATATTTAGACTTGACTGTGATCTTGAACGAGCCTAGTTGATGTTCGATTGAGCTATCAAAGTAAGGAAAGTGTATTATGTGTTAAAGATTTGTGCATAAATGAATACTTAAAATTGTATCGAGTTTCAAGTGTTTGATTGTTCTAGCATGCCACCCTTGTGGGGTACGCACTTGGACATCACTTAAGATGTCGGGTACGTGTTTTGCGAGAGTGGGGTGTTATAGAAAACACCAAAAAGGAAGTGGTCATTATATTCAAAGAAGATCAAAGAGGAGACATTAATAGAACTCTAGATTTTCCAAAATTTGAAATTAAGACTCCAACTAGTTTTTTCTTTCTTTTCCCTTCATATATTTCATTCTCTTGGATGTTGATTTGGATTATTTTGATGTTGAACATGATTATGGGTTTTTAAATCCATAGTAAGGATTGTTTTTGATCTATTTTGTTAAACTATATTCTTGTTGAATTCAATTGATATATCAATGCTTTGTGATATTTGTTACACTTATACTTGGTAATCAATCGAGAGAGTGAACGAACAAGTTATTTGTGTTAAGGTGCACAATGAGAGTTGGTAACTTCATAGACCTGTAAATATCATATTAAAACAACTAAGGAGAGATCTTAATTGTGAATTAATTATCTTTAGGATTGTTTGCAATCCAATTAAATAGTTAAGAGTAGCTTTGTGAATCAAGAGGTTGTAACTATATTATTATTGATTTCAATTGAAATTACTTGATAAGATCTTGACAGAGGGTAATTAAAACCTTAGGATATCTATGATCGAACATAATTGAATCAACAAGATAAAGGAAAGATAAAATAAGGATAGAATAATTCCTAAATTTTAAGTATTTATTAACTTTATTCTTATTTGTAGATCAATTATTCAATTGTTTTATTAGTTATTTTAATTTTAGTAAATTATTTTAATTTAATCAATATTTTAGTACCTTAAACAAGGTTTTGTTCAGGCTTTTATGTGTCTAATTAGTTCTTGTGGGATGGATACTGATATGTGTTTAATTATTGATACATTTAATCATTTGCACTTAGCGATTAATGAAATAAAAATGCTTAAGATACTCACTTTAATTCATATATGATTTTAGGTACAATTTGGAAGCAAAGAAATTAAAGTGAGTCAAAAG
>JANIIA010000001.1:12847748-12867608 GCA_027478495.1 Erythroxylum alaternifolium
GTTAGATATATGTACTCATATTGATATATTATACACTTATGACGTACTTTTTATATTAATTAGTGTATTATGACATGCTTGCGAATTGCAATTAAATAATAAATTGTCTGCACGTATGAAATTCTTGTGATATATAAATAATTATTAAAATTACTGATATACTAAAAAAAATGAAGAATTAAATAAATAAAATTCATAAATAATATTGAATAGTTATTAAACAAATAAGATTTAAAAAAATTTATTTAAAAAATAATTATTAAAATTGAAAAATTATTAAATTAAAATTATTTTTGAAAAAATGAAAAATAATAATTGAAAGAAAATAATTCTATTTTGCGACGTTTTTGTAAAACATTCCGTGACGTTTCAAAAATGTTGCAGAATCTGACTTTTCGATCGCAAAAAGTCAGTTTTCACGATGTTTTTTGGAAACGCCGCATAATGTGACTTTCCATGACATTTGCGTAAAACGTCACAGAATGTGACATTTCCAGACAACATCGCAGAAAGACCAATCTTTCAATGACGTTTTTTAAAACGTCGCAAAATGTCAGTATTTTCCGTGACGTTTTACGAAAAACGTCGTAGAAACCTTTTGCCTACATCACATTCCGCAAATTTTTTTGTGACATTTTTTAAAACGTCGGAAATTGTATTCTGTGATATTTTTTGAGATTCTGTGACTTTTTTAAACTTCGCAAATTGTGTTGTTTTCTTGTAGTGTTTTGCCATCCCTAAATAGACCTACTCTTTCTACATCAACGATCAAAGTGTGTGGAATAAACAATCTTCCAACTATTCTGCTCTTTTCAACAACTTGTTCAAATTCAGAGAAGTGATTAAGAGCCACTGTAAGCACATAGTGTATGATAGTAAATCCACATACTTCTGGAATGATCCTTGGACTCCATTTGGTCCTCTCTCCTTAATATTGGATTCTAGCTTCTTTCCTATCAATCTACACACTAACATTAAAGTTGCAGATGCATTGTATATCTTGAATGGCTCATTGTTATAACTCATTAGCTATAACCTTATTTCTTTCTTCTGTTGTACCTGATCCCTTTATACAGGATGAGATGAAATGGTTGCCAACTTCTTCAGGAAAATTTACTAATCCATCTAGTTAGAATTTATTCAAAGGCTCCAACTTACAAGTTTCTTGGTACAGGATGATTTGGTTCAAACATAATTCACCTTGCGAATCCTTCATTACACGATTGGCAATCAGGAACAAGTTAACAACTCTGGATAGGATAGCTCATTACACATACTTCATCAATTAATGTTATTTATATAGATCCTCAGCTGAAAATATTGCCATTTGTATTTCCAATGTCAGTTTAGTAAATATCTTTGGAATCTCATAATTTAACTATGTCGCTTGTGTCATTCTAACTCATGGTCACAAATCATTAATTAGAGTGTTAAGTTGCAGCTGAAGCATCAAAGAGATTTATGGATTTATAAAGTTACTTTTACATATCTTGAAGCAGCTATTTAGGAAGAGAGAAATAACATGACTTTTAGAAATTCCATATCCACCAAAGAGGTTGTTTTTCAGATATTATTCAACAATACCATTGCTTAAAGAAATGACTCCTACACCACCTCACAAAGTAGAATAGCATGAGAAGTTGCTAGTCCTTCCTTTTTGTCATATTTGCTAATTTGTCTAATCTAGCTGGTTTGTGATTTTGTGATCATGTTGTTTTGTAATAGTTAAATATGATCAAGCATATTGTATCTTAACTTATTTATTAATTCAATTTTTTATTTCGTCAATAAAAAGAAATGCTCCTTTAAGAGCTCTAGTCTTTTAACTCTAAAGTGTCCCATCAAACATCGCCTATGCAATTCTCTAATAAGCAACTCCCTTAAAGAACTATATGGAACATATAGTCATCTTTCTATAAAAAAAGCCCTTTATACTTATAGAACTTTCCAAAAGCTAAAGCCTCACATAATTTAAACTCATTACCAAATTCAGGATCATCATTATGTAAGCGTATAGTATGCTCAAAACACATTAACTTATTATGAACAGTACTCAACAAAGCATGCATCCTAGATAATGCATTAACTACTACATTTTCCTTACCTTACTTAAGGAAAAGTCTCTATAAGCTCGACCCACTTGGCATGTCTCGTAGTTAGTTTACTTTGGCAATTGATATGCTTTAATGACTTATAGTCCGTATGTATCACAAGCTCTTTAGGCCATAAGTAGTGTTACTAAGTCTTCAAAGTTCTCACTAATGCATACATCTCCTTATCATAAGGTCGGTAATTTAAGGTTGCCCTACTAAGCTTCTTATTAAGTTGTCTTATTAGCCTTTTATCTTGCATCAACACTACTCCAATTGCTACACCCCAAGCATCACACTTAATTTTAGAGGTGTTGGTAAAGTTAGGTAATGTTAAGGCATGATTTGCAATCAACTTCTCCTTCAATATATCAAAAGCTCTTTCTTGATCCTCAACATAGTTAAAACCCTACACTCTTCTTTACTATCTCAGAAACAAGCCACCCTAATGATTTAGAGATTTTTTTAATCTGGTAGCTTTTAGTATCTTTAGCAATAATTTAGTATGTTTTTAATTGATGTTAGTTTTGTTATATGTGTTTCAAGTTAAAAATAATTTCAAAGTCATGATTTTCATATTAAGATTATTTTAGTTTGGATGATACTTAATAGAGTTTTGTAGGTTGCATATGAAACATTGCTCTGTGTTCTAATAGAGATAATATTTTACTGGCCTAAGATAAATCTTCGTGATATTGAACAAGTCTAATGATCTTTTAGTTACCAGGGGTTTACCAGTTATCCTAACTTCATTTTCCTTATTTTATAAATTTTTATTGTTCTTATATGTTTTCACACTGAAAACAACATACAATTCAGGTGTGGGAAGGAAATTATTACTTAGGCATGTCAATTTTATTGTAATTAACTTAATAGGGAGCAAATTTTGGAAAAATTTCCAACTTTGAAAGAATATTGATTAAGAAAATTCATTCTAAGTTTGATTGCTATATTGATTTGATTTATTTAGGGAAAGAGTCATGAGCATTGATGATTAAATTAATTTTAATGTTTCATTAATTTCAAAAATAGATACTTCATTTGCACTATAATTTTTTTTGTATAATTTGATCATAATAATTAAGTTAGAAGCAAATTTCTTTTAAAGCATTTTCAGCATCTTGCTGAAAATTTTTTAAGCTAAGAGTGATGAAATTAATATGTTTGAGGAAAAAAAAGAAAATGTTTAAGCATGGAGGAATTTGTTAACTGCAAGTTAGGTTGTGTTTTTAGTACAACTTTGAGAGCATTTGGCTTTTGTTTAAATGGTTTCTATAGTATTGGTACTAAATATGGCTTATATTTTCTTTATCAGCCTTGTTTTTAAAAGTTGAAGCTAAGTTGGAGAAGTTAAAAGTGATTTTAGACGAACACATGTTCAGAACATGAATCAGACATGGACCTATGTTCAACCTTATGTAGGCTACTGGGACATTTGGCTTCTTCGATAGCTTGATACATAAATTAAAGGAACATAACCTAAACACAGTCCTATATTCATAGGCTTCAAACTTGCATTCACTAAGAGAATCCTTAGACGTGCCAAAAAGTTGCTACCAAGTCAACACAAGTGTAACATAGACCTATACTATTGACCCATGATGGCAGTGATTTTTACATAAATCAGGAATTTTTATGCAGTATGAAGAATATGAGCTAAACATGGTTCTATTTTGGTCTTGTGTCACATAAAATTTTAAGGTTTTCTTAAGATAGAAAGTGAGAAACATAAGGAATTAACAGATAGTGGTAAGGGAGGCCAAAAAACAGTCATAAGGGGCCAAATTGGTGATTCTTGAAATGAGAACAAAGTAACCTTATATCAAATGAATAAGCTCTATTAAGATTCAATCGAGGCATTTAACACTAATAATTCTAGTCCTCGTGAAATCGACGATCATATTCACCTAAATTATTAGCCCTTACAAAAATTTAGGATTTTGTTAGTTTAAAGCCCAAATTATATGATGTTAAGGTACTTTATGCATATTAATTTGTTAAGGTCTAACTTAAATTTTAGTACAAGTATTTAGAACTGAAATGTTCCTTCAACCTTTATAAACCCCTAAAAATAGCTCATTCCATTCATGTCGTTATAATACAAGCACTAGATATATTTTGGATTAGGCCAATTATCTTCACATAATCTTTTAATTTAATGCATTTAATGCCTCAATCGAGAACTATTAAAGCTCTAGCTCTTTTGCATAAGACAGGAGGCTAATACTTGGTTTCAAAACAAGGTTAACAATTGGTGTGAAAGGCGAGAATCTATGTTGTCATGGTTTAGTGCTGAAAATAAAATAGGAATAATGAATTAAAAAGTGTCAAATTTTTTATTCTTTAACTTTAGTATTCAACCTTCTAAAATTTTTAATTAAGTGTACAAGCTTTTAAAAATCAGATAACTTGCTTCAAAATGTTGTGCCCATTAACTTTTTGTTGAGATGACTAACACAACACATGATACTAACATTTCAAAGGGCTAGGTGGATCTTCATCTTCAACAATAATTTTTAGACACCTTTCAATAAAGATATTAGTGACTACTTATTCAAAATATGATCACTTATTTAATATTCAAAGATTATGAGAGGAAAATGTCACATACCCCCTCCAATTTTCAATTTTAACATGTCATGTCAACCATATCAACTAAATGATAATAACATTTTAAATTATCTTATTTCTAATAATATGAAAATTTAATTGTTTTTTTTAAATTGGAATAAAATGACTAAGTTTAAATAAGTATATATTTTGTAATTCATTATCCCAAATAAAATACAATAGGTGCACAATTAAGGTGATTCAGCAACACAATTAAGATCGATCGAGGCATGTCCATATTACATCTTCCCCATCAATGTACTCCCAGTGGTTTAAGATAATTTGTACGAGAACATCCAATTAAACGCCAAAGCCTAGAGTGAAGGAGAACATAAATGTTCTCTATCTCTATCAATTATGCCGCAAGAAATCATCATAAGTTACATACACTTGCCTATCCCTATAGCATTGTGGCATTAAACAGGTGTGACCTGTGGCTGTCCCTCTCTTATCCTGTATCAAGCATATGGTAAGAAATCAATTGTAAACAGCCTTTGGTGGAAATGTCCCTAACAAGCACTTCACTCGTATATTCTCTTTCTTTTGAGGAGAGTAGGAACTATGGAGACAGATCCAATAAGAAATAGCACACACAAGGTTTTGAAATCGTATAGGTCCTTCACTGACTTGAGATCACCCAGCGCAAGGCCAGCCTGATTGCAGAAGTGCGGTGGCAACTCGGTAAGTAAACAACGTGCAAAAGATCTCTAGCAAAACTAGTCAACCCATACAAACCTTTGGTACATGCAATTTGCAGGAGACAGAGAAGAAATTTAAGTTCTGCCTTGTATCTATGTTATCAACTTAAACAATGTAATAACTGTAGCATACTGCTCTCTTTAACAATTGTGTTAAAATCTGGTCAAACAACTGGCATTTTGCCACTTTCTCTTGAGCATTATGAGTAGAGTTCTTTGTATGATTCATTTCCAATGCAAACCAGAGTTGATACTGAGTAATAATAAATTATTAAAAAAAAAACGTAATTATGTTATTGCAAAGATTAACAGATGCAACAGAAACTTATTAGAAAAACACAAAATTCTGTCATGATTAATATAACATATGCACATCAGAGTCCACAACTAAAACACATAAACAGAGAAAGGGTTTGATAAAAAACATTAGTTCTTGCCTTTATGACCTTATTTTATACTAAGTACTCATTTGTTCGTATGGACTTACATGATATTGAGCGGTAATACTCGACTAATATTGATAAGGAACGTCAGGTAACAATTAAGTTATAACACATCGGTGTCCAAGAGTAGAAAGCTAAGTTGATTCAAATCACATACTAGAATTTTGTATGTCTTTGAATTTCCACTTGTTAGTAAGGTAGCATGGGAAATTACTGAAAATTGAGAATGGTAAAAATGAGGTGTAGCTATAGCTGATTCCGATTCATTGATGTAAAAAGGAGCAAAGAGGAACTTATCACAATTTATTGTTTTAAAGGAAAGAAAAAGTACTTACTACACGATAACAGAAATAGGGTGAGAAAATTGGAAGCCTAAAATCGAGGCCCAACTGCACTGAGAATCTACAATATCGTCCATAAACATGATAGATTTACCATTCATTTATTTTTAAAAAGGATGATAAAGAAGACTATCATGAAAGGCTGCAAAGGAAACGAGAGACATAGCATGGAACAGAAGTAGGAGCACTGGAAGCCAAAACTAGATTTCACTCTATGAAGACAGCAGGGAGACCACAAGGTTATTATCTTAAGATCCTAGCATTGTGGACAGGAAGTGAATTATTCGTAAATTATGGCTCTATATGGGATTGCAGTTTGAGAAACTGCTGATAGTAGAATTGTTGTGAAAAAAAAGTACTTTCGTATTAGTGACATGGTTAAAAGTAGTTTTTGTTGGCAATCATACGAAAAAATGCTGTGAAATTAAACAGAAGCAATCTAATGTTTTTGGTCCACATATAAAAAAGCATTAGATGGATAATAACCAAAATTTTGAACCATATATAACAGATCACATGTTGGAGACAAAATAATGTCAAATAGAAAATTTATTGTAATTCACATTAAAAGCATGTAAAATTAGTTTTTCCAAAACTAGCTTTGAAAGAATTAACTAAACACTTTAAAAACTACTTATTATGAAAGCCTACTCTTGAACCACTAAAGTAGGTCCTAAAGAAATGCCAGAGATACACTATATGCAATGTCAACTTGTAGGAAAGCCACTTTCCATCATGATCCAATCATCTCTATTTTCCAAGTGTGACAAAAGATCAGGTATATGTTGCTAAAATCAGTAGCATAATATAATTGAATATATAAAAAATGTAGAGGGAGAGAGAGAGAGAGAGAGTTCTGTAATATCAAGATAACATGTAGGAAACCACTAATCCAGCCAGTAAACAATCAAAATACACTTGAAAATAATCTAACATATAATGAAAAAAGGATGAGGAATCTTTAACATACCCTGACAGTAATATAGGAGGCTGGAATGAGACCAACCAAAGTAGCCAACAAGAAAACATGAAATGGTATGTCGACAATAGGAGATGCCAAATTGATGAAAAGGTTGGGCAATGAAGGAGTTATCCTCAAAAAGAGCATGTAATTCAGCAACTTCTCTCTCCGCTTAGCTATCTGAATCCAAATAAAAAAGTTAAGATGGGTGCAACTTCAAAAGGAATGTAAAATTATAATCAAAATTCAAATAGAAAAACTAAGTAAACATTAAATTCTTGACAAGGTAAAGTTATACCTCTGCCTGAAAGAATCTCAACTTTTCAGGCCACAACCAATTAACTATAGGCTTTCCAATCAGCTTAGACAAGAAAAAACAGGAAGATGCCCCAGCTGTCGCATTGAAGAGTACTAAGAAAAGGCCTCTCACAACACCAAAGAGAGCTCCGGCAAGCAAGGACATAAAAATCGTTCCAGGAATCATAAAAGTCTGCATAAAGATATAGGTTGAACAGTAACCCAGGATGAATTGAGCTGGATGATCATTTGCATATGTAGCAAGATGGTCTCTGAAGAACATTAAGAGCCAATCATTCAGGATGAGCAGAATGCGGAAGGAAAGGCATAAAATAGGAAGTATAAAGAATAAGCATTTTTAAAATTGTTATGAATCAGAAGAAGCTTTTATAAAGGAAATTCAAATTACTACTACATTCATGGCATTAAAAACGACTGTAAAATAGGAGATTGAAGTGATGTACAGAAAAGTTTGACATTAAAGTACTGTACAACCATTGTCGAACCAAATATGAAAGATCAATATCAGACTTAAACTAAGCCTCCACTTTCAAGGCAATGTTGAGTACTTACTGACTGGGAACTACGTCTAAGAGTTTAGCTACTGGGAAGGACAATCTACTACATGCTTCCAGTTAATCAAAATCTATAAGCTATTATTCCAGCAGGAAGCTTAAACTACAGAGTAAGAAAACATCCATATCATATGAGACCATAAAACCCTCCATTCATCAAAAACCAATAAAATCTGTCCACACGCAACTACCAAAGTAACTCATGTCCAACACACATACCAGAACGAACCTAACCCATTTTGAGCATATTACATCTTCCACTTCTCAAGATAACTTCCAATAATTCCAAAGCCATTAACTATAACATCCATAAAAAAGGAAAATGAATAACCCAAAACACGGTTTGAGCATTCGAAATTTAAAAAGAGAAAGAGAGAGAGCACATCAAAACGACAACAAGAAGAAAAGCAGCAGCATACTTGAGCAAGCGAAGATCAGAGACCGTACGGGGAAGCTTGAGTTTTCCGTACTCGGCGGCAGGCATTGTCACGTAGATGTAAAACAACCCAACAGAGAACAGCATGAACACACCAAGTGCGGCGGCGAATTCCCATCTTGTCAAAGGGAATCTCTCAAACTTTGGTCTCTTCCAGTTCGGCGAATCCTCATCTTTGCCCATCTCTTCGTCTCTCATTGCCACCCTCACGGTGGTTCCGTTGGTTTCTCCGATCAGACCCCTCGCAGCAGCCATGTTTTCTCCGAAAACAAGAGAAAACCGAGGACAAAAGGGGTAACCTAATTTGAATGGGGTCTCATCAAACGATTTCGGATTTCAAGCGGATAAAAAACCCAAAGGCAGTGTGTGTGGTTTCGTTGGATCACCACAAATAAAATATGAAATTCAGATAAATTTCAGTTGCTGAAACAACATTGAATAAACCCTACAGAGAGACAGGGAGGAATCTACTGAAAAAGGAATAGAATCAATTGAAATTCAATCTGGAGAAACCAAGAAAATGAGAGCTTGATGGGATTTAAGTGCCTTAGTTTTTAGATCTTTCAACTTCTACATTTGGTTGACTTCTACAAGATTATAATAATAACTTTGATTTCTTCTTCAACATTGGGCCATATACTAAATTGAAGCTACCTTTGTGGACGGACTTCGAATGATTTTAATTTTGTTGGATTTTCTTGAAAAAAGTCTTAATGTGAATATTTTTATGTTGCATATAGATACAATTTTAGGACAAAATTATAGTGCTTTACAATTGAATCATACTAACTTAATATTTAATTTATATATCAAAATATATTATATTGTTTGCAATTTTAATTAGAAAATATATATTTTCAAGTCTTTTCATATTCACTTTCAAATAAACAAGTAATTTAAGTAATTTGTTTCTATATTAAATCCAAACAAAAGAATTCATTGTACCATCAATAATATTTGTTGATTATTTTAATTATTAGTTGAATTTCAATTTTTGATTTATTTATTATCATTTTATTATGTAGACTAATTATTTTTATAAATTTGTTTTTATCTGAACATAACTTTGGGGGTTGTTTGTTTCCTTTTTTATAGTTTTTTGTTTTTGTTTTCGTAAAATTAGAAATTAACGCCAAAATCATGTTTGGTTAAACTTGTTTTTATATTTCGTTTTAAAAATAAAAATGACAACTATTTTACAAAACTTAAAAATCATGTTTTTGTGTATTTTGAAAATAGGCTTTCGTGTATTTTTAAAACAATTTTTTTTGTTTCTCTCGTTGTATATAGACTTCATCTTTTGCATCTTCAATAGTGTTGCAATTTCTCCAGTTTTGTTTCCATATATATTGCTTGTTATTGTAGCATATCTATGTTATTCACTTATTCTATTTATTTGATTTCTCTACGTATCTATTGCTTGTGTATGTTTTCGTATCTGTTGCGAGAATGTGGAGGAATTGCATTTATCCACAACAGTAACATTGGAAGAGTATGTGGCGGTACTCTTAAAGGCAGCATAACTACCGACACCATTAGCTTTAGTGATGACGACGTTTTCATTGGAGAAGTCTAAAAGGTCCTCCACGATGAAATGGTCGCCTCCTCCCCCTCCACCACTCGACTTAGACTCAAAAGAATGATGCTTTTTGTTTAGGAATTTGGCTGTCTGATGTTGATAGAATTAAGGAGCTTCCATAGTCTATTATGGATTTGTTTTTGCTTGTTGGAAGAAAATGAGGTTAAGAGTTAAGATAGAGAGTGGAGTGAGGAAAATGTGTAATGGTGAGGTTTTACTTGTGACAGTCGGACAAACTAAAATGGTGGATTTTGACGAGGAAAATAAATAAAATGGGGTTTGGAGTAGACAAAGAAGAGGAATGTTAGTTGGTATCTAAACAAAGTAAGTAAATCATTAAACAGTGGAGTATAAGGACTTACTGATGCAATCTCCTATGTGAAAAATTGGGTTTTTCCACTCTTAAACACCATCTAATGGTTGTGTACGTACGTATCTATAAAAAAGAAAAAAATATTTGAGGAAGATAATTTGGGAAAAGCTAGACTAGACATAACAAGTTAAAGGAGGTCCTCTCAAACCAAACACTTGTTCAAATCACTCGTTGACAATTGTACCAATCAGGTGTTGATGAAAACAAGTACCCTTTTAATCTTATCTTCTATATCCTTCATTAACTCTGGAGGGTTTTTCTTCTTTACGTGATTTTCTGGCTACTGTCCTATACTCTCTAGTGGTATTTTCTTTTAGACCTTTATTTTTATTTTATCATTTACATGTACTTATATGCAATTTAGCATTTAATATGGTTGTCTCATGTTTATTTTGAACCATGTTTAACATTTAATACTTTGTAGAAATTGTTGTGATTGATGTCACTTATATGTGTTTACATTTACTAATGGAAGGTTTGAACAATATAAACGATTCCAGTGATTGTATGGAAATAAATGAAAAAAATGGGGTATGGAATGATACCATAGAGATGTATTTAATCTCCTTTGTTGAAGAAGTGAAGAACGGAAACTAAACGACTACTGCCTTTTCCAAATCTGGTTAGAAGAATATTAAGGCAGGGCTTCAAAAAAAATTCAATAAGTAAGATACTGATATTCAATTGAAGAATAAGTATAATGCATTAAGGGCTAGATTGAAGAATTACAAGAACTTACTCAAAGAAATAGGAATTGATTACAACTCCTTTATTGGTAAATTTAATGCTACAAATGAATTTTGGGAAAATCTATTTAAGGTAAAATATGTCTTTGCTTTATTAATATATCATATTATATAATATTTTTTCTCATATTCCTTTTTCAACATTATAGGTGTAACATCCCGTTATTCATGTTAAGGCTAGAATAGTAAATATAAGAGATTATTGAGAGATTAGAAAATGCATTTCATGTTCATGTATAATATGACATACACATACACATGAATATAGATACTTTTGCATTTGAAAATGACTATACATACATGCATTGACATTCTAGGTATAATTGATTTATATATGTAGAATGTGATTTTATTAATAATTGTGATTTATTTGTATTGAAAATTGATTTGGAAAGTGTATTTGTTGATTTAAAAATTTGGGGGAATTTTAGGAAAAATTTTAGAAATTATTGGATATTATTGAATTAGAAAAAAATGTCAAGTGGCAGGATAATTCATAATTAGCAGTAGAAATTAATGTCACATGACAGTGGAAATTTTTACATATATGACTTTGGGATTTAATGACTTATGTCATTGAAAGTTGGAGACACTTGAAATAAAGCTGAAGATGACTAGACTAGTTTCATTAAAGCCTTAGAAGTTAGATAAGTGACAAGTGTCACTTACCTAGTTTAAGTTATATTATATGATTATGTTAGCAAGACCAAGTCACATTTCTTTTAAACTTGAAAGTCTAAGTTACGGTTGTTTCTTGACTAAGTTCTCTTCTTCATAGATTTCTTCTTCAAGCTTTTTCTTCATTGATTTTTGATTCACCGAACCTCCACCAAAGTTACATATTGCTTTTATCAACCTTTTGCTACTCCCACTTTGTTATCTATTCCTTTGCCTCAAGAAAAACCTAACCTAAACCACCTTCAAGATGATGTATATGGTTGCATGAGAAATTAGGACTTCTTGAGAATTTGGAAGAATTGAAAGTTTTAACAAGTATATGTAAATCCTTATGAGTTGTTGGTATATGAGATAAATTTGGTGATTTAGTTGTCATTGAATGATCTTGTCAAAATGGACATTTTTATGTATACCGTGGCTATAGGATGAATATATTGATATTATTGTTTGTGTGTTTTGAGGATCAAAATGTTACAAGATAGTGTTAAAATGATTTTTTGGGTTGAAAGATCAATGAAAATGTGCATGAGAAGAGTGCAGAAATTCACGAAAGATAATGTTCATATATGATTTGTTTTACTATGGATACGTAGGTGTCGTTCACTGTGTTTACAAAAAAAATTATTTTGGGGGCTTAGAGATGATTTAAAATGAGTTTAGAGATAAAGAATAGGTGTAAGGTGATGTCTGTATATGAGAAAGAATGATAAAAATGAAGAGAATGCAGAAAATGAAAATGCAGAAAAATGAAAGAAGAAATGTGAAGGATTCTGAAAATGCAGAAAAATGAAAGAAGAAATGCAGAAAAATGTGAAGGAGTTACGTGAATGATTTTTTATTTTGATGTTGTGTTTTAATCTTGACTTTTGATTTGTTTATGATTATGTTGAGTTAAATAGAAGTCGAAAATGGGGTTGACATAAGTTAGAGATGTTGGTTTAAGAGAAAGAAAAGAAGAAGAAGAGAAGTAGAGCTGCAGTTCGGAAGGAAGAAGGAAAAACACAATCATGCATCTGCATGATCGTGACTTTTCTGGCAATCTCGCGAGTCATGATCGTGTAGGTGCATGATCGTGACATCGTAGAAGCACTTGGAAACTCACGATCGTGTAGGTGTATGATCGGGACTTCGAAACTCTTTAAATGGAGGGCTGTTTTGAACATCCTTCCTTCTTTTGACCATAACTTCTTCTCCTGACCTCCAAATGATATAGGATTTGAACCAACAGACTCGAAACACATTATTATACATCTCCACAAAAAATTATGATCTTATGAAATCAGTTAGAGGAGATTGATTGATTAATTTTGGACGAGATTGATTGATTAATTTTGGACAAAATTGATGAGGAGTTCTGGAATTTCATAACTGGAGTATTCTCACTGAACATGCTTCGGTATTTTAAACATAACTTATTTTGTAGTTATCCAAATGGAATTATTACTGATTTGGAGTAAACTAGAGACATAGGGATACAATTTTTCAGAAGAAGTCAAATTTTAATTCTATCTCTAGAATTCCAGAATCTGACTTAAAGTTTCATACAGAATACCATTATAGGTGAAGAATAGTCTGAATTATTTGGAGTATAACTTTTGGAATACTGAACCAAATTGAATTATCTTGGTGTCATTAGAAACTTAAGACAATGGGGAAAAATTTTCTAGCAGAAAATGTTGCCAAATTACGTCATTTTCTTACTCATAATGATCATGTAAAGTTGACCCAAAAGTCTATTTTTAGAAAAATCTGGAATGATCAAATGAGTTATGAAATTAAATTCAAATTGTTTTATGGAGGTGTAAACCCCAAGTACAAATTATGCTTATGTGAGTTTAAAATATGAATGTTTACATGACAAGAATAATAGAGTGATACCTAGAATTGTCATGAACATGCATTGTGCATTGTGCATATTTCATATACATACATGTGCATTAACAAACGCTTATAATTGTGCAAAAGTGTGATATGTGTATATTGCTTAATATAAAGGAGCAATTGGAACGTCAACATCCAGACATTGCCAAAACTTTGAGGCAATAGTTTTGGGAGCAATCGGTGAGTAACCTCGACGGTTTCATACAATTAGTTGTTTGCTTTAGAATATGTTTTGGATGATGATATGAATGTGATTTGATTATGTTGATGCCGGACAATAAAGGTCTCCGAGACTTGATGCATGAGTGTGATATTGAAGTGCTACTTGTATGTGAATGTAATAAACTAAATGCTTCTTGACATGATTGATTGATTTGAGAGATGCATTCCATACATGAATGCATGATCAGATAATGAGAGTTATGACCTGAGTAGCCACCGAAAACGAACTTAAAGCTCTAAATGTGATTAAGAGCCAAAGGCTCACTATGTAAAATGAGCCCTGTATCTCCAACGGATAAGGAACAGTATAAATGAGCCCGGTATCTAAAATAGATACAAGATAGTTTAGGCACTTGGTCATAATAACGTAATAATTGGAAAAGAGTCACATAAGCATTTCATAGACATTTTGATAAGTATGTTTGATTGTTTGAAATGAAAAATTGTCTTACCCTTAAGTGAGAATGTGATATGTGATAATTTATGCAAAATGCAAAGATGTGAATTATGTGTTATATGTGTGATGTGTTACATGAATAGAGTGAACCATCAATGATGGTTACCTCATTGAGTTTGCAAAACTCACCAAAACTGCAACATTGGGTTTTCAAGACCGAGAGACAACTTTAGCCATTAAGAGACACTACAAGGAGTATAGTCTTGTACTTTTGGGGAAAAAGAAGAAATGGCTCAAAGGTCGGTCAACTAAGATTGGAAGATTAGATAGATCTTTTTATGTATTTCCTCTTTCATGTAGTGTATTTTGTATTAGGTTATGATGATGTTCATATTTGGACGATATTGAAAACTGTCAATGTAAATATTTTGTTTTATGAAATGAAAGGAGAAATTTGGTTTTTAAAATATGGTGTTTCTCATTATAATGTCTTATAAGAAAATAAAGAATGATTATGCCATGTTAAATGAATTTTGTGATTGAGCGTAGTGTACCATTATCATAGGTTATGTACTGGAATGTCCTCAGGGTGTTCCAGTATGTACTTTATAGTAACGGGGCGCTACATTGGGTGGTATCAGAGTATATTTTGGCATCCATAGGGACATATAGGAATTTTAAGAAATATCTTAAGAACTAAGTATAATGATTGAAGTTATTATTTATTATAGGTCATCCGCCATAGGTGATCAAGTGGGGCAATCAGCTGACCTAGGATCTGTAGGAGCCAGTAGAGAGTCTTCGGTACCTCGACTTGAGGAAATGCCTCCTAGAGTTCCCGAGAGAAGGGAGAGGAGGTATGATAGGCTGTGGAAGCAGGGGACTGTGGAATTCTACGGAAGTACATACCCAGCGGAGGTCGAGGGATGACTAGAAAGGACAGAGAGATTTTTCGATCAGATGGACTGCAAGTAGAACGAGAAGTTTGACTCTGCAGTGTCTTTACTGCAATGCCTATCTTACTAGTGGTGGAAGACTATTCCAGTTAGTACCACCAGGCCTTGCAACCTGAAGTGGGAAGACTTCCTAAGGGTCTTCAAGGAGAACTACATGCCCTAGATCTACTTGGACAAGAAGATGAAAGAATTCCTGGATCTGAAGCAGGGTAAGCTGTCAGTGGTAGAGTATGAGATCAGGTTCAATGAGTTGATGGGATATGCTACTGCTTTGATTCCTATCAAAGAAGATAAGTGTAGAAGATTCGAAGATGGGTTGAACATGGAGATCAAGACAAGACTAGTGATCTCCAACCTGAGTAGTTTCACTAAGTTTAGAGCTGTTTCGATCAGAATTAAGTAGCTAGTGAGAGAGGGACAAGCAGAGTCTGGGCAAGGGTCCAGATTGAAGAGGTCCAGTGAGATTTAGAGTGGTTTTGTCAGAAGATTCAATAAGTGCCAGAACTGAGCTTTTAGACCACCGGCTAGATCAAGAAATTTGGGATTCAAATAGAGAGCTGTTTTTGTATAGTCTAGCAATGGAAGAGGTACAACACAAAGTCAATTACCCCCTTGTGAGCACTGTGGAAAGAGGCATGGGGTGAGTGCTAGAGATTGTCTGGAGCTTGTCTTAGATGCGGCTTATTTGACCACCAGATTAGAGATTATCTTGCTACTATGGGAACTCGGTCTGGTATGAGTGGGAGATTTGGGAGTGAAGCTACAATCTAGCAGAATCGAAGTAGTGGGAATGGACAGAGAGGCTGTGGGAGAGGTAGAGTGAACTATGGGAGTCCTTTTGTCAGGACTGAGGTGTAGAGTAGTCGACCGTAGTCTTAGGCCCGAGTGTATGTCATGACTAGGTAGGAGGCTCAGGACTCTTTGGATGTCATTGCAGGTGAATTACTTATTTATGATCATAAGGCATTTGCATTGCTAGATCTAGGATCTATGCATTCCTTTATCGCACCACATCTAGCATCTAGGCTGCATTGTGATAGAGAGTTATTACAACATGAATTAGAGGTGAGTACACCAATAAGTAGTACTATAGTTATAGGAGAGGTCTACAAGAGATGCTTAATTCGGATTGATCAAGCATAATTAGAGGCAGACTTGATTATACTACAACTGAGAGAGATATATATTATCCTAGGCATGGATTGGCTCACTACTTATAGGGCTGTCATGAACTGCTATACCAAGGAGGTAGTACTAGAATCTCCTAGTCAGCCAAGAGCAGTTTTCAGAGGAATTAAATTAAGCAGTGCCAACTAGGTTGATATCATTTATGAGTGTATTGAGGATGATGCAAGTTGGATGTGAGGCCTATCTAGCCCACGTCATTGATACTCGAGCTGAGCAGAATGTGCAGGACATTCCCGTGATTAAGGAATTCCTGGATGTGTTTCTCACTAAGCCATCTGGTTTACCTCCAGATCGGGAAACGGAGTTTACGATTGATATAGTTTCGGGTGCTGCTCTTATATCCATTCCTCCATATAGGATGGCACCTAAGGAACTAAAGGAGTTGAAGGCTCAGCTATAGGAGTTGCTGGAAAAGGATTTCATTAGACCCAGTGTTTCACTTTGGGGAGTTTCAGTTTTGTTTGTAAAGAAGAAAGATGGGACTTTGAGTTTATGCATCAATTATAGGTGAATAAATAGGGTGATAGTGAAGAATAAGTACCCTTTGCCTAGAATTGATGATTTGCTTAATCAGTTGCAGGAAGCTCAGGTATTCACTAAGCTGGATTTGAAATCAGGGTACAATCAGTGGAAGATGGTAGAGGCTGATGTACCTAAAAGTGCATTCAGGAGTAAGTATAGGCACTTTGAATTTTTAGTAGTGCCATTTAGGTTGACTAATGCCCCGGTAACATTTATGTCCTCCATGAATAAGGTGTTTCAGCCATACTCGAACCGCTTTGTGATTGTGTTTATTGATGATATTTTGGTGTATTCAAAGAATAGAGAAGAACATGCCAGACATTTAAGGATAGTACTGCAGATTATGAGGGAGAAACAGTTGTATGCCAAATTCGGTAAGTGTGAATTTTGGCTAGATCAAGTAGTATTTCTGGGACATATAGTGATTGGATAAGGCATACAAGTAGATCCAAAGAAGATGGAGGAAGTGATGAATTGGCAAGCTCTGAGAAATGTATCGAAAATATGAAGCTTCCTAGGATTAGCCGGATATTATTAGAGATTTCTTGAGGGATTTTCTTTGATCTCAGCACCTCTGACAAAACTTCTGAGGAAGAATGTAGTATTAAGATAGAATGAGGAATGTTAAAAGAGCTTTAAGGAGCTGAAATGTCCGTTGACTATAGCACTGTGTTGACTATTCCATCAGGGACCAGAGGATATGTGGTATATAGTGATGCTTTGCATCAAGGATTAGGATGTTTATTGATGTGGTATGGCAATGTGATCGCCTATGCATCGAGACAAATAAAGTCTCACAAGATTAACTATCAGGTACATAATTTAGAGCTAGCTGCAGTTGTCTTTGCTCTAAAGATATGGAGACACTATCTATATGGAGAGACATTCCAGATTTATACAAATCATAAAATTTTGAAGTATCTGTTGAGTCAAAAGGAGTTAAACATCAGACAAAGAAGATAGATTGAGTTATTAAAGGATTATGACTGCACGATTGAGTACCACCCAGGGAAAGCTAATGTGGTGGCTGATGCTTTGAGCAGGAAGTCTAATACCAGTATCGCTCAGATTCAGTTATCAAGGTTACCAAACTTGATTCATTTGAGAGCTCTGAATGTGGAATTGAATCTGGAGCAAGATGAGGCATTGATCGCTACACTAAAGTTAAGATCGATGTTGCAAGATAGAATTAGAAAAGTTCAGAGGAAAGATCCTAACATAGTGCAACTTATAGAGAAAGTGAAGATGAGTCCAGATTCTGAGTTTGAGTTAAGGGATGAGACATTAATGTTGAAACAGAGGCTGTGTGTGCCTAATGTTGATGATCTGAGGAAAGAAATTCTAGAGGAAGCTCATATGGCCGCCTATGCTATACATCTTGGTACTATCAAGATGTATAACACACTGAACTAGCATTTCTAGTGGTCCGGAGTGAAGAAGCAAATGGCAGAGTATGTTTCTAAGTGTATGACATGCCAGCAGGTTAAGGTTGAGCATTAGGCTCCAGTAGGGAAGCTACATTCATTGCCTATTTCGGAGTGAAAATGGGAACGAATTACCATGGACTTCATTATGGGATTGCCTAAGACTCCGAGGCAAAATGATGCTATATGGGTTGTAGTGGACCGATTGACTAATTTGACCCATTTTTTACCAGTGAGAGAGAATAACTCACTAGATCAGTTAGCCCAGAGATATGTGAATGAAGTGGTTAGACTGTATGAGATTCCAGTGTTCATTATATCAGATAAGGATCCTAGATTTACTTCGAGATTCTGGAAGAGCTTGTAGTCTACTATGGGTACTAAGTTGAACTTCATTATTGCATTTCATCCTCAAATAGATGGACAGAATGAGAGGAAAATTAAGATTATTGAGGATATTCTTAGAGCATGTGTATTAGAGTTTCAAGGAGCTTGGGATCAATATATAGCACTGCTAGAGTTTTCTTATAAAAACAATTATCACAATAGTATTGGAATGGCACCATATGAGGCATTGTATGGAAGAAAGTGTCGATCATCTTTATATCGGGATGAAGAGGGCTTAAGAATGGTTGAAGGCCCATAATTGATACAAGATACTGTGGACAAGGTGAAATTGATCTGAAGCTGAATTAAAGCGGCTCAAGATAGACAGAAGAGTTATGTGGATCAACATCAAAGGGACATGGAATACAGTGTGGGAGATAGAGTATTTCTAAGAGTGTGACCTTGTAAAGGAGTTTTTAGATTCAGTAAAAACGGCAAGTTGAGTCTATGGAACATTGGTCCTTATGAATTCATTGAGAGGATAGGACCTTTGGCATATAAGTTTGCTTTACTGAATGAGATGTCTCAATTACATAATGTGTTTAATGTGAGTATGCTCCGAAGATATTGATCGGATCCGACACATGTGATACTGGCTCAAGAGATTGAGGTTGCTAGTAACTTAAGCTATGTTGAGGAGCCGATCAAGATAGTGGGATCTCAGATCAAGCAGTTGAGGAACCGAATCATTCCATTAGTGAAAGTCTTTTGAAGGAATCACTCAACTGAGGAAGCAACTTAGGAAATGGAGGAGCATATGAGGAGGCAATATCCCTACTGTTAGAACAATCAAGTATGAATTTCAAGGACAAAATTTCTTTTAAGGAGGGGAGAATTGTAACATTTCATTACCCACGTTGAGGCTAGAACATTATATATATAAGAGATTATTGAGAGATTAGAAAACGCATTTTATGCTCATGCATTATATGATATGCACATATATGTGAATATTAAATTTTTGCATATGAAAATAATTGTGTAACATCCCCTCACCAATTGCTAGTGAACAGTGACATATGCATGCATTATACATGCACATGCATAATAGATAAG
>JANIIA010000001.1:12895631-12908521 GCA_027478495.1 Erythroxylum alaternifolium
TGAAAGGTTAATAAGTTATTGTTAAAATTATGAATTACATTAATTACAAATTTTTAATTTACTTAAATTATTTATTATTTATAATAATTAAAAATTTATTTAAAAAATTTTGGGTGGTGGGCGGGACACGGACCACGATCAGACTGGCTCTCGATTCGGCGCGTCCATGGTTCCACTGACCATACCCACCCGGCCTGTGGCCAGGTCAAATCGGGCTAAACTCGTTGACTGCGGATCAGGCCGGGTCCAAATTTACATCCCTACTAATATTTGACAAGAAATACTAAAGATGAAACTTCTAAAATAGGTGCTAGATAATTGAAATTGTAATATATTGCCACAATTATAATTCCTATTGATTTGAGAAATCTCCGATATAAGAATATTGACATTAATTGAAATATTACTTTTCAAGTATCAATTATAAATTTAATTACTAATTTACAAAAAAATTGCATTTTAAATATAGGACATATTAACTTTGTAATTCACATTTAATTCAACTGTGAATAAAAAAGATTAAATAATATGATTACGCATGAGTAGGTTAGTGAAGCCGTAAGTGACCATGATAAGTTGCTAGAAATTTACCATTTTTGTATTATAAATTATTTAATTAGAGATATAAAGATAAATTAAAAGAGTTTAGATTTATCAAATCTTAACTAATAATTTACCTTTCCTCCTGTAGAAATGGAATTCCTCTGGTTTCTCTATCCTTGGACTTAATTAATTAATTGGAATTGATATATGATGCTGTTTATTTGTTCAATAGAGATATTTTTATTTATGTAATTTGTTTCTAATATTTGACAAGAAATACTAACGATGGCAATTCTAAAATAGATGCTAGTTAATTTGAAATTACAGTAGTAATACAATTATGATTAGGATTGATTTGATAAATTTCCAATAGGTAAAACATTATTTCCAAGTATCAATTATAAATTTAATTACTCATTTATAAGAAAAAAAACTGCATTTTAAATATAGTGTATCCTAACTTTGTACTTCACATTTAACTTAACTGCGAATGAAAAAAATGATTAAATAGTATGATTATGCATTCATAGGTTAGTGAACCCACTTTAATATTTTTAATAATTAAGTGATCATGATTCATTGCTAGAGATTTATTATAAAGTTACTATTTAGGGTAAAGCTACGTATTTATATTGAACCTCTTCAGATCTCCAGTATTAATAAAATTTTCACTGACTTATTATTACTGTATTTACAATTTATTTAATTAGAAAATTAAACCTAAATTAAAAAAGTTTACAATTATCAAATCTTAACTGATAATTAATATTGGAACTTATAAAATATTTTTAGCATATTTAAAACCTAATGTTTTTACGTAGAGATGTCTAATACACCTTTCCTTCTTTAGAAATGGAATTCCTCTAGCTTCTCTTTGGACCACGCACCCCTTCTTCCCCCATTCCATTCAACTCTTGATTCGCCATATTAGCTAAGAGGTTGTTTGTTCGACCTCTATTTTTTTTATATAGTTTTTAGTTTTTACTTTATGTCTTTTTTTAATAAAAACAAAAACTTGTTTGGATATTAATATTAACGTAGTTATATTTTTATTACTGATAATAATCATATACTAGATAAAACTTAAGGAAAAATTATTTTTAATTAATTAAATTTATTTTCATCTCTTATATAATATTTATTACTAAATTATCAATAAAATTATTATATTTTATTAAAAATAATTTGAAATTAAATTTTGTTTCATTTTAAATTGTATTTTAATTATTATGTCAAAATTTATTTAATATTTAAACATTTAAACATTAGTTATATTAATTAATTAATTTAATTAAAAATTATCTAAATTAAATTATTAACATTTTTATTTATAATTAATTTTAAATAATTAAATAAATAATATTAAATTAAATTATTCATAATTATTATTAAAAATTAATATATTAAATAATTAAATAACATTATTTAGTTGGCAACAAATTAGATTTTAAAAAAAACAATTTTTTACGATTTCATAAATTTTGAAAACATGAAGAAACCAAAATAAAAAATATCAAACAAGCAAGATTTTTTACTACGTTTGAAAACAAAAATAGAAAACCAAAAACACACAAAGAGACCCTATCTCTTTGCTTGTTTCTTAGTCCTAGTTGTACTTCTCCTTCTATAGTTCCATTTATCTCCAGCTCCCTCCTTTTTAAGCCAACTTCCTTTCATACTCTCTGTTCCTATGCGTAAAATTACCATTCATAGTAACTGTAACTTTTTTTTGTTTTAACGTCTAATAAAAGGTGTTTCCTTATCTTTTTAAGAATGACGTAAACCTTATCTACTTCTCCGTCGCAAACTAATCCACTCCTATCTTGACCTCTCTTCTCACCTATCTTTTTTCCTCCATTTACTAAGCAACCCTCTAGTTTCCCTCTAGTTTTCCCATTCAATCTTTAATCCTACCAGTTTCGAAAGACAGTCCCTTTATCTAGTAAACCCCTCTTTCTCCTATCTCAGGAGACACTAGGCCTCTGATTGTCAATTAGAAGGAACTAAAACTACTAGTGTTAGATAGTAAGAGACTTTTCTCATTAATTGGAATTATGTTATATCCCTCCCTCAATAGTGGAGAAATAAAAATAATGTTGTTGGACATCTAGGGATCCTAATCTTTGCAAATGAACATTTGAGTTGCTTTTGTAAATTTACATACTCATTATTGAGTAACATATTCCTTTGCTTTTGTAAATTTACATATTCCTTTGCTTACTTCCTTTTCTATTTTGCAATATAACATCATTACTCTCCTTTATTCTAGGCTCATGAGCATAAATTGATCATTGTTGTTTGGTTCTTTCCTAAGTTTCCTTGCATTCTTCTCATTTCATATATTAATATATAAAGCTTCTAGTGGCTGTCATAGATATCTTTAGGTCATCCATACTATTAAACATAATGTTTTTGCCCATTCAACTAGATTATATGAATTAGTTGTATGGCAGAAAGAGTAGCAATTTATTAATATCTACTTCAACAAATTAATTACGTACTATCGATAAAAAAATAAATGCAATATATTTTCATCCTCTATATTATATATTTCACATTTCCAATCATTGTTGCCATTTATTCTATCTATTGTTTTAAGCCTTCTCGTGGTTACAAGCCATATTATAAATGATTTTTTTTATGTTTAAATTCAACCATACAAGTTTGTCCCAACATACTTCTTGCTTATGCTTTTTAGTAAATTTTAAATAAGATTTGTTTCTAAAAAATTACTTTTATATCTAGAAAGTTAAATAATTTATGATAAGAAACACCTTAAGCAATATAGAAATAAACTAGTAACTTATGTTAATGACAACGAATAACTACTCCTAAAACATGTCCCATGAGAAATAACGAATTCAATATCTTCAACACGA
Organism: Erythroxylum alaternifolium; assembly: GCA_027478495.1. Lineage (NCBI taxonomy): Eukaryota > Viridiplantae > Streptophyta > Magnoliopsida > Malpighiales > Erythroxylaceae > Erythroxylum > Erythroxylum alaternifolium. Next base: position 12,899,054 of record JANIIA010000001.1, read on the forward strand.
ATAACCTCAAGATCACTACTAGCAACTGAACCAAAGGCTAAGAATTTCTATCATGACAAACGCATCTCATGACTAATGAACATTTTTAGATGATGTAAGGGTTTCAAGTTCTTTAAGCACAAGGACACAAAATACAACAGGTTTTAAAGTAAAATATGAGAAAACTTTCATAAAAGAGAAATGATACTGTACCTATTTCCTTTCTAATGAAAACACTAGGTCAACCATGAGCTTAAGATGCTGACCTAAATAAACATCAAAGGAAAGAATAATAGAAGACATAGTTCAACAAAATGTGGAAGAAATTACTTACTGAAAGAAGAAGAACAGTATCTGCTCCTTAACAATCCTTAAAGGTAACATATGCAATTTCAAATTATTCACTATCCCTACACAAGCAAAATAGTGGCTTGGTATGAGAACAATAAAAATAACAAAAGGAAGGAAGTATGATACATTTAAGAACTTAACAGCTCAATACCTTTGCACCTCATCACATACCATATCACCAGAAAAAGAAAAGAACTCCTTGAGGTCCCTCTAACTTGCTTTGAGAAAGACGTTACTCATTTTCACTATTTTTACCTATAGAGAGAGTAAAGGATTATGATCAAAACAAGTAATTGATGACAAAAACCTCTAGATTTGTAATATAAGAGCAAATGTTCTTCTAATTAGTATTTTTGTGGTCTTCTAAAGGCCGAAGTTCTGAACTGAAAACTAAACATGTTCTATATATATGCAAGTAATTTGAGTACATTCATCTCAAGTATAAACTTATATTTTTCTTTGAGCTTCATTAGTCTATTTTAATTAAATAGAAACCTTCATAACTCAAATGTGAAATTACAATATAAGTAAATACCTTATCAATCAGACTCAAGCTTGGCTTCTTAAAAACTAGTCAATAAACAAGTTACCTAACATGAACAATTACCATATCATAAATGATGACATTTTTTATTATCTAATTAAAGTTAACTCTGGAAGTGTGTGACTTATTCTAGTAAAGGGCACAAAAGCGAACCTATTATCAAGTTGTTCAAGTGGCAACGAAAATGAATGGGAAAGTCAGTATTCTGTGGTGAGTTTAGCCACCACCTCTGGGTCTCATCATTGGGTTTCTCAACATTTCATGTAGCTACACAAACACTTTAGGAACGCTCAAAACCTTTTATAATTATCAACCAAGATTTAAAGTTCTAATGAGGGAAGAGACGGGTGGAAAAACACAATATGAAAATAGAAAACAACCTTTAAATAATTAACCAAATAAATTGCACCTGTGTACTTCACCTATGGATGACCTATGCAAGGGAATGGATGGTAAAGGCTCAGCTTCATTTGTTGAAGACCTCCATTGTCAAACAAATTCATCTGAAAAACGAAGGGAAAGTTAGAAGCGTTAAAGGGAGTTTGGCGCTGTTCATTTTCCTCTCATAAGCTTTATTATATGTCCCTTCTTTATCCCTAAAATAATGCATAAAATTGTTGCTATATATAATATAATTAAAATTATAATACTTAATTGTTGTTAGTTATAATAAACCTTTCTAAGTTAGGTCTAACTTATCCAAACTTAGTCCGAATTAACCATGTTTTAAGTCGTATTTGAATCTTTTAAATGTTTTTGAGTATCAAGTCGAGCTTAGGTTACTAAGTCTAGCCTCACCTAAAGTCTAAAATTTTAAAAGAAAATGAAGTTATTTTTATTTTTAAAAAATTAAAAATATATTCAATCGGGTTTAGATAGGACTCGATTATGCTCAGACTCAAATCGAAAGTTTTAGGTTGAGCCTAAACTCAAAAATTTATATGTAATAAATGGCCAATTTAGGCATATGTCTATATATTACAGTACTTCTTGTGTATTTTGGATCAATTGTATCATTTGATTTAGTTTTATTAAATAAAAATTTATGGGTATTTAAATTTTCTTAGACATATTCTAAATACTCATTAACAAATAAAGAAATTTCATATGTTAAATATACATTAGTAAGTAACTATATAAATAAATATGTAACATTCGTAAATACCCTTTAGTGCATAGTGACTGGAACTATAGCTACAATTTCAGATGTTGCATATATAAGACTTTATTGCAATATTTTTTTTAATTTTTTTCCTTTTCTTATAAATAACAACAAATTAATATTTTTATTGCCTTTTAATATTATTAAAGGTAATACTTTAAAACTTGTTGCCTTATATTAACTTTTAGTAACAGATTTTAAAACTATTATAAACATATCATTGCCTAAAGCACTTTTTACCATAGCGAGCAACAAAAAAAGGACAAAAAAAATGTCTCTTCTTAGACCCAAAAACTATATACATCTCTGAAGGAGGAGATATATCAAAACATAACATTTTGGACTTTATTTCACAAATAAAGAACATGAACTCCGAAGAAGGAAAGAATTATATCAAAGAATGGAAGCTGACATGCAAACAGAACAAACTAATATTGTTTATGAAGCTTATCTTACATCTTTTCTAGTTGTACAACCCATCTACTCATCCCCAACCTATCCTAAAGCTGCTGACTATGAATAACTATTCCAAATGACGTATCTTTTAATTAGGCAGCATATTGATCCTACCATCAAACCAAAACCTAACAAACCTTCTAAGCCTAAAACTGACCAAACTCATGATCCATCACCTTAATATTCCAAACCCGCTAATCCATTGACTAAACCTTTGTAGAAAAAAACTTAACCTTCTTCACCACCAAAAATCAAACAGTCTCCTCTACTGGAAAAAATAAAGCTCCTTAACAAGAGTTTAGTACGACTCTTACATCAGTACCCATTCCAGAAAAATTTAGAGAATCCACACCTAAGCATTCTGACATATCTGAATAATATTCTGACCTATCTGAACAATCTTTATAAGAATCAAAGAAATTTACTAATTTATCTTAATTATATTAGATCATGATGACTATGCCTAAACCTACTGAAGTTGAACCAAATATCATTGAAGTTAAATCTACAGGGACTGTACCATTCAAACCCTCAACACCACCAGCACAAATACCACAAACTAGACTTACTTTAAGAATATGCTTCAATTTTGATTTACAAATTACTCACCCAAATAATTGCTTATTGGATATTTTTATGAGTTTACTTTTCATTTCATTGGTACTTTACGAGAATGGTGGTAAAGTTTATATGATTAATGCACAGTTCTCACACCCCAATACTCTTTAGGAAAATCCACAATTCTTCACTCATATACCATTCAGAAATAATGACATGAATCTTACCAAGGCTACTCACCTTAGCATGAATCCGGATGAAATGAAGTTAGCATAAGTACAGCGTGCTATCTTACTTTCAGCGATGATTAATATTGAGCCTTAATATCTGAATGGGAGTGTCAAGTTTTCTAGTGAACAAAATAGAGGGAAAAAAGATTGGTAATTGTTTATAAACCTTTAAATGCATTTCTTCACGAAGATAAATTCCCACTACCTAATATCAATATACAAGTCTTGTTTCTCAAAGAAGCAATAATCTTTTTAAAAAGTGACTTGAAAGCAAAAAAATTTCAATTGGGAATAGATCCACATGAAAGGTATAAAACAACATTCCCAATGCCCAATATTAATGGAAAATAATGCCATTTGAACTCAAGGTTTCTCCATCACAGTTCCAAGGAGCCATGACAAAAATTTATGAGCCCATCCTATGAAATACCTTGATATATATTGATGACACCCTCCTACACTCTAAAAGGCTCTCTTGCAATCATTTTTGGATCTTATAAAGCAATATGGAATCATGCTCTCAGACAAGAAAAGTTATATCGGGACAGCCCAATTAGAATTTTTTAGTATGAATTTCTATGATAGATTTTATCAACCTGGTCCACATATAGATAAAGAGTTATTACATTTTTCTGATGAAAATCTTAACATAAACTAGATTCAACAATTCCTTAGAATTGCAAATTACCTTAAAGATTTCCTTCCCCATATATCTTATTACACAACTCCTTTATCCAAATTACTGAGAAAGAATTCACCACCATCAAGTAAAGAACAAATTATAGCTACCTAGCACTTAAAACAAACATGTCAAAATATACTCCCTTTAAATATTCCTAACAAAGGTCAATGCATTCTTCAAATAGATGCTAGTGATCATTATTGGGGTTCCATCTTGATAGAAGAGATTGATGGGAAAAAATCAATAAAAATGAGGTGTGTTTTATATCTTGTGGCTACTTTCTAAGTTCTTCCTCTCCTAAAAGCTTGATTCTTAAATAATGTAGCTACAGTTACAACAAGAAAAATACGCTCTACACTTGCCTCTTTACGAGGATCCTGTGTACCTGAAAATCTTGGACTATAGATCCTGTTTGAATTCTAAAGTTAAAAGGGGGAAAGATTGTCCAATTTAGATATCTAAAAGACAGGCCATCAGAATTAATGCCTAAACAAAGAAGAAGTACTTGTGTCTCGGCTAGCATATTTGAAATCTGAGCTACAATCAATCTTTGTTTGTCTTAATCTCTTATGGAAATCTATTCTGTAATCAACTCTTATTACAATAAGTTTTTTTCCTCTGATGAAATATTTGATGAAGATATTGAGGATGACATGTTATACATGCTACATCAGGCATGTTTGAAGGTAGACTTAAAGCCTATCACTGTTTCTCGTCCTTGCGTCCATATTTAGTTATTATAATATGATAAATATGATAAGCATATCAAGGCTAATGGATATGTGGATACTGTATCCTTTCAAAGTATTATGAAGGTGAACATCTTACCTCTTGAAGCCTAGATATCCCATGAAGAATGTTTCACTATTGCTGATGGTAATTCATTTAAAATTAGGCTTATTAAAAAAGAAAAAAAAGGGATAAGATTTTTCCTTGATTGTGTCAACTGGACTAAATTCTTGCAAGCCATCTGCCTAGCCCAAATATCCTAAATGTTATGGATGACTATTGCAAAGCATCTCCACTACATATCCTACCCAAAGAAATTAAATGTTGAGCCATCTTTAGTGCCTACACAGATATATGCAAAGTGTTAGAACTCACCTAAGTACCTCTTCCATATGAAGCACTACAGGATCAATTTTTAAAGCATTTTCCTAAGAGCCATACATAGTTCTCACAACCCAATCCACTTCAGAAAAAATACACAATTATTTATTCGTCTACGATTTAGAAAGAATGAAGACATCAATCCTACCAAGGCTAATCACCCTAGCATGAATCTTGATGATTTAAAGTTAACACAAGAAGAGTGTGTTATCTTACTTCAGTAAGGACTAATTGAGCCTACAAAATCTGACTTGGCGTCTCAAGCTTTGTATATGAACAAAAGAGAGGAAGGAGGTTAATAATCGATTATAAACCTCTAAATGAATTTCTTCTGGATGATAAATTCACACTATCTAAGATAAATACACAAGTCTTGTTTCTCAAAGAAGAAATGATCTTTTTAAAATTTGACTTGAAAGAAAAATTTTGACATTTAGATATAGATCTACATGAAAGATATAAAATAGCCTTTTATATTCCCAATGCCAAATATCAACGGATAGTAGTTTCATTTGGACTCAAGGTTGCTATATCACTCTTCTAATGAGTCAAGACAAAAATTTATGAGCCCATTTTGTCTAGCACTTTGATATACATTTATGACATTCTCTTATACTGCAAAACCTATAAAGATCATAGTGCCCTACTCCAATCATTTTTGGATCTTAAAAAGCAATATGGAATCATGCTCTCAGCCAAGAAAAGTCATTGGGATAGCCTAAATAGAATTTTTGGTTATGAATTTCCATGACATATTTTATCAGCCCAATCCACACATAACTAATGAACTATTACATTTTCCATATGAAAATCTCAATAAAAAGCATATTCAACAATTCCTTGGAATTTTAAATTACATCAGAGATTTCATCCTTCATTTAGCTGATTACACCACTCTCTTATCCAAATTGATGGGAAAGAATCCACCACCATGAAGTAAAGAACAAACCAAAGCTATTTAACACTTAAAACAAGTTTGTCAGGATCCACTACCTTTAAAGATTCCTAACAAAAGCCAACACATTCTTCAGATAGATGTTAGTGACCATTATTAAGGTGTCATCCTAATAGAAGAGGTTGATAGGAAAAGACATTACTGTGGCCATGCTAGTGAACAGTTCAAGGAGTCATAAAAACATTACCACACTATGTATAATGAAATCTTAGCGATAAAATGCCATCGAGAAATTCAATGTCCACCTCATCCCTTATCATTTTTTGATTGAGAAGGACAACAAATATTTTATAAAGATCTTTGAGCCTACCAAAAGGATATTAACTAATAGCTAATTACTTTGTTGACAAGATTGGTTTTTACTCTATAAATTCACCATCAGCCATATTAAAGGCGCCAAAACATCCTTACAGATTTTCTCTCTCAATCAAGAAAACCAATCTAATTGCTCTCCCATACTTAAAAATCCAATTTCTCTCTTTTTCCTATCATAGAATTTCCCCAATATGCTAGGATTAAGAAATCCTTCCCTTTTATCACTATTCTCTTTAGGAACAGTTTGTTTTACTATCTCCATCTTAAGATTCCACCACATCCCCTTCACTTTGATATATTAACACCTTACAAGATACCCTACCATCTTTAGGACTCCTTTTTGAGCCAACAATATGGAACCTATGGGCATTATATGCCTAGTATGCATGTTCCATTTCCCTTTCTCTTTTGCATGTGCATAAACATCTTGCAAGTCTAACCAATGTTAGTTCTCTCCTATAGTCATCCCTATAACGGCTTCAAACTCAACCTAAATGGCACATTCAATTTATACTTATCCTAAATAGATACCAGTTATGGGATATTCCTTTGATTGATAAAAAAGATCAGTGTATCTTCATCATCGAACACCCATATAGCTTGACTATAATTGGATATATTTGTACTATTGATTAATTCTAACTTTGGCACATTTCTAGTTATTGGAAAAAAATATCATAAAGACTTGCTATGTGATCTCTATCATTTCTTATATCATCTAAATCATCATCTAAAAAGCACCAAGCCAACTACGTTTACATCTCTGGGTCCATACCCAAAAGACTTTGCTCTTCACGAGCACATTTCTTTAACTGCTGGATATTGTTCCTCTATTGACCAATTCACTTATATAGGTTTTAACATTATGGAGAAAGAACTATGATGTCCACCTGGTTTTAAATCTAGCCAACTTTTTAAAATTGGATTGAGTTCCACAACTCCAAAGTCAAAACTACCTAAGCCCAAACTCCCTAAGCATTTTTAAGATGCCTAAGATCTATGGCCTTCAGTCTGGACTAAAACGGTAGCAGTCCATTTCCTTAAAGAGCTATACATAAATATTTCTCACTTTTCCATGATATAGCACCATTGTAAAGTAAGAAAAAAATCCAAAGGTAAATTTTCTTTCATCTAAATATCCTCCTTAATATAAATCTATATACCCTTGTATACATAGATTGTTTCCTTGATAAAACTATGAATAATTAACAATATCTGTTAGTACCTCAATATTATCTTTACTACTTTTTGACGTGATTCTTATGGATTTGACTAATATTTGCTCACCATTTTAGTAATATAATAAATATTTAGTCTTGTACACATCATTTCATACATGAGAAATCCAACCACATTAGAATAGGGGATTTTCTTCATTTGTTCCCCTTTTTATGGCATTGATGGGCAAAACCTCTTACTGAGACATTTGGCTTTAGCAATAGCATTATCTATTAGTTTGCAATCTTGCATACAAAATCGTTATAAAATCTGTTGGATATAAGTCACTTAAGAAGTGATGATAATCTTTTTGAAAAATCTCTTGAAATCATAGCTCTAAGAATATATGCAACTTCACCCATGTCTTTCATCTTAAATTTATATGATAACCAATCTTTGATTTGCTTGACAAACTCATTGTCATTACAAGCAATCAAAAATTCTTCAACATATAGAGATAAATTTGCAAATTCATCTTTGAATATCTTAATATATACACAATTTTCTTCATCAAGCATAAGAAAATCATATGAAAAGATTAAATTATGAAAAAATATGTACCACTTCCGTGAAGACTACTTTAGACCGTAAATTGATTTCAATAATTCATATACTTTATATTCTTGGCTTGTCTCAATGAAATCTACAATTTTTTCCATATAGATTTTTTTCTTCTAGTTTTCCATTTAGAAAGTATTCTTTACACCCATTTAATATAATTCAAGATCCAAACTAGTTGCTAAAGCCAAAATTACACAAATTAAAGTGAACCTTATAATAGGTGAAAATGTCTCATCATAATCAATTCCTCCTATTTTATACTTACCTTTTGCCACAAAGGCATATGTTATATCTTTCACTACTGCCATTAGTGTTTTATTTTATTGTTTCCAGTATCTTTGCACCATTAGGGAAGTTAACCAAGTCCCATACATGGTTATAGCTTAAAGAAATCATTTCTTCTTTCATTACTTGTACCCATTCTTCTTTAATAGGACTAACAAGAGCCTCATTTACATTCTTTGGCTTATCATCTTCATGTGGTAAATTCATGTGAATTTTTGCTTCTATTTAAAAATAATGTTTGAGAATCATACCATGACTAATTTAACATAAATGTAGTTTATAAGAAACAAATTCATTAACATCTTGATTACTCTCACTCAAATCAAATATGGTAGGTAAACTTTTAATAAGTTGTAATCTTAACTATCCTTGATATCAGTCTTCAAGTTCAAGACTAATCTCAATCGAATAATTAAAGTTCCTCTTCATGATTCCCTATAATATAATCATTATGGTCAAGAGTTTCAAATAGAAATAGATCTTTTCCTTTTTCATAATGCTTTAGAAAGTCATTTTGTTAAAATGTGACATCTTATGATTCAAATTTAGTTACTCCTTCATTACCTAATTTACCTATGCCCATATACCCTTAGATTTCTCAAAGTATCTAATAAAAATATTTTTCTTCCCTCTTAGTCCTAGTTTCCTATATTTATAAAAGAGATCATGAATGTTGGAAGCACACCCATATAGTCTTAGATGTTCCATGTTAGGTTTTCTTGCTATATACAACTAATACGAAGTGTTCACAATTGATTTTTTGGGAACTAAATTAAGTACATAAGTGTAGCACCCTAATCTCGCAAGACCAGAACCTGACATCGATGGGTGACATTCGAGTCCGTGCCCTGCGAGGGTGGAGGGCTAGAACACTCAATCAGTCAAATCTCATTACAAAGTTTTTTTTTGTTTTGTTTCGAAACAATGCACACTTTTGCAGAAAATTAATAATCAATTCGGTCCCGTTTCAATCATAAACTTTTTAAATCACAGCCATACAATCATTAGAATTACAATGCCATTTGGGCCCATTACTAAAACAGAAGACTTGTAGTCATAATT
>JANIIA010000001.1:12909192-12928442 GCA_027478495.1 Erythroxylum alaternifolium
ATGTATGTGATGCCATGTGGAGTATTGTAGAGATTGCACGTAGCGCTCCCTTATCTTAGGATATGTGTCGGAATGACTTACGGGCGTCCCGGTGCATACCCTAGGGTATAGGAGGTGTTACAATCCTAAACTCCTGTCTATACTCTCCATATTCATCCTTTAATAACTGCTCAATCCGAATCAAAGCAGTTCGCAACTTAGTAAAACTATTCATATTTTTAATAGCTAACCTTGTCCTGATCTTCATATTCAATCCATCCTCAAACCACCTACATTTATCCCCCTCAGTCAAGATTAGAGTAGTAGCATACCCCAATAGTTCATTAAACCGTACCTCATACTCAGCTATAGTGATATTTCCCTATTTTGGATCGAGGAATTCCTTCATCTTCCTGTCCAAATAGATCTTTGGCATGTAATTATCCTTAAAGACCTTTAAGAAGTCCCCCATATCAGATTGCAAGGCCAGGTGGAACTACCGAGAACTGTATTTAACCACTGATAAGTTTGACTTTAAAGTAATGAGACTGCGTACTTGAACTTCTCATCAGACTCACAATCCATTTGATTAAATATCCTCTCTGTTCTCTCCAGCCAACCTTTTGCCTTAGCAGGGTTTGTACTTTCATAGAAGTCTACAGCCCCTGCTTCCTAAGTTTATCATACCTTCTTTATCTCCTCTCAAAAACTCCCTAAGGCATTTGTTCAAACTGGGGTATAGGGGACTCTTTATTGGATCCTATAGACTCAAGATCAATTGATTCTGCGACATGGTCTCTTATAGTAGATGACCTATAACAAACAATAATAATGATCACTATATGGGTCCCTTTTTATATGCCATGTTGAAATGCTCATATATGTCTCTAAGGATGTCAAACCATGCTTTAATATCAAAACTATAACATACATAAGCATTCTAAGTGTTCAATTCTTCCCATTTCATTCATAAACATAAAATTCATATGTATCATTACAAATCACAATCCACATATACCTTACACAACATTTGTTTTAGTTCAATCTCAGTACCAAAAATATAATGTGAAATAGGATGCTAATACACAAGACATCTATTTAGACCCCTCATATTTAGTTGATCATACCTTTAAGTCATTCTTGTCCTTAAAATGCAAGTACTGGACTTCTACTATATAACCCCAGTATCTAAAACTCCCTTGAACCTAAGAAACAACATTGCAATTTGATGAGTTTGTGAACTCAGTAAGTGAACCAACATCGATGTATTCACTCAAGTCAGATCACAAAAATAAGTATATCATATCATCTAGTATTGAATACCGCATCACATTTCATCATACTTCAACAAGTACATCAAGTTTATCATACTTTCACAAGCATATCATAACACATTTTCCATTAACTTCGACTGTAATTCACTATTTCAAATCAATTCAATAATACATTTCAATTTTTTAAGTCAAGAATACTTTATGTCTTCTATTGATTTTGATAAAAGTCAAATAATAATAATAGAAGTGTGTGAACTATTTTGATGAATTTATTAAGTGCGCAGATAAATATAAGTGGCACAAATCATCAAATCAAGACGATACTTAAGTGAAAGCTGAATAAGACAGATCAGATGAAGTGATCAAGTCTAAGACATCAGATGAAGCATACGAATCTAAGTAAGTCAATGTAATTGAAGAATGTGCTAAGAACGTCAGTTAGTTGGAGTTAGTTACAGGACTTAACTAATAACATACTTTATAAGACTTGACAAGCAGATTTCTCAAAAAGACCATTAGAGATTTAGGATATAAATATTAGTCGTAGTTGTAGACTTCAATAAGAATTTTTGCATGTACAAAAATACTTAAAGAAATTATGTGCTCAAGTGCTTATACTGTGAAAAAATTCTGAGAAAAAAAGAAAGAAAGAGAGCAAATACATCTGCAACGTGAGTGTGAAAACTCAAACAATATCTTTTCGAGAGAAATGAAGGCTAGAGCCTGAAGAGACTAAGGAAGCAGATAAAGAATACTTTGTGAAAGAGACCTGAAGAGGCTCTGCAAGTGTAGAAATAATACTTATAACATTGAAGGAGATAGTGAAATCTCAAACAAATTCTGAGGGCTGAACGTAGCCCAAGATTAAAGGTGAACCAGTATAAATCTTTATGTCATATTCTCTAACTCTTACCTTTTTAATTTTATTATTGTTAGATGAATAGATACTAATTTTTGCTATTACATTACTCATCAAATTAATTGCATTGTGTAAACATATAATCATCTGGATTTGTCAAGAAAATCAAGAAGATTTTAAAGATTCATATCATAGATGATTAAATACAATTCGACCCCCCTTCTTGTGTATTTTGCATATTATACGTGATTTCTATATTAATAAGTGATTTACTTCGATGAAGAGGAGAGAGGGACTGTATTTTACGATTTGAATTCCAAATTTTTCCTCCCTCATTTTCTCTCCACTTGATCTTCTTCATCCCATCATTTTGCATGTAAGGAAGCAAGCTAATCTTAAGTGGAAATCAAGGTAAAAGTTAGTGGTTTTCTCTTCATCTTTATCTTTTCTTGCTTTGCTTATGAAGAACTAGAATTATAAGGTTAGAATTGGGATTGAGATATGTATTTTTGGTGTTTATAGTTGGTGAATTAAGCAAATCCAAAAAAGAAGGGAAGGAAAGGCATTAGAAGAACTACTTGGCCAATTTTAAGGTTTGGGACTACACTCAATTTAATTTCTCTTTGTGTGTATATTTTAATGGATAAAAAGATTGATATGGAATTATTTCTGGGATGGTGTTTTGGTGCTATTTTGTTATTACCTTGCATGGAATTGGTTGAATATGACAAGAGAGTATCGTGTAGTGGAATTATGTCTTAGGTTTGTTTGAACCAGCTACATTGTTTAGGTCATAACTCATCCAAAACCCTCTAAATTAGGTGATTTCAATTTCATATGAAACCTAAAACATAGAACTAGAAATCTCTAGAAGAGACTCTAACTTAAGTTTGGCCTTATGATAATGGAAATTGAGATTAAAATTAGTGACCTGATGCTACCCCTATTTTGGAGCATTTTGTGATATTTAGTATATATATATAATGAATTAGAACTACAAATGACTTGATTTTTAGTTATTTGGAAACTAGAGACATAGTGAAACAAATTTCCATAAGACATAAAAACCTAATTAGAATGTTTTCTATACACATGTTACAGAAAAGTTAGAGGTATGAATGGCGAGTGTCTGTCACGATCGTGACACTAGCATCGAGATCTTCTGTCACAATCATGACATAGGTATCATGATCTTGACCCAGTGGAAAACTCTTATGTCCTGACCATGACACTTTAGATATGATCGTCATGACTATGACCTTGTTTTCTTTTCTAATTTCTATGATATCTTACCCAAACCTTTTTTAATGTGTATGAAACTTTTTAAACACCTAGAAATAAATGAAATAGGACTTACTACATGTGAATTGGTTTATTAAACATTGGAATTTAAGAGTGAGTATAATGAATGCTAGTGACAATTTACATGTACATAGATGATTTGTATGCATATTTATTGCTCATATTTGTGTAGTATGCACTTCAATACAAATTTTATGTCTTTATGTGAATATCACACGATGAATTATGAAATGGGAAAATGGTAAAGGAAATGTTACAGTGCCTACTTTATTATCTTGGTGGTAGATAGATAGGCATTCTTATAGGGTTATAGTGCAGCTACTACAGTTTGACACCAATGGTGTCTTCATTTCAAGAATATATTGTCTCCATAGTTTGATGCCTTTGAGTATCTATAATTTGACATTTTCAAATATCCACAGTCTTGATATCTTCAGTTATCCATAGCTCCTATTATCCATACCCATGGGAATGTGCAGGCCTAACACAAAAAGTAAAGTAAATGGTTATAAATAAAAAATACAACATAACAACATAAATAATTGATATTGATAAGCACCTATATTTTTACTGATACTTTGTATGAATGAGCATTGAAAATTAATGTTTGGCTTATGAATGTGAATTTATGATATATGATTAAAATGTTGAAGCATGTTTGCATTAGATACTTTGATTAAGTATGCTATCACTATTTATATGAGTTATGAATTTGTGAGTAGTCATCCAAACTAAGTGTTTTCCCACTAAGCTCTCAAGATTAGCACATATTTTAATCCATGTAGATCCAAGTATTGGGAGTGAGGTACAGGGAAGATTTAAAGGGACCAAGGCCAACCTCTAGGAGTAAGAATGCCTTTGGAATATGCTTTTTTGGTTAAATATGATTGTACTTGCAATGAAGGACATTATAATGTTTTCTTTTGGATTATCATGTCAATGTAAAGATGTAATACTACTTTTAAATGATAATGTTAAGCGAAGTGAAGTTTTGTAATATGTATATGTATAGCATTGAATAGAAATATATGTCATCAATGTACATACAGGAAATTGGTTGCCATGTGTATGGGTGGTTATAGGTTCAGTATAGGGGGTGTTACACAAAATTTTTCTCCTTGATGTAAATCACTTGTTAATATAGAAATCACGTATAATATGTAAAATAAACAATAAAGGGGGTTGAATTCTGTTAAATTATCTAAGATATGAATCTTTAAAAACTTCTTTATTTTTTTAACAAATTCAGATGATTACAAGTTTAAATAATGTACTTGATTTGATGAGTAATGCAATAGCGAAAATTAGTATCTATTCTTCTAACAATATGAGAATTAAAAAGAGTAAGAGTTAGAGAATATAACACCGCGATTTATACTGATTCACCATTAACCTTGGGCTACGTCCAATCCTTAGAGTTTTTCTGAGATTTCACTATCTCTTTCAATGTTACAAGTATTATTTTAGAGCCTCTTCAGGTCTCTTTCACAAAGTATTCTTTATCTGCTTCTTTAGCCTCTTCAAGCTCAAGCCTACTTTCCTCTCGAAAGAAATTGTTTGAGTTTTTTACACTCATGTCATAGATGTATTTTCTCTCTTTTTTCTTTCTTTTCTCTCATAATATTTTTCACAGCATAAGCACTTGAGCACAGAATTTCTCTTAGTATTTTTATACAGTAAAATTAATTTGAAGTTTACGACTACGACTAATATTTATAGCCTAAGTCTCCAAGTCTTTTTGAGAAACTGCTTGTTAAGTCTTATAAAGTCTGTTATTAGTTGCATCCTATACCAACTCCAACTAACTAACATTCTGAGCATATTCTTTAATTACATCATCTTGCTTAGTTTTGTATGCTTTATGCTTCGTCTGATGTCTTAGACTTGATCACTTCGTTTGATTCGTCGTATTCAAATTTTAAGTATCGTCTTGATTTGATGATTTGTGCCACTTATATTTATCCGCGCACTTAACAAATTCATCAAAACAGTTCACATGCTTCTATTATTATTATTATTATTTGGCATTCAGCAAAATAAATAGAAGAAGTAAAGTCTTCTTAACTTAACAATCTCCCCCTTTTTGATGATAATAAATAATCATAATATTAGAAGACAAAAAAGTCAAACGAATATACAAAAAACTAAGATACAAAGATGATATGAAAAACTTGTTTCTATTGCTCTATTTATCTATCTGTATCTATATCTTCCTGTCTCATCTTCTCTCCCCCTATTTGTTATCAATAAAAAAAATTATTTCAGGCGCTTTAAAATTTTAGAAAACATTTGTTGAATATCAGTGCGGATCGTCTTGAGGTCTTCTTCTATGGAAACACATAGAAGTGCTAATTCCTAATAAAGATCACCCACTACATCACCCAATATATCAACCTTAGTATCGATTTTCTTAATGCTTTTAGCTAAGGCTTCTTGAACTTCCGTCTGATTGTGACTAGCTTCAGTCCAATTGATAAAATTCTTCAAGAGCTCCGAATTAACAGTAGGATCTTATAGTATTTCACTAAGTGGATGAACATACTCAAAAACAAATGGTTTTCTAGGTGAATCATCTAATTCTATGATTCTAATAGAGGGTAGTTTAAAAGGTGATTTTTCAACAAGGATATTAAGATCATCAGGTCTGGGTAACTTGTAAATCGGTAGCGCTAAGAGGTATAAAATAGTTTTAACTGAAGGAATGAAACCTAAAGGTTTGAAATGAATAAGCAAATACACAAAGGTTTCTAGGTTAAAAACGATACCTTCAATTGTGATACTTTTATGCCTTCCTTCTGATATTGAGCCAACTGCCTTGAAGCTTTTGTCTTTAGTAGATGCTCCAAAATTACTTACTAATGCCCTTGATATATGATGTGATATATAGATGCTTACAGGTTGAGTTACGTGGCATGCATCATCTATGCTCTTTACTACCGCTTGAATTTCTTCTTCTGTGAGATCATCTTCTTGTCTTTTAGGAAACTTCTTCTTCTTCCCTTTTTCTTTACTGTCTACCAGTGCTGGAAATCTAGGTTGTACATCTGGTACAATATTGATTGTCATTCTGCTTATCGCTGGATAGATTGTATACGGATTTTTCGTAATCTTTAATAGATATGGTTCTGCCTTTTCGTCTTACAGAATACTATATAATCTTCGTTCTTCATAATTTAGAAGATGTATCAACTGATCATTTACTGTTATAGGTTCATCTTTAACCTTAACTTTCGTGTAGTAGGTCCTTTCAAAAAGAAATTGTTTGAGTCTTTTACACTCACATTATAGATATATTTGCTCTCTTTTTTTCTTTCTTTTCTCTCAGAATATTTTTCACAACATAAGCACTTGAGCATAGAATTTCTCTTAGTATTTTTATACAGTAAAATTAATTTGAAGTTTATGACAACGACTAATATTTATAGCCTAAGTCTCCAATGGTCTTTTTGAGAAAACTACTTGTCGAGTCTTGTAAAGTTTTTTATTAGTTAAGTCATGTAACTAACTCCAACTAACTGATGTTTTGGACACATTCTTTAATTACATCGTCTTGCTTAGTTTCATATGCTTTATACTTCGTCTGATGTCTTAGACTTAATCACTTCATCTGATCCGTCTTATTCAACTTTTAAGTATCTTCTCAATTTGATGATTTATGTCACTTATATTTATTTACGCACTTAACAAATTTATCAAAACGGTTTACATGCTTCTATTATTATCATTATTTGGCTTTCATCAAAATCAATAGAAGAAGTAAAGTCTTCTTGACTTAACAATCCTCACTCTCTTTACGCCTATTCCAACTTATGTCTCCTCTCCTTCTACCTTCAAACCTCCTTCTATCAGTCGATACTATTAGTTAAACTCAACTATATGCCATAACAAACCTCCGTAGACAAAGGGTCCTTTAGTAAGTTCCTTCAATGATAATTTTCAAGTTGGTTAAAGTAAGTGGACTATTACCTTATAAGATACTACCTTAACAAGAGACCTACATTACCCTAAATACAGAGATGAGATGAAGCCAAATGAAGAAAGATAGGTTTGGAGAAGACCCTAGTCATATAGAAAGATTATTTTCTTTTCAAAATTTTCAATGAGTTGAGAATGATAAGGATCTTGAAGCAAGGCCCTAACATATTTATTGAAAATACTTTTTGCTATTATAATGGAAACCAAGTATTTCACTTGAAAAATAAGGATTTAAACATATTCCTATATAGGTAAATTTCTAGAACATCTCTTTAGAATATTTCTCTACTATTGACCTTAATAATCTAGCTAGTTCTGTAAGCAAACTCTTATGGCTTTATAAGAACATTACAGGTCTAAGAAGAAATATAGAGGTGGAAATGTAAAAGAAATAGTATGATACCTTGAAAATCCTAAGATTGAGTAATGATGAGGTCTTAATTGAAAAAGAAATATCACTATCCTACCCTTGGAGACTTACAAATCAAACAAGGCATAAAGATTAGAAACTAACAAGTAGGAAGTACATAATAGGGAGTTATTATGAGAAAATAAGACTATCTAGTAAGGTTACTCTATAAGAGAAAAATCCAAATATTACTATACATTTGGCTAATAATAAGATAACTTAAATAACAAGGACTTAGAGACAAATCACTTATATAATGGTAATAAATAATGGTCAACCACATTATAAGAAAACTACTAAGACTGTTTATAAACTTACGATAGACCATTCTCTAGGTCCATATAAAGATTTATCTTTATTATAGTCCAAAGAACATTAGATAGTAAAAGTAAGGTTTCTATAACTAAAACTGACAATTAATGTCTATTGTAGCCTCTAATGCTAGAAGGTTAAATAGCTTTAATAAACAATAAGCCTTAAATTCTTTCTTAATCTTTAGAAATCTATCAGAGACCAAAATAAAATCCAACTACTTCAAGAAATGCTTATGGTTTCTAAACAATTTATGTCAAACTCTATCTAATCATTAAGCTCATTTCAATAGAAAAAATATTGTTTCTTTTGATCATAATTATATTAAGATTGAGCAAAACAATTTCTTAGACTAATAACTTCGCACCACACTCACTTTAGCCTAAAGAAATACCCTTCACAGTCAATGTAGCCTAAAGAAATACCCTTTATGATATCACCTTTGTTTATACACACTACCTTGCTTCTCAATTGAAAGTACTTTAGATTGACCATACTAATCTAGTAGACTCTACATCCAATACGTGACTTGCTCTTTGAGATTTTGGCAACACACTTTACTCTCGTGAAGTTAAAGGAAGATTTTAAAAAAAGACTAATGCTAATGATGTTAGGAACTATTTATATAATACATCTTGACCAGTAACAAACAAGATAGAAACTAGATTATGTATTATGAATACTAGTTGGACCTCTCACTTCTCCCATAGTGTATGTCTTTTTCACCCCCTTTATTTTCATATCAATCTTCATTAAAATTTCACCTTAGTTTTAATATTTAATAACTTAAGTAATCCTAACTGACTATACTTTAGTTGTCACTAGAGGAGTCAAAACAAATGTAGTAGGCTTTGAATCATAATAATACAATATTAGGCTCAAGGAAATTAAGTTAAAAGTTAAAAAGCTAAATAAAAAAGTTAGTAACAACACTCTTTAGGCAATAATATATTTAAAGGCTAGCTTAATGGATATATAGACTGAGCTTTCCTCTAGACTTGGAGACAAAACCTTTATGGATTAAGAGAAATTTTGACAACTCCAAATAACTCCACCAATAACTCCTTTTTGGTGCTAGTATAATTCACTATGGTTTCATTTAATGTTCGTCTTATATAACGAATACTCCTTATCCAAACTATTCCTATTGTGTAGTTATTTGCATCATATATAGTCCCAAATAAGATGTTCTAATTCGAGGGTTGTATAAATAAAGTAGATACTGTTATAGTAGTTCCCTAAAGGTAATTGCCTTTAGCACGTTTTGTACAAAGTTTTATACAGACTTGATTTTCAATAATAAAAAAGGCATGTTTCATTAATTTGATGTTCATTATTTATGAATTGATATTGATCTATAAGAAAATTAATAAAGTCCATGATATATGACATAGCATGAAGGAAATCATGATATGATCATACTACTAAGATTCCTATCATATGCAATTATATCAGTATCTAAATTATCCTTAGTTATAGGATTAATGAGATTGGACATTGTTAATCAAGATAGACTAACACATGTTAAACTCCTTGATTTGATTAAGCAGTGGATCTCAAAAATTGTAAATATGAGATGTTTAGAGTTAAGATGTGGATGCTTACTAGAGGTACTAAGTACATTTGATGACCTACTATGAGACCATCATATGGATGTCCTATTCTAGTGTCAATGATAATCTCATCATAGCAATGGTGCAAGAATCCTTAAACTTGAGGTACTCAAAGGATATCTTGGATACTGATTCTGTGGTTTGACTCCATTCTTTGTCGCTTTGTAGAGGTCACAGGACAAGAAATGATATCATTTGAGTTAGATTTGACGTAATCAGTCTAGTGAGAATTGACACTTTGCCCATACTCATAACTAAGTGGAGTATAGTAGGGTGAAAGGACGAATTGCACAATAATTGTTTATGGGAGGGTCATGAGATGGATCGTGATGAGCACGGGTTCATTCGTCAAAACACTTACTTTCCAATCAATTAGGGGTCATGATGTGTTACTAGACGCCCCTCATGACTTGCTTGAATTAAATGTTAATCTAAGTGGCCAATATAACCCGAAACCTAATAGGTCACACACATAAGAGTGACTCGAAGGATTCGCAAAATAGTTTTGGTCAGAGATCCATTATATAGAGAGAAATAGAACCAAATGGATCTCGATGAGATCGCGACATTGATATTGCTAAAATAGGTCTCCGATATTTTTTCCACACCTGGGACTCGGTAGGACCAACCCTAGTGTGACTGGACCACCTCAGCATATATATATGTGGAAGATGAGAGAAGTTATGCATTTATAGTCTTTAAATGATAAAAGACAAAAACAAAAAGCTAGTAAGATGATAATCATGAGAATTGTTAAGTAAGCAATTCTCACATTATTCTCTTCATCTTTCTAATCTTCTTCCTCTTCATGTTCTCTCATGTTTTTTCTCTCAATAGAACAAAGAAGAGCTCTAACACTCTTTTCTTTATTCTAGACATTTTTAGATCAAAGAGTTTGATTCAGTTAGTTTCTCTGATCTCTACGTGGATACTATTGGAGACGGTCTGTTTTGGTCACTGTGGTTTACAACAACCCGACGAGTAGAAAATCAAAAAACGAAGGAGACTACACAAGGTACATGGTTATTATATGAATAATTGATCCGCGTAAATGCCATGAATTCCTATATATACATGTTATGAACATGTATGTGAATTGGGAATTTTTAGCTAGGTTTAATGGTAAAAGCTCCTCACACCATTAACATTAATGGGTAATAGCATCTTTTTTATCACTTTCACCTTTACTTGTTGCTTTAATTCCTTTATTAGACAATAACTAACATAGGAAAATTCCTGCCCTTATCATGAAGTTGCACTTTTCCCAATTTAGAACTAGATTAACTTCCTTGCATTATTGCAATATTTTAAACAAATTGGTTAAAAAGTCAACCAAATATAGTGGTATATATAAAGAAATGATCCGTCAATAATTCCATAATATTCTTAATAAAATCATAAAATATGGCCATCATACAACATTAAAAAGTGGTAGGAGCATTACAAAGACTAGAAGGCATCCTCCTATAAGTGAAGGTGCTATAAGGGCATATAATTATGAGTTTTTCTTAGTCACTATGATAGATAAGCATTTAAAAGAAACCAAAATAACCATCCATATAGTAGAAATATGAATTCTTTGTTAACCTCTTAAGCATTTTTTTAATAAAACAGAAGCGGAAATGATCTTTTCGAGTTGATTTATTTAACTTTTTGTAATATATGTACATATTCCAACCTATGACTAATCTAGTGGGTATTAATTCATTATTCTCATTCTTTATAAGACCCACATCTCCTTTTTTAGGAACCACTTAAATTGTGCTAACCCATTCCTTATCAGAGATAAGATAGATTATCCTGACATCTAATAGTTTGAGCACCTCCTTTTTTTCAAATTCTTTTATTTTTGGATTCAACCTCCTTTGGTGTTCAATGAAGGTTATATTTATCTTCCAGTAACATCCTATACATGAAAATTAGAATGTCTTAATACCATTAATTTCATCAATGTTAGCCCTATAACATCTCGATGTTACCCCTATAACATCTCGATGTAACCTAAGTTCTTTTATCAAATTTTCAATCTTAATTTCACTTAGATTTGCACTCACAATCATATTATATGTTGAATTAGGTCCAAGGAATTCATACGAAAGAGTTAAAGGAATAAGTTTAAGTTATAACTGCGGAGTCTTCCCTTCATTCTCATTATTTGGGGAGTTAACTAACTGCTTGGCAACCTATTGGTTAGTTTAATCATACAATAAGAATCTCTAAGAGAATCACATTTAATAATATTAGGTAAATTATACTTAACCTTCTCATCACCAACACTTGAGGAAAGCTTTCCATTCTTCACATAAATTTTAACCTTCTCGTCACTAACACTTAAGGAAATCTTTCCATTATTCACATAAATAATGGCTCTAATTATGGATAGAAAGGACCTCCCTATGATGATAGGGATTTAAGTATCCTTCTCTATCTTTAAACCAAAAAAATCAATAGAAATAAATAACTTACCAATCTTAATAGGCACATATTTTAGTACAATAACTAGTTTGACCTTTCTAACCTAGTTTCTCCTTTTCATAATTTTCACCATCTCTAACCTCTTACACCTTAGAGTTCTATAATAGCTTACCATTCCTTAATGTTATAGCATCACAATACTCTATAGGATTTTCAAGTTAACTAAGAAGTTGAGCTAATTAGGCTTCTAATATCATGTTATAGGTTGCAATAGAATCTACCTTAAGGTTGAGTTGCCTAATTTCTTTCTTGAACTCCTCTTCTTATTTGTTTGTGTGAACAAAAAGTTCTCTAGAAGTGACTTTAAATTTTACTTTTAAGGAGGAGGGTTATAGGGTCTTGACTAGAAACGAGGTAGTTGACTATTTTTTTAAAAGGTAAGGTTAAACCTATTTTCATAAGGGATGTTAAGGTGGCTCCTCCATCTCAGGTTATAAGTATTAAAAAAAAGGTTGTTCTTTAGGATGCAGTTGTTAACAAAATTAGCTTGTTCAATAGTATAATCGTAAAAAAAATGAGTTCCCCACTTAACAATTTGTAGTTAAATGTAATGGGGATCCAAAAATGTCAGAAGAACATTACAAGTGCTAATATAGTTAATAGTCATACTATTGAATTTTTAAGACAAAGTATCTAACTTTACAACTAGAATATTCAAGGCATCTAGGTCATACTTACCTAGAACCTTCTTTGCTAAGTGCTTTATTTATGACCTATTAGATTCAAAAATAAAAAGTCCAATTACAATGGTTACCCTTTGCAAAACACCATAAATAGAATAAATCCTATATAGATGTCACTTCCTACTCTCCTTTCTTCAAAAAATGATATGGGCAACTTGATGATGCAAAAATAGCAACATTAATGATTTAATATAGGATCCCTTAGTTTTTCTAGGATTATAATCATAGCTTATATAGGAGATTTTACATTAAAACTCCATGGTTGTATACATGTCTTTAGGAACGTTAATTTTGAATTTAAATATACAAAATTTTACATATAGTATAAAAAATAAAACCCACACACTCACACCAAATTTAAAGGTTGACATTGCAAAATCTACACCACCCATCCAAAATATTTTGCCACCGGGCTCTTCCATTCCATAACTCTAGTAAACTAAAAATTTGTAAAAGCTTTGAGTGTGAGTTTAGTACAGATATCTTTAAATATTTGAAATTGGATTTATTAACTATTTCCATTAATTCCACAGCTAAACCTATTTGTACCAAATTACTTAGTCAAATTAATCTACTTAGTTTGAATTCCTTTTTAAAGATTTCGTACATTTCAAGTGATGCATTTTGGAGAATTGAAGTATAGGGTGTTTCAACTCTATTGATGCTTAACCTTCAAAGGTTGAATTTACCATTCTTTCATTGATGCCCAAAGTGTTGCTAGTTGATGGTATGGTGATATGATTCATTCTTACATAAACTAGAATTACTAGTACTAATTATCTCTTTATTATCTAATATAATAAATTCTAGTGATGATGATTAACCAAATTCAAAACTAAAACTATAAACTAAAATAATTCAACACAATTTATTAATTAGAATGAATATTAAACCAAGAAACAAATATGACTTCACACATTAATTTAATCTAAAGTTCATTGGATCATATAAATTCTTCAATTATGTTAATATTTACTCAAGATTATTACCACCTAATCCTAGGTTAATTAGTTGGAATCTATTTCTAATTAATCCCCTAAAATTGTGTTAATCTATTTATGAATTTCATTACTAAGTTTGACTTTAACCTCAAAAAGTTATGTCGACCTATCTTTAGATTTGCCTGCAACTCCTTTAATTTATGGTAGATTTAATTACACAAAGGATTTATCAATATTAATTGCATGAAACCATATATGAATCAATATGCTAGCAATAATAATTCAAGAATAATTAAAATCATATAATTTAATCTCAATAAAATTAAAGAATAAATTAAAATAAAATAAAATAACTACAAGGTCCTTCCTAAAGTTCATCTAATCTAGATACAAAAATAATTTAGTTCATAATCATATAAAAATTAGAAGCAAAGAGAATGCAAAAACTCCGAGATAATATGAAGAAATCCCTATGATCTCTAATAACTTCACTCTAGATTGATGAAAATCTACTCTAAAAGGGCCTTAGTTGTTCTTCATTCTCTTTACTATGCTAGATTGTTAATTTTTGTTTCTTGAGCATCTTTCTCACTTTTCCACTTAATTATGCCTTTTATAGTTCAAAATGTAGATTTCTAGATGGCGTATAGGCATTAATATGGAATGTTAGTGGTTATGAAATAGAGTGAAGTATACACTCCCATAAATCAGGGTGGCCTTGGCATATGCTCACTCAAAACTGTGGAGACCATTTTACTCACAAAGAGACTATAAAGGCTTATGACTGACAAACAATAAATGTGGTGTAGGTGGATTCACACCTACTTTATCAAGAACAGGAGCATCTGGGCACTTAGAGTCAATCAGTCTCCCTCATCCACTCTAAGAACTATCTTGACGCTGAGAGACAAATTCAAAACTAATTTCATAGCTCTGATTGGTAGTGGAGGGATCCACTAACTTCTGGTATAAAAATTGACTATTTGTTGGTAAACTTATCAATATGAATAAAGCCTCAACTCTTAGGAACTCAATAAAATTAAATGCTTCAATTACAATAGCACTCAATGATAAGGAGATTTTTAAACAATCATCTCTTTCCAACCTCTTAAAATTGAGATTTGCCAGACTTTTATGAATTTTAAAGAAGATAGATACATCTGGTACCACAGATGGTAAGTTCACTAACTTTTCCTATAAAAAGCTTATCTTCAAGAATCTTTCTCTTGTGCCTTAAACAAAAGCAGTGTGGGAAAAATTATAAATTGTTGACAAGATTGTAAAAAACTAAAACCTTATCAATTGATGCTTACTCTGTAAACAAACGGAGGAGAATTCAGAACATCTTCTCTTTAATTGCACTTATACTAAAAGTATATGGGAGGAATTAATGAGAACATGCTTAATTAATGAGGAGATATCCAACTTGAGAAGCATTAAAGCTTGGTATTATGCTAAATAGATTTTTAAGCAAGGGTGCATATTAGTGCTTCTGGTTGGTTCTATCATCTATAGTTACAGCTATATGGGATGAAAGCAATAGTAAAATCTTTCATGACAAGGAGTTTCCTTATCACCAATTTTGCAAGCAACTAATATAGCACATCAAGCTCTAAATCAATATACAAAAATGGAAATTTTAGAATCTACAGTATCATCTTTCATTTTGGAAAGTCAATAATTGACAATCACTAAGCTTTAGTGACCTTGCTTTTGTATTGGAATATTCATTTGTTTGCCTTCTAAGGCTTAATGAAATTCTTCATTTAAAAAAAAATCATGTAATCCTTAAATTTGTGGTAAACATAGGCTCAAAATGTGACTATAGTTGTCAACATAGGCAAGTTGATCTACAACATAGGCGTATTGATAGTTGTGTAACTTTCTGGAACTTTAAAAACACTTTTCTTACATGAAACAAGGCCATGTTGAAATACACGGGCATTTTGGTGCCTATTTACTTTTCTGACATATTTATATCTTGGTTAAAATAGGTACAACTTGGCCCCAAATGTACCCCAATTTGTTCTTTTAGTCAAAATTAGTGAATTACAACTTAAAAACTCAAATAAAAAAGGAAATACTTTAAATACAAACCTAAAAATTTGGAAAATTAAACCCTTATCAATGTGCTAATCATTTTTAGAAATATTTGCACTAACAATTGAAAATTCACCTAATTCTTAAACATTTATAACCTTCCCAATAAAATTGTTTTGTACTATAAGTTGGGAAAATTATAAAACATAACAAATACATTGTCATATATATTTGTCTTGCAATCTTGTAGAAAAAGGTGTTGGTTAATTAAAATAATAATGTCAAAACCAAACTAGACTAGCTAGCTAAACTTAATTAATCAATTACTAGATAGTTCTCAGGTTAAGTTTGCTTTTATAATCTATATCTACATAGAAATAAATTATCCTTTTAGATGATAAATCATTCATTTTTATTGAAATTTAAAAAAGTTTTAATATTATTAATCCATAAACAATTCTCCTTCTTTTTATGCGGAATAAAGAAGTGACAATAAGAGTTGTTGGCATTTATAGTGGTTCTTATGTTATTATTGAATTTGTATCAATATCCATCCTTTACCATCATCACCACTATTAAACAAAATAATTGAGATAAAGAGAATTTGATGAATCACTTTGCTTTTGAGATGGTTTTTGAACTTTAATATTGTATGAGCTTAACTTCCTTAGAGTTTTCTCATGTGGTTTGAATATCCCAACTATAATCATGGTTTAGTTATCCCATTCTTTTCCCACATTCTTAAATTATTTTTCCTTTATAAAGTGGTGGTAATTGATAATAAGAGGGAAGTGAATGATTTATTTTTTCCACCAGTAATATAACCAGATGTTACTTAACAATATATAAAATAGTCATATCTATGTAAAATATAATCATAAAACAATGCAACATTAGTCAACAATAATTGTAATTAAGAATTAAATTTGTTGATGATCTAATTGCTAATAAAATATCTATACATAATCTAACTCAATCATTTCAAAATGAATAAATTGACTATCTAGTTATTTATATCCATGTTTTAATCCATAATTTTATTATTAAAGGTTGACATAATTTAGACAAAGAGTAAAATTACTAAACATCACTTGCTTATATAGATTCTTACAAATCTCCTTCGAATCTTTCCACTACAACTCATATGTCATATGTAGGACCAATAGTATATTGCAAGTTACAGGGTTCACTCAACATATAAACATCAACCTACCGTAACAGATGATTTTGGGTGTCAATCCCCAGACTAAAATTTTAATATATAGCATATTTAAATCCCACAGTTATTGCTAAATGTTATCAATTGAAAATATATTCAAAATATTGGTCAATCAATAGTACAATCAACTTTATACCAATGTATATAGTTGCGAAAAATAGTACCACATTCAGAATAACATAAACAACATATTAATCTTACCGATTACGTTGCCTTAAGAATTCCTTTACAAAAGAGATAGGAAATATAAACCACAAAAATTTATCATTGCATTGCAAAAATATACCAACACTTTTCTTAAGACATATTCCTGCATCCCTAGAAGAACATTTCATGATATTCAACATAACACAATAAGCTTTATATTTTCATATACTATGCGTATAATATGTTGCTACAAACTAATGCTCTACCCAGGTTCTTTCTAACATCATCTTCCTTATGATTAGAGTCAAATATCATAATATCTATTATTTCCTTAGAGATACAACAAAACAACTAGTGGTTATTATGAACTATAGGGATGAAAGAATCCCATGGTAAAAATATATTTATGAAGCTAATTAGGCATAAATTAATGCCAACATCCAAGTCTTTCTAAATATTTCTTGCATACTTGAGAAAATTTTGCGAGAAATTAATAAAGGATAAGGATTTATGCAAGTTTTCATCTAACATTTGGATTAGTCTACCTAATCACAATATAATATAACATTCAAGGCTTCTAAAACATTTTTAATCAATAATTTCAAAGCTAAATATGCTAACATTACTCACCGTAAGCATAAAATCCATTATCTACCTTCCTAGGTGAACCCTAATAACCACACTCTCTAATAACAAAATTGATGAGAAACTACTAACAAATTACCATGTATTAATAGAATAACATATACATAAAATGGATAACTATATTCGATATTACCCACTGTATTACTTATACAAATTTAGGCCCAAGATATGAAAGGATATTGGTTAATATGAGTCCAAACTTGACATTCTTGATGACCTCATTATCAGTAGACCTATGACAACATTTTAACTGGAACAACTATAAAGGTTAAATAATATTCAAGAACATGCTCATGAATAGTCACTAAATTGTACCATAACAATAATATCTCATTTGCAAACCAACTTTTCTTTTGAGAAACTTAATGTAAAAAAGTTTGGGGGCTTTAGTTCTCTTATAAATCACAAATTTATTCCCACTTACCACCAATTATACAAGTATAAAATTAGTCACACTAGCCTCTAATTCCTTTCTTTCTTGCATTGCAATATAATTTTCAAATTACTCTAAAATATATACCCTATCTAAAAGCCTTGTAAGATATATACCATTTGCTCTAACTTCCTATTCTTCCTCTCTTTAGTCGCTGTCATCTTTTCTCTTCTCCCACTTGGACCCTTTTCCTTATTCATCATCAATGTCTCCTTGTGCCTTAGGACATCTTCAATTTTGTAGGTCCATTATTGGCACATCTTCACAGCTTAGGACCAATTCCTTAATATTCATTTCTGTCATCAATAACACCTCATGTCTCAAGGCTTCTTCTCTTCCCTATGACTAAAATTAAATATCAATAAATATTCACGTATAAAAAATATGAAACATTCTATAATAACATAATATTTTTGACAAAATGATTATTTTTGTGTCTATTACCTCCCACAAAGCCTTCATCAATTTCATCATTGCTTCCTAATCGTTATTGTAATCATCCCTCCATATCTAACAAATTAGCATATAATAATTACTTTAAGTATTATTGTTCATTTTATTAAATTGTGACCATAATATTTCTGTTGGAGTTATATAAATATAGTGCCCTGGAAAGCAAGTGTATTTACATGTAACTTTAGTTTCTTCAGTTACAGTTCTGTAATGAAAATATTTATTATTAATAAAATAAAAGAGTTTGGTTTTATTTATGTGAGCGTTATATATCTAGTCAAAAGGCACCAAGATTCTTTTGTAAGTAATACATATACATAGAGATGTATGGGAAACATGTATATTAAATTAATTGATTCACAGTTGAATAACCAAGTTGGTTGCTTGATTATGGTTTTAGACTGTAGTGTTGCAATTTATCTCCATATAAGTAAAGGAGTTTACTTCAAGGAAATGATGAGTTTCATATCATGATAGTAGTTGACTATCGA
>JANIIA010000001.1:12930440-12945671 GCA_027478495.1 Erythroxylum alaternifolium
GTTGGAGGAAAAGCTGAGAGCATGTGTGATAGAGTTCCAAAGAAGCTGGGACTCACACTTGCCTTTGATAGAATTTTCCTATAACAATAGTTATTAGATAAGTATCAGTATGCTACCATATGAAGCACTTTATGGGAGAAAGTGTAGGACACCTCTATGTTGGGATGAGGTTGGTACAACCAAAGTTGAAGGCATCGAATCGATAGAAGTTACCACTCAGAAAGTAAAAGTCATCCAGGAGAAGATGAAAATCACCCAAGATCGTCAAAAGAGTTATACGGATAAGAGACGACGACCATTAGAGTTTGCAATATTTGGATATCACCATGGAAAGGTATTATCCAATTTCAGAGCCGAGGGAACCCTCGATATATTTGACCTTTCCGTTCCTGGAGTGCGTCAGGATTGTGGTGTATTAGTTGTAATTGCCACCAGACTTGGATAGGATCCATAATGTGTTCCATGTCCCAATGCTTAAGAAGTATATACTAGACCCATCTCAAGTTTTGGACACATCTCCAATCGAGCTGAGTGAAGACCTGAGTTTTGAGGTCAAATTAGTCCAGATTCTGGATCAACAGATAAAGAGGTTGCATAGTAAGGAAGTTCCCACGGTTAATTTCTTTAGAAGAGCGATAGAGTCGAGGAGATGACATGGGAGCCTAAGGATGTTATGAAATGTCAATACCCCTATTTATTTGTATCCTTGACTTAGGAGTTTTGAGGACGAAAATCTTTTTGAGAGGGGAGGACTTGTAACATCAGACTCTCTGAGCCCTTTTTTATTCGTATGTACTTTGTGATACTACTTTATATTGATATATAAATGGTTGTATATGAGTTAAAAAATGTATTTGAATCCTTTCGGTATATATGACAGTGATATATAATGTTGTATACCCTTATATGAACGTAAAGTTCATCGGTATGCGAAATCTTAGATAATTCTGACATATAAGCTTCCATATGTGTAAAACTAAGTCCATTGGATAGATATGACCATGGTGGCCGAGTTAAATATGTTCTAATGCCTTAGAGGTGATTAAATATGATTTATAGACTTATTGGACACTTAGAAAGCCTTATTAGAAAAGTTGATGTACACGAAGGTTTATTTACAAATTGTTAAAAGTTAAATGTAATTTTTCAAATCTGAGAGGGCCAACATGTAATTTTATAAATTTAAGGGGCATAATTATAATTTTGAAAAGTCTAGGAACCAAAATGAAAACAAAAGGTTTTAGTTATTCTCAAATTTTGGGCTTAATTGCAAATTTAGGAAAAGTTTGGAGGGTATAGTGGTAAGTTCACATAAGATAAGGGCAAAAAGGTAATTTCATCATGTTTAGTCAAAGAAAAGTCAATATACTAGACCCTTGTTCCTTGTGTGGCCATGCATCCCACCATTAAACATTAGAAACATTTTATTTTAATTGAAAGAAAGGAGAACAAAGGAGAAGAGAGGAGGAAACTCGTACCGAGAATTGTTGAAGTCAAGAGAGTGTATACTTTTTTTAGGTGAGTTGAGGAAACCATATCTCTCAAATAGGATTAGGACATCCTAAGAAATGCATGATGACTTGTATGTGAATTTTGAACCTAAGTAATGCATAGTAGAATTGAATCTCAAATGAACAACTTTTCACTTAGAGTGTAACTGAAGGCTTTTATTGCATGAAATATTGTTTTGGAACTTACATATGAATAACCGAGTCACGTATACTACATATATGTGTTCTCTTTTAGCTTAGAGTCATGGAAAGGTTCCATTTTATCAGTTGGACCGATAAATAAAGGCATGGTGCCTTACTTGATTTTAATACTTATTATTTGTATATGACTTTTGTGATTGGTGAGGTAACGATTGGCCAATCGTATGATAGGCATAACCGATTAAGCAGCCCCTATACCCTTAACACTGGTACATAAAAGTTGAGTCCTCTTATCAAACCTTTTCTATGGGACTTGAGGGTGATTATACACCTAGAGGTTTAGTCACCGACGAGGTCATCACTTAAGGTCATAACGCTCTTATCGACTATAATCTGAACTTACCATAGATAAAATTCAAGCCAACATCAGAAATCGGTCAGTGTGCACACTATTTTGGCTAACTATTGGCGACACACATAACTATTTTAGCCTATTTTGAGATTTGGCTTCCCGAAGAGATTTGATTTGTGCATGTGATGCTTTTCTGCTCTTGTGTACTGGAACTGAAATCTATGTTTATTGGATAAATAATTAATAAGCTAGGCCTATGTGGTTCCTAACCAGTATATGTTGAGTCATAAGCTAGGTCTATGTGTTTCTATTTCATGTATGTTCACTTCGTAGGTGGTTATGTGCATGCTAGATGCGTGAAAAACCTGTCCTCAGCTTATATAGACTATCTTGGTATATACCGGGTTCTGTTTGCGATATATGTTTTTCCTGCTCACTAAGTACACAGTGTACTCACCCCATCCGCTTTCCAACCATGCAGATTATTTGGTGAGCTTGAAGCTTTAAGTGGATCGTGTGGTCTTTTGACATTTTCGGGGCATTACCACATATGTGTAGTCTTTATTTTGTGCTTTTGTTGTATAGTGGCTCTGGATTATGTAGATATACTTTATGATTGTGTAAATTAACTCTTGACTGGCTTGTGGTTTGTAAATGAACTTATATATGAGCCTTTTGTATTATTGTCAAGATTGCTCTTGAGTGGACTTAAAAGTCCAGAAGTTGTAGTAGAATTTTAATATGAATATAGAAGTGTGTTTAAGATTGATTTATAGGTATTTTAATTGAGTTTTGGGTTTTCAAAATACAGCCATTGTGCTACTCAAATGTTTTTAAAGGATATTTAGTTAGCCTTGCATAGTTAGGTTAAATGGTACTGTGAGTATCCTTAGTCCAAGTATGCGACAGTTGTCGTGTGCCCGATGCGATTTCGGGTTGTGACAGCATTAGTCATAATCATGCATAATAGTATTACTTTATTACTAATCCATTTATTATAGTTTTATTTGGTTTAAATTTCAGTCCTTATTGTTTACTCCCTCACTTTACTTATTCTCATGGAAATAATTTCATCACTAACCTACATTTTCAAGTTTCATATTAGATTAAGTTTATATGCAGTTCATTTTTTAATTAAAATGGTTGCTCATTACCTTTCTTTAGACCTTTAGACCTTTGTCTTTCCTCCATTGAAGGAGAAGGTTTTCTAATTACAACTTTATCCTTCTTTTATGGACTCTACCAATCAAAAAATTAATGTTAACCTCATTTAAATATAAATTATCAAAAAATAAATTCATTATAATTAAATGATATTTGTAAATATATCATCATCGAGATATATTACACTTAATAAATTCGTACCCAATATTGTGGAAACGACAAATTGGCAGACCACATATTCATTCATCTTCATACCCCATCAACTTAGCCATTTTTAATAATTCCAATAATTTACATAAACAACATCTAAATATAAGAGTAAATATATGTACTACAACAAAAATGCATATACATATATACTTTATTAACACAGTTAGGCATATAGGAGTGACATTGCTTGCTTACCATGTTTACTTTAGTTTTTAAAACTAGTGTTTATTAACACTCTAACAACCTTGTAGTTTACCTATAAAAGCGTAATATGTAAGAATGATTATGTGAGAATTGGGTTACTTAATTTAGGATTCTATTAGGAACTAACAAATGAAAGAACAAGATTTAAGGATAAATTGACAAAGTGTCTTAAAAAAGCTTCAAACAAAGGAAATTACACTGCTTCCCTTATATAATAGAATTTTTGAACCTAGCTATGGAATTGGGCGTGAAGCTTTTTTTGGAAGCTTCTTAAAGAAGATTTTACATGTTAATTTACTTAATTTATTACCTTTAAGAATGTGAATTATTATAATGGACTTGGTTTAGTAAACGACTATATATCAATTCGTTTCTTTTAAACTAATGCCTTTAACAATTCTAGCAAAAAACACAGTTAACAATACACACCTATATAGTTAATAGTTACAAACATTAATTCTATATGGTTTGGTTCAAGGTTGTGTAAGAATGTGTTAGCTTCAAATTGTTTGACCATAAGAGGTAATAATCACACATTTGATAACACAAACATATAAAAAACTGTGTGCAACAAAACTATGAAAAAATGATTTTGTATACATGCATGTTATGTCTTTGATAGGTGTGAAATGCATCATATTTTAAGGTATAATTTGATATGTGTTTAGCCATTTATTCGATTGTTTACTATGTGTTTAGGTTAGAATTGTGTTAGTTTGTTAATTATTTGTGTTTTAAGTGTTTTAGGGGTTAGTACAAGCTTTTGAGCTTAAGTATTATGTTTATGAGGTACCTTGATGTGTCTGCTAGTGTTTCAAGGACAATATCAAAGAATTGAGGAGTTTTGGGAGACATTTGGGCTGAAATAATGACCCACGATCGTGGAATAATAGGCCACGATTGTGACAGAAGCACTAGAGCCAACCAATGATCGTGGCCTATATGCCATGATCGTGGCCTATATGCCATGATCGTGATAGAAGATTATATCACAGCCCGATCATGGCAGAAATGGTTGGATGTTGGCCACGATTGTGGCATGTAGGGCCACGATCGTGGCCTACATCAGGCAGACGCGTAAATAAGAAAAACGTTAAGTTTCGAGGGATTTTTGGACTTTTTCGACCTCGAAAAAACCCTGGGGTTGCTCAAAACACAAAAGGTATTTAAAAAATAGGAAGAACACAGATTGGGAGCTTTGGTATCAACCACATCTCGAAAACCCTAGAGAGCTCTATCGAGAGATTGAGGAAGGAGATGAAGGAAAAGAGACACGGAGACAAAGTCTATGCGAAGTACTTCCCATAATAGGAGGTTTCATATTGTTATTGCCTCCATCAATCTGTTCCACTCGTATTTTTCAATTTTATTTCAATTTTATTGATGTATAGAATTAAGAATAGGATTGTTGAATGTGATATTTGTCTAAACTCACCTTCGAGAATTTTATCTTTAAGATTAATGAAATTTGATTTATTGCATTTTTATTGAATTATTTGTGATTCAATTTCTGCACTTCATAATTTGGTAACAAACTGAGAGGGTGAATGATCGGTGTGTGGTTGAGTCTTTGGATCACTCCCTTGGAAACCAAATCAAAAATTTAATTCCAAGGATTGCAATATAGAGTGCAACCCTAGGTCATCTCACTTAATCAGAACCTAGAGCAAATGATCTAAGCTAGCCTAATTGTCATGAAACGCAAACTAAATTAGTTAAGAGTGGGTTTTTGAATGTTTTGATTTAACTAAATGAATTGAACTAAACAGAAGAAAAGTGTATAAAAAAAAGGTGTTTTTGGATTCTTTTGGGAAATGAAAAATGAAAACTCAAACAATGATTAAATGTGATAAAATCCTCTTGAAATCGAACTTTGGCTATCATAGTTCAAACAAATCTTTTGGGAATGAAATTCACTAAGTTTCAAAATGATAACCTTAAAGAACTCTTTAAGTCCAAGATTTTAATCAATGAACTCCATTTCTTAAAACCATATTGAATGCATCTTAGTGTGCGTAGTGGGAAAGTTAATGCAAATGGTCAATTTGGATCAAGCATAGTTTCAATATCAAACACAACAAGGCAGATAAAAGAGGATTAACACAATCACCAAAAAAACATATATGAAACTTCATATATTGAGCATCCGAGTTCTACATCAACAAACCTAACAACACAATACATTATTCAACCCTTGATTAAACTCTAATCAAAAAAGGTCTAACTACAAAGAATAAATCCTAACTCAGGAGTTCATAACAGTGTAGAAAGATATGAACGAACTACTCCCCTTTGAAGCCCATTGAAGTCAAGCCATCGCTAAATCTTCAAGAGAAAATGGTGCTTAGCCAAGCATCCCTCTGGAAGCACTCACAACTGTGGGTACACCGACAGCATCCATGGTAGCAGCAGAGAGCGACGATAAGAGGTGAAAAATCGGTGATGGGTGATGGTCGAGAGTGAGAGATGAGATATGAATGTCTGTCTCAAGTCTCCGCATAACCTAATTCAGTATGTTTTTAAATGTTGGGTCGCAGGTCGGGTCGGAACAGTGAGAGATTTTTCCAAATATGGTCTGACTTTTTGAAGGTTCACCGCGGTGACAAATGACTCTCGCCGTGGCAAACTTTACCCAAAAGGATTTGTTCTTCACCGGTTCCTTCCCCGCAGCTAAAGAATTAATCTTTGTCACGACAAACTTCTCCTGAAAGTTCGCCCTGGATTTATCATTTTTTACCGCGGCGAACTTTTCCCAAAGGCTATGATCTCCTGTTGACTTTAATACAGCACGTTGACTCCCTTCTCCTTGAGGATCCTACAATCAAAAATAGAAATTTGCAGTATCAATTATTCTTAAAAAACTTAAGAAATGCAATTAATTCCAATTGTGACAATTTTTACTATCAAATTGCATAAAATAAAAGTGCACACTTAAGGATTAATTTAAGCACAAAATCAAGAATTAGGAGTCAAAAAATATAGTAAAGGCCATGAAAGTGTTGCTAATTTAGATAATAAACTTGGGCTTAATCAAGCGTACTATGAGTAACTTAGATGTTCTCACTAAGATTGTTTATCTTTACTTAAATTTCAATTATTGAATTATTATTGATGTGAATGTGCTAATTTTAGACATAAATAGTCCAAGGCGTTGATAAATGTCAATTGTATTAGAAGTGCTCATTGAATGTGAACTTAAAGAAATATGTGTTCTCAATAAATATGTTGAATTCTAGAATTATGACCAATGGAAAAGTGAATGTGTACTAAATGAAATTGGTTTACTGCATATATGTGAATTCATGCATCTCATTTCATTAACAAAAATGATCAAGTAAAGTCAGTTGTGATTGGAGTAGCCAGTGAAAAGAGCTTAAAGCTCAGAATGTGTGTAGGAGCCATAAGCTCACTATGTAAAATAAGCCTGGTATCTCCAACGGATATGAGATAGTTATCAGTGAGCCTGGTATCCACCATAGATATGGGATAGTTAAAAAGGCACTTAGTCACAACAATTAACAATGAAAGTGAAGCCTCATGAGTAATTGCATATACAATTTGGCAATGTGTATTTTATGATTTATTGAAGTTAATTATCTGAACTATTCTGAACTGAAATGTGAAATAATGTGAAAAGTGTGATTATGTGGAATGTCTGTAAATTGAAATGTGATATGTCCTGTGACTGATACAAGTGAGCACATCAATGATGGCTTGCTCACTAAGTTTACAAAAATTATGGAACTTACAACATGGCTTTTCAGGTACGAGAGAGGAGACTTAGCTTATAAAACATTCTAGAAGAAGTCTAGTTCTTGCTTTTAGACATCAAGAAATGGCTCAAAGGTCGGTCAACTGAGATTGTGGAGCTTAGTTAGAATCTTTTGTATAGTTCTCATATCATGTAAAACATGTAGTGAGAGTAGTAAACTCATGTATTTTTGACACTGTATATTTATGGACGATGTATAAAGGGCTACAGTGTATTATGTTTTATAAATGAAACAATGAAATTGATCTTTAAATATTGTGTTATTTTGTATGATGCCATATAAGGAATGTGACTAGTCTGGTGCGCCGTTTTCACCGAGCATGTGTATGAATGTCTATACAATGTACGGGTATGTGCTAGGTGGAAGTGGGGTGCTATAATTTTTGTCATCAAAGCATGGTTTAGCATTCATAGGGATATATTTAAGCATATAAACATGAAATATAGTGAGAAACCCGGACAATAATCAAGGTTATTGTCTATTATAGGTCGTTCGTCATAGGTGATCAAGTTAGACAATCAACTGACCTAGAGTCTGTAGGAGCGAGTAGAGAGTCTTCTGTACCTCAACTTGAGAGAATGCCCCCGAGAATTCCTTAAAGAAAGGAAATGAAGTATAATAAACTGAGAAAGTAGGGGGTTGTGGACTTCTACGGAAGTATAGACCCTGCAGAGGCCGAAGGATGGCTAGAGAGAACAGAGAGAGTATTTGATCAGATGGATTGTGAGTCTGATGAGAAGTTCGACTATGTAGTCTTATTACTACAAGGTCTAGCATATCAGTGGTGGAAGACTATTCCAGGTAGTACCACCATACCTTGTGGTTTAAAATGGGAAGACTTTCTGAAAGTCTTCAAGGAGAATTACATGCCGATGATCTTCTAGGATAGAAACATGAAAGAGTTCTTAGATTTGAAGCAAGGGAGATTTACAGTAGCTAAATATGAGATAAAGTTTAATGAATTGATGGGGTATACTATTGCCTTAATTCCTACTGAGGAAGACAAATGTAGGACATTTGAAGAGGGATTGAATATGGACATTAGGACGAGGCTAACTATAACAA
Organism: Erythroxylum alaternifolium; assembly: GCA_027478495.1. Taxonomy (NCBI): domain Eukaryota; kingdom Viridiplantae; phylum Streptophyta; class Magnoliopsida; order Malpighiales; family Erythroxylaceae; genus Erythroxylum; species Erythroxylum alaternifolium. The sequence goes on from JANIIA010000001.1 coordinate 12,938,861, forward strand.
ATTTAAACTGTTTCTTTGAGTTGAGAGTAGCCTCAATTTGAATAAAACAACTGTTGAAACATGGTTAGGCAGAATACAGACAAGAGTTTAGGATGAAGAGAACTAGTGAATCTCAGGTTAGTTATGGTAGAAGATTTAACAAGCGTCAGAACAAATCTTTTTGACCACCGGCTAGATCAAGACAGTTGGAGTTCAGATAGAGGGCCAGTTTTGTGCAATCTGGCAGTGGTAGAGATCCGATGTCTAGACAGTCCCCAACAGCTACCTAATTGTGAACATTGTGGCAAGAAACATAATGGAGAATGATAGTAATTGACAGGAGCTTATCTTCGATGTGGCTCCTATAAACATAAGATTAGAGATTGTCTCATAGTTTATAGAGCACAGTCTAGAATGAGAGGACGAGCGGTAACTGAGACAACTATCCAGCAGAGTCAAGCTAGTGGATCTGGACAAGGAGATCGTGGTAGAGGTAGAGTGAGTTCAGGGAGTCCTACTGTCAGGATTAAGGTGCGAAGTAACCAACCGCAGTCTCAGGCTAGAGTTTATGAGATGACCAGAAAGGAGGCTCAGAACTTCCGAGATGTTGTTGCAGGTGTATTACATATCCTTAAATTTGAAGCTTTTCCATTGTTATATCTTGGATCTACGCATTCTTTTATCTTACTAAATCAAACATCCATACTACATTATGATAAGGAATTGTTGAATTATGGTTTAAAGGTAAGCACACCAAGAAGTAATACTGTGGTAATTGGTGAAGTCTGTAAAGGGTGTTTGATTCAAATTGATCAGGAAAAATTGGAAGCTAATCTAATTGTATTGCAATTAAGGGAGATAGACATTATTTTAGGCATGGATTGGCTCACTAGTCATAGGTCTATCTTGAACTGTTATACTAAGGATGTCATAGTAGAATCTCCTGATCAGCCGAGAGTAGTATTTAGAGGTGTTAGTCAAGTAGTGCTAGCCAGACTGATCTCATTCATGAGTGCACTAAGATTGATCAGAGGTGGATGTGACGCTTATTTAGCCTATGTAGTGGATACTCGAACTGAACAAAATGTGCAGGATATTCCTATTGTTAAGGAATTCTTAGATGTGTTTCTCGTCGAGTTATCTGGTTTACCCTCAGATAGGGAAACGAAATTTACGATTAACTTAGTTCCAGTTGTTGTTCTTATATCTATTCCTCCATATAGGATGACACAAGTGTCACTACCACTCACCACTCATCCCTCATAATTTTCTTATGTGAAAGACTAAATTTTTATTTTCTTTCATTCTTATCTTTCAATACGTGCTTCTTTTCTTCATCTCCTTAATTTCTTCTTCTGTATCTCACGACACTCTCTTCTCCAAAGCATCAAAAATTAAACCTTGTTCTCATCCATTTCTTACTACTTCCATTTTTGTTGTTTTCAACATTTTAACACTAGAAAACCTAACCTACTCCACTTTTCATGATGATGATCGTGTGACATGAGGAGTTAGGGATTATCTGATTTTTGAAGAATTTTGGAGCTTATTCAAGTAAGTTATACATTAATTTTAATGGGTTATTTTAATTGAGATAAATATGGTGATTATTTTGAGATTGAATGCTTATGAAAAATATGTTAACTATATGTTGAAAGTGGAAGAAGAAATGGGGATATTCATGGGTTGCCTAAATAAAAGCATTTATGATGATCATCAGGGATAAATTGAAAGTGTAAATGGAGTTCATTTTTATGCTAAATCATGGATGAATAAAAGAATATATCCATGGCTTGTTTTTGTGTTATGATGAGTAATAATTTATAAATTGTTATAGAGATGTTTTTGAGGTAGAATGATCATTATAATGGTGTTTGGATGAGTGCAGTAAATTGATGTATGAATATATATGTTTGTGTTCTATTTTGAGCGTATGAAAACCATGAGTGATGAGTTGTTATGCAGATGTTATGAGTCATGAATTAAGGGTATAATGAAAGTGAATGTTATGTTAACTAAGACGTTGAGTTATGTTTTTGAAATGAGGAGAACTAGGATGATAGTTTAGAGGTAAAGTGAAGGTGATAATGGAGTTGAATATGTTTTGAGGCATTGATGAATGAATGGACATGTTTGATATCCTGTTTTATGGTTATGATTAATTGTCTTGTATGACTTTTTTTGTGAATGTTTTGAATTATAAATTGAGGTAAAAATGAAAGGTTAATAAGTCTAAATGATAAACTATGGAGATGGTTTATTGATGTATTGTGAATGAGATGTCTTGATTATAGTATGGACAGGTAAAGAATGTAGGAAAAGTTTGGAGTACATGTAAGATAAGATTAAGTAAATGATGATGAATTAAATGAGTAGAGTTTTGAGAGTTTAAATGCATTCAATATGGTAGTTGAATTAACATGTAATGAAGTTGTATAATTGCATATGAATTCTAGAAAATATGGAGTGTAAATAATGTTTTTATATATATAGAATTCATGGAAGAAATGAATTCGTGGAAGAAATGAGGAAGAAAATGCAAGGGGCAATCATGGCCCTCACCCTTTATTCATGGTCTGGCAAAAGTTTGGTTTTGTCATGATCGTGGTAGAATCCCCACGACCGTGGCAGAATCCCCACGAACGTGGCTAGTTCCACGAGCTTCTATCACATCGTGGGCAAGAGAAAGGAAGGAATGTTGTCTTTTAAATGATGTTCTAAACAATTAATGCTAAGATATTTTCTTATGATGTATTTAAGCTTGAATAAGGCCTTAAATGAACCTAGTTTGATGATGGATTAGGTTATTAAAGTGCATAATGTGTATTAGGTATAAATAAATGATTGAATGATGATGTTAAATGATTATGGGAAGTGATTTAAGGAAATATACACAGAATAGTCAAATTGAGCATGCATTGTACATAACACATATACGTATATGTACGATTAAGTATTAATATGATTGTACAAATTAGTAATGTGAAAATATGTGTGCGTTGTATGATATAGAAGTGAAAATCGAACAATTGCATCCAGAAATTGCCGAAACATCGAGGCAATAGCTAATTGGAGCGTACTGTGAGTAACCTAGATGTTCCCACTAACATTGTTTATCTTTTCTTAAATTTCAATTATTGATGTGAATGTGCTAATTCTGGACATAGATAGTCTGAGACGTTGATAAATATGAACTATATTGGAAATGCTCATTGAATGTGAACTTGAAGAAATATGTGTTCTCAACAAATATATTGAATTCAAGACTTAAGTCTGATGAAAAAGTGAAAAAGTAAAAAAGTGAATGTGTACTCAATGAAAGTGATTGACTGCATATATGTGAATTCATGCATCTCATTACGTTGACATGCATGATCAGATAAAGGCAGTTGTGATTGGAGTAGCCAATGAAAATTAGCTTAAAGCTCAGAATGTGTGTAAGAGCCACAGGGTCACTATGTAAAATGAGCTTGGTATCTCCAAGGATACGGGATAGTTATCAATAAGTCGGTATCCACAATAGATACGCGACAGTTAAAAAGACACTTGGTCACAGCAACTAACAATGAAAGTGGAGTCTTATGAGCAATTGCATATATAGTTTGGCAATGTGTTTTATATAATTTATTTAAGCTACTTGTCTGAACTATTTTGAACTGAACTATGAAATAATATGTAAAATGTGATTATGTGGACTGTCTGTAAATTGAAATATAATATGTCTTGTGATTAATATTGTTGGCCCCCAAAATATTTTTTATTGAGTTAACCGTGATATTTTATGTAATTTGAATTTTGGCCTTAGAATGCATAGAGTTGTTAAGCATGATTTAAATAAATTATGAGGTCATAATAGATTTATTATTGGAGTTAATTATCATGTTAATGTTAGTAGGATTTTATTGTATGGTTTAGTTGTATTAAGTAATAAGAAGGTTGAAGGGTATTTTTGGAAGGTCACTTAAGGTTAAAAGAGCATAAGCTTATAAGGAAGGGTAAAATGGACTTTTTGGGCTCATTAAGGTTAAAAAGGGGAAAAGAAGTGTTGTCTTGTAATTGAAGAAGAAGAAAAACGAAATTGAAGAGAAGAAGGAGAGAAAATCGAGGGAGAAAAAGAAAAGAAGAAAAGTTAACTAGGTTTTCCAATTTTCTTAGTTTAAAGAGTAATTTTGAAGTTGTGCAAAAAGGGAAAAAGAAAGAGGAAGATTAGAGCTTTCATTTGAGCCAAGAAACTCAATAATTGGTGAAGATTTAGGGTAAGTTTATGTTTAAAATTTTGGATTTTTGGAAGGGTTTTGGTTCATAAAGCTTAAGAAATGCATGGGTTTAAGTATTCTAGGATCAATTTTAGTGTATATAGATAATTTTTGAGTTCTTAACTAGAAGTCCTATTGAATTGGGATTTTTGCCAGTATTGAAGGAAATCAAGAGGAGAGACAAGGGGAGCAAGAAGAGAGGCATCTTTGAGCAACTGTTAAGCAAGGAATTCAAGGTGGGTTGCATTTTTATAATTGAATAATAAGCCATTAATGTTTCTTCCAAATCAAAAAAGTAAATGTTTTGAGAAAGTGCTATGTGTTTGGTATGTGCATATTGTGTGGATGACTTCTGAAAAGAATGCGAAAATGAATCTTTTTTTTGAAATAAATAAATTGCTATGTTTGCGGATTCACTTTTCAGTAAAAGTCACATTTTAGGCAACAAGTTTACAAGTTATGAAATACATGTTATATGGGTTTGGTCTGGTCTATTATGTCTGTCAAGTGCACTTTGACTAAAGGCTTCTCCCTCCTGCCCGCAAGTGCCATGGAGCTCCCTCAGGGACTCCCTCATGTTTACAACTACACAAAACCACAATGTGGGATTGTGTTAGTTCGTTCTGTTCACGACTACACAAAACCATTTTCATTGGAATGTGTTGGCTCATTCTGTTTATGGACCTCCCAAACCATTTTGATGTGCGTATGTGTGGCAAGTTATTGAATCTATGATTTCGGTTGCTTATAAAGTGTAATAAATTAAAATTTTGGGAATATGTGTTTCATGATGCATTGTGAATTTCTTTTCAATGGTTTTGCTTGTTATCGATTATAAAATTGTTACCCACAAGCTTTAATCTCACCCCCCCCCCCATTCCGTCCCATCTTCAAGTGACGAACAAGAGATCGACTAATCGAGCATAAGGGCATTACTCCAGATTACGCTTATTTTGTATTTTAGGTTAGTTTTTGTAAAACAAGGTTTTAGTTTCGTTTTGAGCATTTCCTCTTTGAGTAAACTATGTATTTTTGGACTATGACATATTATGGCTTGAAATGCCCACTAAAGCTTTGTAAAAACTCATATCTTTTGATGATAATCAAATATGATTGTGTTTTTTTTCATGACTCTCAAGGTATGTAGATTGCATTTTTTTCAAGTATCAATAAGGGTAAAATTTTGTGATTCTGACTTTTAGGACAAATCTGTATTGTTCTAGGCTGAATTAGATAGAATTATCTTCTTAAAAGTCGTAGATCTTTTTCTTATCTTTCAAACGGTATAAAGTTTGAAATTTTTATATTTCGGACGCAAAAGATATGGCCATCAGACAAAGTATAGGTACTAGAAAATGTGGCCATTAGAAGAAGTATGGGTAACAGAAGATATGGCCATCATACGAAGTATAGGTACCAGAAGATGTGGCCATCAGAAGAAGTATAGGTACCAGAAGATGTGAGGTATCAAATGAAATAAGACACCAGAAGATGTGAGGCACCAAAAGATGTGAGGTATCAGACGAAGTGGGACACTAGAAGATGTGAGGTATCAAATGAAATAGGACACCAAAAGATGTGAGGGACCAGAAGATGTGAGGTATCAGACGAAATAGGACACCAGAAGATGTGAGGCACCAAAACATGTGAGGTATTAAATGAATTGGGACACCAAAATATGTGAGGCACCAAAAGATGTGAGGTATCAGACGAAATAGGACACCAGAAGATGTGAGGCACCAAAAGATATGAGGTATCAAACGAAGTGGGACACTAAAAGATGTAAGGCACCAGAAGATGTGAGGCATCAGATGAAATAGGACACAAAAAAATGTGAGGAACCAGAAGATGTGAGGTATCAGACGAAATAGGACACCAGAAGATGTGAGGTATTAGACGAAGTGGGACATTAGAAGATGTGAGGCACCAAAAGATGTGAGGTATCAGACGAAATAGAACACCAGAAGATGTGAGCTATCAGATGAAGTGGGACACCAGAAGATGTGAGGCATCAGATGAAGTCAGGTACCAGAAGATGTGACGCACCAAAAGACTTGAGGTACCAGAAGATGTAAGGTACCAGACGAAGTGAGGCATTAGGTGAGTTTCAGAAGAAGAAACTTTGACCCTCTGGAAAACAAAATTCTTCTTCAAGGTCTGCACGAAATTTGTAAATCTCGAAGTCCTTTTTGAAACTATCTTAAAACTACTGCAATTCGATATCTTTAGTGAAACTTATGCCAATTGTCCCGAGATAGGTTCGATATGATTGAGGACATAAACATGGTTGACTCTTTTGGCAATAACTTCATCGTCTGACCTCCAAATGAAGTGATTCTCGAACCAATAGATTCCTAACACATTTTTTACCTTCTGAAAAATTTTGGTATCTATTGGGGTTGATTGAAGAAGATTAATGGAAAGAAAGTGGAGGAATCGATTGGAGAAGCATGACCTAGTTATGAGCCTACTTTGACTTTTAATCTCATCTTGACCTGTAGTGTAACACCCCATTCCCGCTGAACCCGAACCCGATATCGACAGTGATACCCGGATCCGTGCCCCGCGAGGGTGGC
>JANIIA010000001.1:12999599-13022629 GCA_027478495.1 Erythroxylum alaternifolium
AAATTAAAATAAGAAAATATAAATAAAATAAATTTAGTAAATAAAATATTTCATAAAAATATATTATTAGTTATATTGATTAAGAATATAATGGAAAATAATACTTGTAGTGAAGGTTATTTCTACCGCAGAAGCAGTTTCCTACCACAACCCTCTTTTTGTTTATTGATTTCTGCAGTGGCACCACACTTTTTTCCAACCTCCGGTTGTTTACCACAGATCCAAACATGTGACTGCATTTGAAAACTGCAATGAATAAGTACTTATCCCCATCGCACCGCAAATCCAAACGCAGCCATAATCTCATTTGGTAGTTATGACATATAATTAATTACTTGTTTTTCTAACATTTATATTATGTTCTGAGTAAAAGTTACCTTATTTAGCATAGTTGATACTAAGTTAGTGAACCAAATTTCTTGGACATAGGATATCTTTAACAAGAGTTCTCAAAGTTAGATAGAAAATGATATACCAATTATTCAATTTTGCTATAATCTATATTAAGGATTTAGTGACAAAGTTTTAGAGATATGCCAAAATCATATAGATGACAAAATGTAATGGAATTTTGAGTTGACTTACGTCTCATAAACTTTGAATACAACATGTAAGATGTATGTCATCACTTGGTAGCAACTTGCAATAGGTTGCATAGACCAAAGTTGAAAGGTATAGTACCTTGTTGGAATTGTTCAACTTAATTTAACCTAAGAAGAAAATGATTTCATGACTTTTCTTGGCGTTATGAGATATGATAGAGATCATATTTACTTCTAATTCATGCTTATGAGTATTTGATAATGAATTTAGATTCAACGTTATTATAATGTTCACTGTATGATACAAAATAGATTGTTAAGTAAAAGTATTTGATCTAATTTTGTACAAATACTTTTCAAGTATTGGGTCAAAAGGAGACTTATGCTTAATATAATTGGTAAGAGTATAAAGTTGAATAACCGAGACTATCCTTTTATGCCATGTTAGTTTAATCAACATAACTAGAATCATAAAGTTACATACAAGGATATGTGTATCCTTTTGATTACGAATTACATGAAACTTGTGAAGCTTGTCAAGTTGAAGAATAACCAAATCAACCTTTGGTGAAAGGATGATGATGGTGTTAAATTGTTAAATTTATACATAAGATGTATTGGATGGAATAACAATTCATAAAAGGATGTTACTTATTTTTCCTTAGATTGCTAATGACTTTATGCGATATATTCATATGTATAAATGAAATGTTGATGTAAAATTTTGAAAAGTTAAAATGATATAAATCTAAGTAAAAAATTAAGCATTGAGAACGCTGAAGCACTTCGATGAAATCGTTGTTGTGAGTTTTAAATTTTCAGTTATCTATAAAGAATGAGGTTCTCCAATAAATACCTTCATAACCAAATTCATAAGAGCATGGATTTAAGTATGGAGAAAAATGTAATATGATATATTGTATGAAGTAATATTATTTTTTCTATAGCTATGCCTAGTATAATGACTTACCATTTATAGTTCCAATTAAATCAATTAGTAAAATTTCATATTAAATATGAAATGCTACATCTTTAAAAGAGTAAAGTTAATGATTTCATGATGTAATGTTTATTTGAAGCATACATTATCCATTAAGTTTATAACTAAATTTGATAATAAAAGAATATGAGATAACCAAAAGTTGGATATAATCTTACAGGCTTGTTGAACAAATTATTTGTTATAACATATATTTATAAAAGAATGGTTCTCAAGATAAGTAGTGGAAGTAAGATGAAATTTGGAATATTCAAATCTTATGACAATACATCCACTTGAAAATATTGCCTTTATTACATTTGATGTATAGTTGAAAGACTATGAGACAATGAAGGATTCAATTTCTTGATGAATTTAAATATTTTTTTTGAGATGACTATGAATTTAACATGTCTATAAGAGAAGTATATTTGTCCTCTTTAATGGGAATATATGGAGACATAATGCTAATAGAAAACGATGATTCTAATTTTCCATTGTTGAAAATATAATTGTCAAAGAATAACTATTCATAGATAGGAAAAGGAAAAAAAATAATTTTAGGAATTAGATCTATTGGGATATATTAGTAGTTATTCACCTATTCTAAATCTAAGCACATAGATAATAGACCAAAGATGTTTAGTATTTGCGTATCAGATACTTATGAAATATTAAAGATATCCATTATTCTATGTATAAGTTGATATTTGAGTTCAAGGAGATAAGGATATTTACTTTAAAAGTAAATCTTAATTAAGGTTTATTTTAATTAAGAACAATATCATTCAAGATATAGAAATGGTTGCTAGTTAAGCGATACATTTTTCATTTAGTGGAAATGATTAATTGGATCTATAAGTTCTTTAGTGAACTTGATATAGTTTCTTGCATTTTTCAAGACAGTAATGTACTATGGAATATTAGAGCATTGGGCATATAAAAAGAGCTAAGGTCTCATCAAAGATCCAAGATTGTATTTACGAAAATTTTCTTAATTATGATGATAACTAAAACGGAAGTTGTAAGATTTAAACAAGTGCTCACTATAGAGAATCTTGTAGAATTCTCTCATTATGCCATTATCCTACCAATAGTATAATCGTCATCTGGTGATATGGTATGAGATACTTAAATGATTGGCTTAGTGCATATAGGAGATTATTAGTTTATGCCCTATAGCCAATCGATTGGTTGTAGTGTAGTGATGAAATAATTTAAAGACATTCTTTATCTTGAACATGTTTAAATGTATATGATAAAGACCATATGATAATTGTACATTACAAAAGAAATTATAATGAGATTATAATAATTAGATTCATATTGTATTTATCTTTAAATTGTTCCTAATCATTGTTCTGTTAAGAGTAGACATTAATAGAATGCAAAAAGGTTAACACACTTTTATTTTCTTACGAAGGAAGTAGTCAATCTCATAGACCAAAGTATGAGGATACTTAAACAAATGTGTGGCTATTTGTTAGAGAATAAGTTAACTGAACTGACTCGACATGAGAAATCCATTTGGAACATTACTTGTATATATATAGAAATTCTCATTGTGATGATTGTATAAGTGATCATTTGACTTAAGGTCTCCAAAATTATCTTGTATAGGGATTACTATGTTTGGATACTACTTACGACCTATTTTAATCATAGGTCGTTCAGTTAGTAGTTATTGAATGTAGCATGAACTATATAGAGGTAGTTGTGTGATCAAGATAGGATTCATGAACCTAAAGTAATTAGGGAGAATGTTCCATTGTTCACGATTAGGATTGATTTGGGAAATCCTTGGCCAAAGTAAAATGGTGTTTTGCAAATAGTTTACAAATGTCATTAATTGAATAAATAGCTAATTGCAAAGATCTAATGTGATTGGACTAAAAAAAAAGTAGACATTAATTTCATGCTTTGTCTAATTAGAACATTGTATGATGAAATAATTGAATTATATAAAAAAAATCCTGCACAGAAATGTTAGTCAAAACCACTTTGATATTCCTAAATATTTAGGTAGTCACAATGCATTGATAGATGACAATCTTGATCTATGATTATAAATTGTTTAATTGGAGAATTAAAGATAAATTAAAAGGAGTTTTAATTCATCTAATTTTAATTATGAATTATAATTATAATTTATATTCATTGTCAACATATATTATGGAACCTAATAGGTCACACATAAAGAAAGGGTTGAAAAGAGCAAAAATATTTTAATCAAGTTGGACTTGATTATAAAGTTTGAAAAACTTTTTGATTAAATATGAGATATTTAATAAATAAGGATCAATATGAGATATTGGATCTTATTTAGGCGTAATTAGTATTTAAATAAAATTATTTGTAATTATAATTAAAGTTTAATTAAATTATTAAAATGTCCAAAATTTATTATAAATAGGCTTTAACTCTAATAGAGTTAGCACTTCTTGTTTAACCCTCTCCGTAAGAGTTACAGAATTCTCTCAACCTATTCTGTGGATACAATGAGGCCAAAAACTTGTTTGACTAGGGTGGTTAAGATGGATCAGTTTCAAAAATGGTTTGTATGATACGATAAAAAATAATCAACCTTCGAAGTAAGGAACGAATTAAGATTCATGCTTTGATTTATGTGTTAATCATTTTATAAAATTAAAGTGATATTGGTTTTTAGGAAATTAAAATATGAAAAAGTTTTGTAATTATTGTGCTACGGTCGAGATCGAATCCCGTCTCGATTTCTTAACTTTATTAGCTAGAGGTTAAGTTTCCACAAAGATGGTTCTGTTGAGAAGGAAAATGAGTTATGAAAATTTTGTAAATTTATCTTCCATCTCAATTAATGCAATTTTTCAATAAAATATTATAAGTAAAAAATTAAAAAAGCTCAAGTATAATGTTTCAATTCCATGTCTCTAAATTCCAAATGCCATAAGGCTTTTTTAAAAAAATCATGACTATGCAAAGAAAATTTTTTGAAAATAGTATAAAAAAATACCATGGGTTGATTCCTAACATATTAGTGACACTTTAACTTTAATATGTGAATATCCTATCAAAAGTTAGAACAAGCAGTACTATGCTTCATTATATACCATGTCATACATACGTAGAAGAAAATACCAATAATCATTTCAAACAGTAGCAATTCCATTTTAAATTCGGGAATATCATAATTAAGTACATCTAATTCTATAACTAAGTAGAAATTATACTAGGATTCAAAAAATTTAATACCAACCATATGTATAAAAAAATATCATTAGTTACTAAAAGAAAGTATCAAATAGGAAAACTATGAATAACTATAATAAATATCTTACCTTAATATAAACTATACTAATATTCTATTTATCCAATACTATGCACGCACATGCGCACGTGCACGTGCACGTGCACGTGCACATACACATGTGTATAATATTATCATTCATTATAGAAAAGTAATACCTACACTTTAATGCCACAACTATAAAAAAAAGATTTCATGATGCATTTAAAATAAGTAATAGCTTTAGTGAAAACGGGAATACGATACAAATGATACTTGTACTCTATTCATCTAATACTATGCCTATGAAAATAAAAATCATTTGTTATAGAAAAGTAACATCTACAGTCCTTCTCATTTAAATGGGGATATAATGATTGAGTGGAAGGAATACCATGTCTCAATATAAATTATACCATAACTCAATACATCTAATATCATCACTATTTACGAAAATTAGTGTTACGCATTTGAAATTAGTAATAGATTTCATTAAAAAAATGAATATTATCTATAAGTATTAATCATTTTGACCTAATACAAGCTATACTAGTAATCTATTTATCTAATGTCATGCATATGAATAAAAAATCATCATTTATTATGGACAAGTAATTCCTACATACTTAAAAAGGAATATAATGAGTGAGTTAAATAGATACCATGCCTTAATACAAAATATAGTAATACTGAGCATATCCAATATCATTACTATGTACAAAATTTACCATGATGCATTTAAAATAACATATTTAATGGAGGATGGGAATATTATCTTATAGTTCAAACCACATATTGTTGCAGTACAAACTATATCATCTATATTTATATTTAATATCATGCATATGTATCAGAATACCATCATTCAATATAAATAAGTGACAACTACACTTTAAGATGATAATAAAATGACTGAGTAAAAAGAATATCATACCTCAATACAAAATATATCAGGTTAACTTCATCCTATAACACCTTCATGTGAAAAAAACCTATAGCCCATTAAGACTAAATAACAATAGTAAAGAGTTAAAGTAACACAAAGCATTAATGTGAAGGATACAAATCGGTACAAGCTTATACACTAATATATATCCATTAGAGGTTTTGTTTAACGCTATTTATTGCACACTTGTATAGTAAAACTGTGTTTTTTATATAAAATTTGAAGCTAAAATGTGAGGGCACATCTTGAAATATGCTTGTGTATAAAACTATACATTTTTAGGTTTTGTTAGACATAGTTAAAAATATACACCCATGGTGGTAAAATATGTTCTTGTTAGCTTTTATGAAGGGTCAATATGAATGATATAGATTGTTATGCAAATGTGTATCAAACCATGTAAAACTAATATTTGGTTAGACATTATTAACTATATGATTGTGTGTTTAACTGTATTATTGTTAAAATTATTGAAGGCACTTGTTTAAATGACATATATTTTTAAACGTCTATATATCAAATCATGTCTATTATTTTAAATCATAATTTTTTAAGGAGTGAAGTAATTTTATTTCTTCAAATCTTCCTTGAGAAACTTTCAGAAATCCCTTCCTTCCTAATAGATTATATCATTATCTTCCTTCTTTTCTTAACACTAAGTAGAATTCTAGACCATTGGAAACACCCTCTCTACTAGTTAAGGTAAGGCTGCATATTACTAGACCTCCCCAAACCCTACATATTAGTGAGATTTCTACTGGATATTGTTATTGTTGTTATAGAATCGAAAACCAACCAATGCAAATCTCTTATAATTATTTGAACCCATTATGATTTACATGCCTCGACATTAATAAACTAATAATAGATTTGGTCAATAGACAATATTGTTACCATCTTCCTTTTTATATGGAGTTCTTATGTTTATTTTTATGTGTAATAAATATTTTTAGGCATGCATTTAGATAATTACTTTTAAGGTGATCAATGTGTTTAAAATTTTTAGTCATGATACTTAGTTTAAAATGGTTAACATTTTTATTTTGGTGATCAGAGTTCACTGAATAAGGATAAAATTGTTATTGGATCACCATCTCATCCATCAAAAGCATACAGGATGGAGATGAATACAAAAGGGAAAGTAATGAGCAAGCGTTTATTAAAATTAATATGATGTTGAAAGTTGTTATGTTGATTTGAAAATTAAAAATATAGGTTAAAGATGAAGTTTTTACTTGTGGGATGATAAAAGTTATGTCTTTAAGAACAAGATGTGAAATTTGGTTCAAATAAAACTAAATTAATGTCTTTTAGTTATTAGTATATTTTAATTATGAACACTTGTAATGAATATTTATAGTGTATCAATTTTGATGTTATTTAGAGAAGGGGTTTGAATTAATGCAAAAGCCTTTCTCTGGACTAGTTAAAGTGGTCATAGATATGAGATTCAGTAAACAATGAGAGAAGGAGAGGTTTAGAGTAAGAAGAGACATTTACTACTAGTTTTGTTATTGTTTTGGTCTAGACTAGCTAACATTGAGAATAAGGGATGATGTATTAGAGAAGATTAGTTGTGATCGTGTTACAAGGATTTTAGGGGTTTCAAATAGGACTAAATGTGTGCAAACTAAATTTGATGAGGCTAAAGTGATCCAGAATGGGAAGGGGTATAAAGAAAATGATCACCATATCATTATAAAGTTCTTACTTGAAAAATTAAAGGGTGTGCAAATAAAAGAAAGTTTCTAGAAAAACTTTCTTTTATATGTGTTAAGCATTTTTTTATACCCCAACACTATTTATAGTATCAACTCGCAATTGCTAGATACTATAGTCGATGTTAAAGACTACAAGTAGCTTAGATGGGGACATTTCTTATCAGGCCATCTTTGCAAGTGTGTTAGAGTAGTTTACCTAATTACAGAGGCCAAAGTTATTACACCTTACATAGGTAGATACATGACTGAGTTGAAGGTGAGTGTGTATCATACATAAATCCATTTATTTAATTGATTTATACATATGTACATGGTATGTAATTAATTTAAACTTGAATTATAATTTATTTTTAGATATTTATAAGTGCTTGATTGATATATATTTACTCCCTAATGATTAGTAATTAATATTTTTAAAAAGTAAATTTAAATTATATTAATCAAGAACTTAAGTTACAAAGGGTTACACTTTGAGAGTTCCTCATCAAACACATTATAAATTTCTGTAGCTACTACACTTAAGCTTCAAATTACTGAGATAATGAAGTTACAATGAGTAGGGATTTAAAAGTCTTAAAGATCATAAATTCTCCATAAATTCGCTAGTCTTCTACTGCATTTCCTTGCAAGCTGATTGATGATAAGTTACTACCTTATGTATGCTATTATTAAGTCCATTAGTGTGGTTAAGCTTCTTTCCTTACGTGTAAATCTCCTGTATTCCTTTCTTTCCAAATCTCTTGAAAATAAGTTATTATTGCCACCAAGTATGCTTCCTTATCCTCCTTAAATCTTGGATTCTTCTATATCCATTGGATCATGTCAACTAGTCTAGCTCGGTTGATATTACAGTGACACAGATCAGTGATCCTCTACAGTATTTATCTAGAGGTACTACATAGGAAGAACAAGTAGTCGTTATTCTCATCATCTGATTTGCATGACACACAGATTTTAGTGATGGATAAATAATTTAATCTATCCATTATGCTAAGCTTGTTTAACATTCCTAACCATAGCAAGAAGTTAGCATTACACTTAATTTAATGTTATGATGTGCTTAAGATACTTATTTTGGTTCATATTTTGTTTTAGGTACAAGTTCAAGGAACGAGAACCAAATTAAGCTAAAAAAGATATCCTTG
Source organism: Erythroxylum alaternifolium (assembly GCA_027478495.1). Lineage (NCBI taxonomy): Eukaryota > Viridiplantae > Streptophyta > Magnoliopsida > Malpighiales > Erythroxylaceae > Erythroxylum > Erythroxylum alaternifolium. The sequence goes on from JANIIA010000001.1 coordinate 13,008,198, forward strand.
GATCTGTGCTATTAATGTTCAATCTTATTTGCCTTTGTGGAACAAAAAGAAGATGAATTAAGGTGAATATGGGATAACGATTGAAAAAAATGATGTTATTGTAACTTACACCACTATGTATGGGACCGTGTAACTCACTTGAAGTATGTAGGAGTGTGAAGATATAGGTAAACCTCTCCTGAAACCTACATAGCCATATTTTTACTTACATATATATGTAAGTGAGCTACATGACTATGTAAATGGTTATATAGATTGTGAAGACCGTGTTCAGAAATTTGGAAAAAAAAATGACACACACAGTCACCTACATGCTTATGTAGCTAACCGTGTACTGTGATAAAACCTTTTTTTTTAATAAAAGGGCATTTAAAATGCCAAAGGAGCTATAAAGAGTTTAGAGACATAAAAGGGAAAAGATTTCTTACCTCTTGGATAGCTGTAAGAGCTAAACTTTATCCTTCTGATTCAAAGGTGATATCGAGGCCGACAGACATATTTATCCATTTCTTAATCTAATAGTATTGTTCTGACTCTCTTTTAGAATTGATTGTGTTATTCTATGATTAATTTTTTGGGATTTATTATGAATGATTTGAAAACTTCAAATAGATCATTTAAGTATGAACCCATTGTCATAATCTAGATTGCAATATGTAATCTTTGCAACTTTGATTCACTTGTGGTAAACTAATGATCGTGCATTATTAGGGATAACATAACATAGGTTAAATGACCCAACTTTATATGGTTATTGCCTAGATTAACCTATTTTTGTATTATGTAATACGATTGTCACACTAAATCTAGAGAGCTTATTTTAGGTTGTCTGATAGCTAGACCTAATTAAATAGCTTCTTTTAATTAGATACAACCAAAGGAAAAATAGTGGTTAACAGAGCTTATTGTTAATCTACGGTTAACAGTTTCAAAAAAAACTCTGAGAATAACATGATGATTGATTGTGCTTATTTGTGTAAAGGTTAAGATTAAATTAAGAACTAGATTTGAAATCCATTTGTCAATTTTATCACTTTTGTATTGTTTGACTTGATTGACCTTCAATAGTTTAGTTTTACATTATTTTGTTAATCAAATTCAAACAAAACCCCTACCCTTATGCCTAAACATTGGTTTATTCATTAAAAAAGCTAAATAGACACCTTTTTTGGATACGATCTTTGCTTACCACTACTATGAATTCAGTGTGTAGAGTTAGGTTTTATTTTCTGGTGTGTTCGATGTGCATCAAGAATTTCAGCATTGTTAAGGAGTGAAGTGATTCAATTTTTTTTTTAATTTTAATTGGATTTTTATATATATTTTTGTTTATAATTTGATTTTATAGATGTTTCTTGATCTTTTTATACTTGTTAGTGTTTGTATATGGTTATGAAGAGATCTTCTTATCAAGATCTTGTACAATTTGATACTAAGATTAATAAGGACATTGTAAATGTTATGTAGAGAAACTAGAATAACCCTAGTAATATGTTGTGAACAATTTCTATTGATTTTGCTTGCTTTCATATCTTGATTTTGGTTACAAATTCTTGCACTTTTAATCCAAATTTGAATTAATTGAGTGAAAATTTTCATGAATGTTGCATAAAGGTTGAAGGGAATGTTTTGTAAATTTTGCATGAAAAGTAAAGGTAACGTAAATTTTGCATTAAAAAATTGCTGACCATCGTCACCATCGTGAGACATTTAAGTCACAACTATGACACTTAAGTCAAGGTGGTGACCAACCATCATAGGGATGACAAACATAGTCACCCTTGTGACTACTCCTTTGCACTCACTTTGAGCTAAAACGTGTAGGTTTTGATGGCACAACAATCGTACAATCATAAACCTAGAATCATGCTATAAATAGAAAAGGAATGAGGAAAAAAATGGATGCTGAGCTAAGAGCTGGGAGTCGGCTAGAAAAGAAAGAAGAGAGAAAGAAGGCAGAGAAACAAAGTGGTCTGAGAAGAGAAAAAAAAAGAAGGTGAAAACAATGTGAGCCTTCGATCATCTGGGAGAGAACCAAGCAGAAGCAGAAGGCAAGAGCTCATGTGGGAAGCTTGAGAGGGGCAGGAGATCACCGCAACTCCCTCATCTGACCCTATTTGCTTATTCTATTTTTCATCTGTTGCATTGTTTCTTTATGATTTTACTAGACTCATTATTCTTTAGCTTAACTAAAGAGATCACCGCAACTCCCTCATCTATCCCTGTTTGCTTATTATGTTCATCATCTGTTGCATTTTTTCTTTATGATTTTACTGGACTCATTATTCTTTAGCTTAACTAACTATTACTTTGTAGCTTTTGATAATTCATTTAGTTATTTACTTGGTTTGCTACTTTAATATTTTTCTTATACTGATAAAGATAGGATTGAAATATATGAAGATGATGAATGTTATAATTTCCATAATAGGCTGATCTCTTTTTCTTAAGGATTAATGTAGTTATTTTAGTCAAATATACATGATTGAGGGACTGTGTTGTTGTCTTATGTTTGCTATAGTTTCTGAACTAAATGGAAGTAATAGCATGACTAAACTTTGCATCATTTTGGTATTAAACAAAGGATTAAGAGAAAGAAGTTTAATATGGAATGAGGAACTATAGACGCTTAGGTTGAGAATTAGAAATATATTAACTTAAGTGGTAATTATTAATTAGGTTTAATAATTAATTTTAATGATAAACTTGTCGAATATGAAAGTCATATTTATTTGTTATTTGAATTGATTTTAGAACCCAGTTGGTAATTTCAGTAAGACAATTATCTAATCATTTCCCTTTAGTCATTCATAGGAGATTAAATTAGTGAAATTAGCATTCAAGAGTTTTCCACTTCGATTAATCTATTTGTTTTTTTCTCCTAATTAATTCCATTTACTTTTTAGTTTAATTTTGCGATTTTCTTTAAAACCTTCACTTAACAATCAGGATATAATGTTTAGGATTGCATTTGTTTTTATTTTTGTTCAAAATTAATTTAAGTGAATCAATTTCACCTCCGTGGGAGATGACTTTGGGTAATCAACTACAACTATCCAGTATACTTGCAAGTACAATAGCCTATGTATTTTTAGAACTTATTTTACGCACAACAAGTTTTTGGCACTGTTGTTAGGGAGATGTTTAGTGTTTACACTTAATTTAGTTTTGATTGTTTTGTCAATTGTTTAGTCTATTGATGCATACATTTTTTTTGTTATTTCATTGAGTTGCTTTAATAATTGCATTATTAATTCACTATTATTTTATTTGGTTTATACGAGGAATGAGGTCTCGTGAAAGCGAACTCGCCCCCTTTCTTGACAACGTATATCGGATAAGAGAACCTCAAAGGGACTTTAAAGGTAATCTCGAGGAACCCAAACTTGAATATCAAGAGATGGTGAAAGACAACTAGTAATCAAGGAGTATGTCAGGCCAGTAATTGGTACTGCCACTTCATGCATACATTTAGGAGAGCTAGCAAGAAACTATGAATTGAAGAGCATCCATTACAACATGCTACCATCGTTCTATAGGATTCCCAGTAGAGACCTTTTAAAATTAATTTGAGAATTCTTCACCACTCTTCAGACATTCCCTTTGGCTGGCCTAAATGAAGATCAACTCAGGATGAGGTGCTTCCTATACACATTAAAGGATTAAGCTAAGGCATAGTTGATGACCCTTCCATCCAATTAATTGACTACATGGGAGGAAGTGTACAACAAATCCATAGGAAAATTCTATTCCCATAAGAAGTCTTCTGAGTTGTAGACAGAGATAGCTACCTTCACTCAGATGGAGGGGGAGTCATTCTAATGAGGTGTGGGAACATTTCAAACCTCTGTTAATACAGTGTCCACATCATCATTTTCCACTTCACATGCAGAACCTGTTCTTTTATGATGGATTGACCCAACAATGTTAGTATACGGTGGACAATGCAGTAGGGGGAGCTGTAGGAGAGAAGACTGCTGAAGTAACATATGAGATCTTCAAAATATTGGGGCCAGTTCTTAATAAAAGAGTGTGAGAGGGAGAAGAGCTGGAGTTCATGAAGTGAGTTCAAATCAAGAAATGGCTACGCAATTGGCTAAGTTGTTAAAGCATATAAAAATCCTAACTATAAGGCTACCCCAAAACGTTCCAAGTCAAGAAGTATTTGATATATATGGAACTTATGGTTATAGAGCTAATGTTTGTTAGTATCCTTTTAAATCTTTTCCAGGTGCAGAAGAACAAGGGAACTCACTTGATGGTTATTAACTAAAGGTGTGTAATGATCCGTATTCGAACACCTATAACCTTCGTTAGAGAAACCACCCCAATTTTTTATAGAAGACCAACAATCCACCAGTGCAATCCTAACCACAATATCAGAACTTTCAAAAGCAAAGCCAGTTTTAGGGGCAATCCTTAAGTCAGAATCTACGAGCAAACCTTCTTTTGAGGAAAGTCTAAATTCGTTTATTCAAATAACAACTCAAAATCAAGAAATGAACAATAAGATATTTGACTCCTTCGAAGCATCTGTAAGGAGGATTGAGACTCAAGTAGGGCAACTCGCTGCCTAAATACATAACAACCAAAAAGGGAAGTTGCCCAGTCAACCTGAGCAAGCCCAAGCAGTTACTATTTTGAAAAGTGGTAAGGTGATTGATAATCATGTTGAGATCCCTTCTAATTTTTTTGATGTAGGTAATCAAGAGTAGGAGGGCCTCACTAAAGAAGAAGGTTAGTATAATGAAGAAAGCAATGGGCATGACAACTTTTCAAGTCATGTTTAGAAAGGTGAAATTTTAGGTCATGCAACTTACTACAATAAAGGACCAAGACTACATAAGGTAACTAATTCTTATAAACCACCGATCCCATATCTGAGCCACCTTAAGGACTGAAACAAAATAAGCAAATTTCCAATCTATATAATATGTTTTCCAAAGTTAATATTAATTTGCCTTTGTTAGGTGAGACAGGAGCATTCCAGCTTATGTGAAGTTCTTCAAGGAACTAAGCACAAAAAAATGAAAGTTTGAGCCAAACAAGAAGGTGATAGTTTCGAAAGTAGTGAGTGTATTTCTTTAGCAGCAATTACCCCCAAAACTGAAAGTTCCAAGGAGTTTTATCGTGAAAGTATCAATGGGTAATAGGGATGAAGTTAAAGGTATGCTTGACCTTGGAGCAAGTATAAACCTTATGCCTTACTCTATTTATAAGAAACTGGATCTAAGATAGTTAAGACCTACTAATATATGCTTACAATTAGTTAATAGGTCAATCTATTATCCAAAAGGAATAATGGAGGATGTGTTAGTGAAGGTTAGAGGATTGATTATTTCTGTAGACTTTGTTGTCTTAGACATAGGGGAGGATAAAGAGCATAGGAAAGAGCACACCATGCTCCTAGGGAGGCTTTTTATGGCCACTAACAATACCTTAATTGATGTGAAGAACGGGAAACTAAGTATGATTGTTTTAGAAGAAACAGTAGAATTTTCAATCTTTAGTGTTAAACACATTCCTACCACTACAGTTTGTGAAGAATGCTCTTTTGTTAATTAGTTTAATTTTGCAGATCTTGAATTTTCATTGTAGGAAGAAGAAGAAAAGAACCTGGGCATGGTGAAAGAAATTGATAAGTGCTGTCAATTGTTAGACGATGTAACTAAAGGAGAGGTTAACAAATTCTTGGAGAAAAATCCCAATGAAGAGAAGAAAATAGTGGAATCAATCACTTTGAATAATCCACCTTGAGTATGACAGATAAGATGCCTAGCTAAAAGACATTAAAGAAGCACTAAATGGGAGGTAGCCCATATAATTTCTGTTTTTTCAATTATTTGTTTGTTATTTCTTTTTAATGAAACTATACTTAATTTTTTTTGCTTTGTGTGCACATGCCTACTTTTCAATCTCCTATTTGTTTTCCTCTCAGCTATTCTCCACTCCTTGATGTAGGATGTTGTGCTCCACACTGCATCAATATAGTCACCACCCATACTTTCATATCGTATTTCTTTGTTCTTTTTATTATTTTTACTGCTTGTTAGTTAAATGTCTTTTAGTTTTAATGCTTGTCCTTGTTCATGTTATTTTGTGTTTTAGATCCCTCTTTTACTTTTTTGTATCACATTAGGAGCAATGTGATGTTTAAGTGTGGGGGGAAGTATCAGTTAAAAAAATTATTATTATTATTTGTGATTGTTTGTTTTTCTCCCATTTAATAGTTAGAAATGCATGGTCATGACATAAATGAACTCAATCGGGATTAGAAATGCACAACATGAGTGAATGAGCATACTTACATGCTTAAACTAATTGACTTGGACTTTGATTAAAAGGACATTAGCTTGTTGTGATAAATGAATGACACTTTTCAATTGGTAAGAATTTAAAACCTTTTGAAATATTTAATACCAAGTTCAAGTATTCTTTACTGAGAGTGTTCTTTCATGATTAAGGAACTCTAAAACTTGCTTGCAAATACTAGTCAAGATCACAAAATCTTACACAAAACATTGAAATGGTGAAGGCAATTAGGATATATCCTTTTTGTTTAAAAAGCCACCGTAATTTTACCCTTAGTGAGCCCCCTTTGAGCTTAACATGAACCATTTCTTCTTTTAACCTAAATGTGAGCCTCAATCTTGATTATTTAACTTTTTCATCATACCTACCATAAGGACAAATTGAGCATTTGAATGGGTATGATTGGGTTTAGGAAATAATTGCTTAAATGAGTGTAGGAGAGTCATAGGACATAGTTGGTTTTTGAGATAGGAATGGGTATGGTTGTAATAATTTGTATCTCTCCTCTGCATTTTACCTCTTCTAAACTTGATCTTATTCTAAATAAAAATAAAAATAATAAAAAAGAAAAGAAGAAAGAAAAGAAGAAAGAAAAAAAGGAATATAAAAGGAAAAGGAAGGAAGAGAAGATAAGCAAAAAATGAAAAGAAGAGGAGAGACATAAAAAGGGAAGTGCTAGTCTGCTTAATTTGAAAGGAAAGAATTGAGTGTTTTATGCTTCATTGTTTGTATTACTTTAAATGCTCAATTTGTTCTGTGGTTTTAAATTGTGATTTTCCTTTTTCCTACCCTTAGCCCAACCCTATTACAACCTAAATAAAGACCTTCAGATTGATGTTTATGTTTGATATGAATGGTCAAGATTGGATTAGTAAGCAAGCCTATGGTAGATGCCTTACATGAAATGAATTATAAGTAAATATATCCTACCTTTTAATGCTTGAGAGGATGGAGAGTGATCTGAATGTCTATCCCACTTGTTGATGATTCTTTGAATTGAAGTACTTGTTGATTTTGGCTAAGCTTTTAGGGAATAGCTTATTCATGGAAAATTATGAGTTTTGATAAGTATAAATTGCATCATATTTTAGCGCATAGTTTGATATGTGTTTAGCATTTAATTCAATCATTTAGTATGTGTTTAGGTTAGAATTGAGTTAGTTCGTTAATTATTTATGTTTTAAGTTTTTTATGGGTTAGGACAAGTCTTTGAGCTTAAATATTATGTGTAACACCCCACTATCATAGAGTATATACTCGAACATCCAGAGGACATTCAAGAACATACCCTATGACAATGGAATGTTAGAGCAATCACAATCACTTAATATGGCATCATAAATAAATCACAAATATTTCATGTCCTCATTCCATTTATAAAACATAATTTACAATGTTGCTTTTCACTCCAAAATCCATATCTACACTGTATCAAAAACATGTGAGAGTCTATTGCTCTTTAAAACATATTCTACATGGAATGAGAAACTAAATAAAAACATTTTATCTAACTCCTCAGTCTTAGCTGACCAAACCTTTAAGCCATTTCTTGAGTCCAAAACACAATTACAAGACTTCTTCTAGAATGTCTTAGAAACTAAGTCTCCTCTCTCGTACCTGAAAATCAATGTTACAATTTTGATGAGTTTTGCGAACTCAGTGAGTGAACCATCATTAATGTGCTCACACATATCAGAACACAACATCTTAAATTCACAGTATACCTCATCTCAACAATACTTCATGAATTTCACACATTTCATATAATCTTTGCATAATAATTCAATCCTTATTCTCAGTGAATAATATTATCAAATGTACACATACATGGCATATCATCATATCAACATAATTCAATATTTGTCCTCAATCATTCATATAGTACATTTGAAAATATATTGCAAATGCATATGCTCATATGACTCCACATTCATTTTTATTTGGCTGTGACCGAATGCTTATTTACTGTCCCGTATCCCTTGTGGATACTAGGATCATTTCACATTCTATCCTGTACCCATTGTGGATACCAGGCTCATTCATTACTGAGCTTGTGGATTTTTATGCGCATTTTCTAAGCTTTAAGCTCTTTTCAGACTGGCTACTCCGGTCTCAATCCCTTTATCTGATCATACATATCATGTAATGAAATGTATGAATTCACGTATCACACTTTCAATAGCTTTAATTCATTTCTGACATAGTCACTTTTCATATTCATCAGACATAAGTCCGGCATTTAACTTTTCGTTAAGAATACACTTTCCATGCTCACATTCAATTAAGAAACACTCCCAATACATTCCCAAATATCAAACTCCTCAGACCAATCAATGTCTAGAATTAGCACAATCATAGCGATAACAGTTTAATAACTGAAATTGAAACATAAACAAACCAAACATAGTGAGATAACATCTAGGTTAACTCATAGTATGCTCCAGATAGCTATTGCCTCGATGAACTGGCAATATCTGGATGTTGGCATTCGACTTATGCGTCTAAATTTATACAATACACACATATTTCACATTACTAAGGTGATCAATCAAATACAAAATCATGCACATATATACATATGTCATGTTCAATGCATGCTAAATGACATTCCCGGGTATGTATCCTTAATCACAAGTCTTGATCATTCATACATTATCACTTAGATATAACCAATTTGTAATTAGGTTTATATCTTCAAGTAAGATTGATTATTCTAAATTCATCAACTACTTCATTCATTAACCTTTTTTTTAGCATTATAAGTATTCACACAATTCCCAATTCTCAATTTATTCATTCCTAATGCCTTATTCATATCCTTTTTATCATATTTACATTCATAAGAACATTGATAGTAGTGTTTTGTATGATGTTTTAGGGTTTAATTTGTTATGCATTTTGTGTTAAATTGAGTGTTGAGCAAGCATTTAGGGTTTAATTAGATTAGTTTTTTTGTTTGAGTGTTTTATTAGGTTAATATGAATCTTTAAGCTTAAATTGTATATTTTTTAGGTATCTTGATGTGTGTGCTAGTTTTGCAGGGTAAACAGGGAAGAACGGGGAAGATTTGAAGAGTTTCGGGCTAAAAGACATAGGCTATGATCATGCACAGTGGCCACGATCGTGACAGAAGAGGAGGAGCCAGCAACAACTAGGCCATGATCGTGCATTATGGGCCATGATCGTGACAAAGAGCGTTAAGTCAGGCCACGATCGTGCCTGGCAGGGCCAGATTGTGCCCTGCATCGGGCTGACATAAAAATTCAAAATTTGGGTGATTTTTTGGACCATTTTGGCCCCAAGTTTGACCTAGGGCTGTTACAAAATAAATAGAACAATACCTAGTAGCCGCCGGAGGGAGATTAGAGAGCCAAGAGTTACAAAAAGAGAGAAACTCTGCCAAAAATCCTAGAGAAAACTTAGTTAGTGATAAATTGATCGAGGAACGAGACGAAGGAAGAGATGCACAGAGACATGCTTAACGCGACGTACTTCTCGGAATAGATGGTTTCCCACAGTTACGACTCCGAGATCCATTTTGAAAGTATATTCTAGTCGTTATTTCAATTTCATTGATGTATGGAGTCTTAAGATTGATTAGAGATATTTGTCGTTCAATGATGATGCTTTTATCTAAACTCACCTTCGAGTTTATTTATTCTTGAGATTAATAAGATTGGTTTGATTGTGTTTTATTTCGATTTATTGTGATTTAATTCGATTCTTCATAACTGGGAACTAAACTAAGAGGGTGAGTCGGTGAAAATCATCGATTTAAGTTAGCAAGAGTTAGGTAAATCGATAGGTAGAGAATTGAATCAAACTGGTAGAGTTGTGTAACAAGAGATCGAGCACAGATCCCTGGTAGGCTAATAGACAATATCATAACTAATTTAGGTTTTGGACAAATTGCAGATCGAGAGATTGCAATTTCCACAATTTGAATTAGGGAATATTTATTAGGGTTAAGAATTATAACTCGAGAGAGAGTAATTCACCCTAGGACCGTCCAGGCCCATTAAATAGAAAATTTCATAATTGAATAAATTTTCTTTAATTTTGAATAAATTCCCTTTTCTCTCAATTGGTCACTTCTAGAATGAATTTTGGATTTCTTTTTTGAGTTTGTTTCTGTTTGTTCTTTTAGTGTTTTAAATTCTCATATTTGATTCTTTATTAATCTTAATTTCCGCAATAGTTGTTTAATTAGGTTTTGCGAACTTAGCTATTGTTAGATTTTAGGACTAGTTCCCTTCCTTGTGGAATCAATACCTTAGGTACTATACGAACAATCCGTGCATTTGCAGTAATTACTAAGGTTAAAAATTAGTAAAACTTAGAGTGTTTAACCTTGAGCAAACAATTACAACTTTCATATTAATTATCATCCAATTAAGTGAAACTTCCTAAACACATACCTTGATCTTTAATAAGACCACATCTTTTTTACATACCTAATGCCTCTAATGTTCTATAGTATGTTACTGTCTAAACAATACAAGGAACTATATCAAGTTCATTAAGGAATTCATTAATCCATTTAATCATTTCAACTAAATAAAAAATGTATTATGGGCTAATTAGCAATTAATGTTATATTAGAACATTTCCAATATTGAAATAATATTGTTCTAAGTTAAATATAATTTAACTAGGATATACTTCTAATGTTAACATTCTTATAACCTCGAACTCAAAGATCAACTCATACATAAGTTAATAGATATCTTTAATACTTTGCAAGATTGAGATATCTTAAATACTAAACACATTTAGTATGTAATCTATGTACTTAGACTAAATTGCAAAAAATTCCATATCTATATCTATAGATCTAATTCTTATAATTAAGCTTTTACTGTTTCATATCCAATAAGAGTTATTTTTGGGCAATTATATTTCAAAAAATTAAAGTATGAATTATTGTTTTATTCTAAGCAATATGCCTCTATACTCCTACTAAAGAGGACAATTATAGTCCTACAACTTTCTTGTAGATATGATAAATTAAAATAATCTAAAAGTATTTTTTGAGTTCATCATAAAGTCAATCTTTCAACATCTTATAACATTTTAATTATATATCAGATGTATCAATAAAGATAATTGTTCCAATTGAATACATTTTCATGAGATTTGAACTTTTCAAATTTCATCTTATTTCAGTTACTTATCTTAAGAGCCATTCTCTTATAAGTGTACATGGAAACAAACAATTTTTTCAACGGGACATTAAGATTATATTCAACCTTTTGGATATGTCATAACATTTTATTATTTAATTTAGTTCTAAAATTATAAGATAATACATCTTTCAACTAAACATCACATCCCCAAATCATCAAATTTGACTCTTTCAAAGTCTTAGCACTCTATATATAATAGGAAATCTTACTAATTGATCTAATTGCAATTTTCATGAATAAGTTATAGTACTAGGCTTATTTATAGAAGAAATAAATATTTCATTATATAATAAATCATGTTGCATTTTTCGCCTTACATAAATTCATACTTTTATGAAATTTATTTGTGGAGATATTCACTAGAGAATCTTATTCCCTATAGATAACCAAAAATTTTATATCTAAACACAACGATCTCACCAAAGAAGTCATCAAGACAGTGGAAAGATTATTTAAGAACTTTTTATGGAATCACTCTAACAGAAAGAAAAGGGTAGCCAAGGTGACGTGAACGGACATATGTTGTCCTAAAGATGAGGGAGGGTTAAACATTAGTTTAGTTAAACACTCTAACCAAGCTCTCATCTTTAAAAGACTTTAGTGGATACCTGAGGACAAAAAATCACTATGGATTAGATGGATCCATTCCTACTTCCTTAAAGATAGATGTATTTGGGAGATGAGTAAAGTTCCTTCTAACTCTTACTTTTTAAATCGATTATTGAACTTGCAGAATTTAGTCCAAGATAATGTCAAGAGAAAAGTTGGCAATGATGGTTTGAAAATTGGTCAGGTCAGGGCTCTCTTATCCATCATCTACCGTATCAATGATCTCTCTTTTTCCCCTTTATACTAAACTTAGTTCATTCATTGATGGTAACTCCTAGAGACTTCCTTCTCCTTTTAGTTAGTTGTAACCACAATATTCCCCAAATTCATCCAATATAGACACCTTTTATTAGAGAGACCTACCAATTAACAAACTCTTTAATAATATTACTATGGATATGCTCAGATTGAGGAATCCAAAAGCAAAGTGGAGCATAATTGTTTGGCACAATATCCTTCCTCTAAAGGTATCTTTTCTTTTATGGCTTATTATTAATAATCGGCTTAACACCGTTGATAGAATTTCTTACCTTGACATCAACAAAATATGCACATTATGTTCCACACAAGATGAAACTAGATATCATCTATTTTTCATATGTCCAATCTCTAAGTTTATTTGGGAACAAGTGAAGCTAAGATGCTTATAGAATGGTTCTGATAATTCTATCTTCATCATTATTCATTGGCTAGCAACATAATACTCTATTCCTGTGACGAACAAATTGATTTAATTACTAGCTATGAAATTGTGTGTGCAAATAATTTGGAAAGAAAGGAATACGAGAAAGTTTGAATCCAAATACAAAACTGTAGATGCACTTATCATTGAAGCTATCAATAGGACTTGAGAAACTGTTTTACTAAAGAATCTTGCATGTGATTATAGCTCCACTTTACTGTACATTCACAGAATCTCTAAGTAGTGTGCTTCTTACATACTCTAAGTTCTCCTTTATGTTTTAGGTATATCCATTGTGCTTATTTATGTTGAGGGTTCATGTAACATCCTATTACCTGTGGAGAGGCTAGAATAGTAAATATGAGTTATTTATGAGAGATTAGAAAATGCATTCCATGTTCATACATAATATGACATGCACATATGCGTGACTAATGAAATTTTGCATATGAAAATGACTGTACATGCATCCGTTGACATTCTGGGTATAATTGTTCATAAATGTGATTGTATTGAGAATTGTGGTTTGTTTGTATTGAAAATTGATTTGGAGAGTGTAATTGTTGATTTAAAATTTTTTCAGAATTTTAGGAAATTTTCTAAAAATTAGGGTAATTTTTGGACTAGGAAAAATGCCAAGTGGCAAGACAAATGATAAATGGTAGTAGAATTTACTCTCAAATGGAAATGGAAAATTGATAAATGACTATGGGATTTATTGACAAGTGTCACTAAAAATTGGAAGACAATTAGAATATAAATTGGACTTAGGTTATAAGAATTAGACATTACATCACTTGCCAATCAATGCCTTAAGTCCACTAGGTTTTTAAACCCTTTTGTTTTGGTCTTCCACGTTGCTTTTCATTAAAAGTCCAATTGGTGTTCTTTCTTTTGCTCTTCCAATCCTCCTCTTCGTGGTTCTCTTCTCCTTCTTCACCATTTTTGTTTTCTTCAATCTCTACCACCTCAACTCAAGAGATCATACTACTAATTTGGCCTGGTAAAAACCGGGCTCGTAGTAAATAGACGTATGGGTATGGCCATCGCGTGGGATTTGGGTGCGTCGATGAGGATCCCACGATTGTTGAATGAAAACGGAGTCGGTTGGCGAAGCGGAGGCATCATAGGTGAAGATAACCGAATTCGGAATCGTGCGCGTCAGCGACCGGCTACTCAAGCGATAGGGGGTGGAAGGCGGTCGCTGATTTCGGTTGTAAGTGATAATTCCCCCCAAAGCAAGAACGCTACTGATACCTACAATCCAGCCTACTCTACGCCAGTTAATAAATCGTTTTATTGATCTTATACCACTGGATTCTACAGGATTTGTAGAATCAACCTTGGCTTCGGTCGAGCGAACAAATTGCCGCCAATCACTAGAACCGGCGAAGCGAGCCAGCGTGTTCAACGTGGTGGTACTAGGTAGGTGAGCGTAATCGACCCGCCCCCAGATACGGCGGAGCGTACTGACACTAAGCGAAACGCCTGTTTCGTCTAAAATTCGCTGTTGGAGTTGCTCAAAATCCACACTCGACCAGGTATCACTAGGTCCCCAGTCAAGTTTTTGTTCAATAAGTTGTCGACACAGCGGCAGTTGAGATAGGTCGGAACTCACTGATAAGTAAGATGATATAAGTAGG
>JANIIA010000001.1:13022729-13042041 GCA_027478495.1 Erythroxylum alaternifolium
CCACCTTCGCGGGGCACGGATCCGGGTATCACTATCGATATCGGGTTCGGGTCCGGCGGGAGTTGGGGTGTTACACTTAACCTTGAGGTTTTCTACATATATCGTTATCATTTATCTCATCTTACATAAGTATGTTCTCCTTTAATCCAGCAATATAATTTAAGTACCATTATGGAATTCTAATATCAAATCCAATGATATAACCCTACACTAAATCATAAACTCTTAACACGATAATCAAACAATCATCCTAATTCCAAATTCAACCTCTCAAGGTTATAAAATTTTTTATTTCATCCAACTTTACCTATACACTTTCAATCTTGTCATTCCTAATTGTATCTCTATTTCTTTCTCAATTAATCCACAAAAACATATTCACATCCATATCAATTCAAAATATATAACTACAACACAATAATGATATCATATTCGCTGATATAACCACAAATACAAATACACTAAGTCTTTGTCTAACATATCAAACCATGCAACATCTCTTATTTCAATATATCAACAAACTTTCATTTTCTTACAATCTGATATATCTTCATTCTTCTCATTATTTCTAGCAGTTTCAACTTGTAACGAATGTTCATGCGTGTGACTTATGTAAATATGACTCAGATTGGGGATCAATTGCCACTGCATGTCATGACATGTTTATAATGCATGTACCTTGACATAATTATAAAGAACACCCATGTAAGATACTAAGCTTGGGCTCTAATACTAAAATTGTAACATATCACCCTATATAGCACATACTCGAACATATCAACGTTTATTCAAGAACATACTCTACGAGGATGGCACGTTAAGATGATCAATCAAACTCCTTACAAATTTTTCAAGCAATAAACACATTTTTCATTTCAATCAATGCTTGCTTTGGCTCATTTCATTTATAAACATATTCAGTCATAAAATTCATTACATACATTGTACAATGTTTGAGTAATATAATTCGAATACAATTATCATTGAAACATTTGTAGGTACAACTAATCCTGACCGTTGACTCATGTCCAATGCAGTAGTTATACTCCAATTTGTCTAACTAGATCTCCTCTAAGCTTAAAAAGTCAACGATGCAATTTTGGTGAGTTTACGAACTCAGTGAGTGAACCATCCTCGATGTGCTCACTCATATCAATACACAAGACAATTTATAATCAATTTCATAGACAAAGCTTATCATCAAACATTTTATATCACTTCACATTTCATCATAATTCAATAATTACTATTCGTATACACAATTTCACATTCCCATTGTAGAGCAGTACAATAATTCATTTCAATCATTCATATAACACACGTATCAAATTATAAATGCAATTGCTCATGAGACTCCACTTTTATGTTAATTATTGTGATCAAGTGCCTTTTTAACTGTCCTATATCTGTTGTAGATACCGGGCTTATTGATAACTATCCCATTATTTTAGTAGTGAGCTTGTGGCTCTTATACACATTCTGAGCTTTAAGCTCTTTTCACTAGCTACTCCGGTCATAACTACCTTTATCTGATCATGCATATTATGTAATGAAACGCATCAAATCACATATATTCAATCAATCAATTTCATTCAGTATACACATTCACTTTTCACTTTTTCATCAGACATAAGTTAGGCATTTAAAATATTTATTGAGAACACTTATTTCTGTCAACTTCACATTCAGTCAGAAAACTTCCAATACATTCCTAATTATTGAATTCCTCGGACCATCAATGTCTGGAATCATAACATTCACATCAATATCAGTTCAACAATTGAAATTTAAGCAAATACAAACAATCTTAGTAAGAACGTCTATGTTACTCACACTACGCTCTAGATAAGCCATTTCCTTTATGATTTAGAAATGTCTAGATAGTGATGTTCAATATTAAGTATCTATCTTCAGGCAATACACACATTGTACACACTTTACTAATTTGATAATCACATATGTATTTAATCATACACACACACATATATATGTGTGTGTCATGTATAATGCATGCTCAAATGACTATTTTTGGGTATGTAACCTTAATCATAAGTCTTGATCATTCCATCTTTATCACTTTTATATGTTTAATTTGTACATAGGTTTACACCTAAAGAACAATTGTTTATTCTAACTCATTGATCATATTTTCATCATTCCTTCTCCAACATTATAATGATCACATAATATCCAAATTCTCATTCAATCTTACCTAATACACATCATTCATCGCCTTTGAATCATATTAGCATTCATAATATCATTTTCATTCCTATAACAATCATAATTTTTCCATATTTTGTTTCACTGATATCAACCATCCATACTTAAGTTAGAACCTTAATTAACAATCTAACATATAAACATTTAATCACTTAATCCATCATCAAACAAGGTTCATTTCAAGCTTAAATACACCATAACAAAGTACCTTAGCATTAGTTGTTTCAAAAATCACTTAAAAGACAACATTTCATGTTTAGGCCTTGCCCACGATCATGGTGGACCTTCGCAAGATCGTGACAGAAGCTTGTGCAACTGGGCCATAGTTATGGTATGGGTCCACGATTATTATAGAACCTATTTAATCAGGCCATAATCGCGCGCTGAAGTCCACAATCATGCACCGAAGGCCACAATCGTGGCCTGCCTTTCTTCCTTCATTTTTCCTCAAATTCAACATAATTAGAAACATCATTAACACTCCAATTTTTTATAGAATTCATATCCATTTCTGCAACGTCATTTCATACTAATTTAACTACCATATTGATTGCATTAAAAATCACAAAAATATACTCAATTGATTCATTATCATTCACTTAATCCTATCCTACTTGCATTTTTAATTTTTTCTAGATTTATCTCTTTCATCATATGTCAAACAAATCTTCTTCATAGTTCATCATTTAGACTTCATAACTTTATCATTCTCACCTCATTTCTAACTCATAAACATCCATGAAACAAATCATGAATCATTGTTAATCAATCATACAAAACAGAACATATCATCATCATTCTTTATCATTCATAAATCCTAGTTCTTCTCATTTTAAGAACTACACTTGCCTCTTATTTAACTTCAAAACTCAATCTAATTCATTTCTAAAACAATCCATAACCCACATTTTATACTCCCTAAAATAGAACATATTTATCCATTCATTCATCAGAATTTTTGCACTTATCATATACCATTTTCACTAAATCAATCCATCTCAAACTATCCTTATAGCATTCCATAGATTATTACTTATCATAAATACAAAAACAAGACATCAATATACCCATTTCTTCATCAAAATTTAACACTCATTCATCACCATTGTTATGATCATTCTACCTCTAACTATCATTATATTTTTTTTTTTAACAAAGCTTAAAGATCACGTAACCCTAGCCTCAAGAATACACGATCATCAACATTTAAGGGTGAAATATGTTGGGTCTTTTAGTAACAAGATGATGAAGACAACATCTTGGAGTGGCTAGTAAAAGATGATAGCAAAGCTCAACGTGATGAAGGGGTTGGTGAGAAGGGAGTGTCGTGAGAAGGAAGAAGATGAGATTATTAAACAAAATGAAAGACAAAATGACAATGGTCTATCAAATGGGTTAGTGTCGTGGGTGAGTGTGGTGAGCGGCAAGTGTTGTGACACTTGTCACTTGCCACATGTCACCTTATTGTGGTTCCCACTTGACTCTTTAGTCCATTTATCTCTAAATTTCTAGTCCACTTGTCACCTAATTTTCTATGACACTTGTAATTAAATTCCAATTCCACTTGTCAATAATTTCTACTGACATGTGCCACTTATTTATACTACCACAAATCAATTTATCTTGCCACTTGGCAATTTTCCTAGTCTAAAAATACCCATAATTTTATAAACTCTCAAATTTCACCAAAAATTCTAATTTAATAATTATAATTCACCAAATCAGAATTCACATCATAATAATTCATAAATTCACTTTATACTCATTTTAGAACCATTAATACCTTAGAAGTTGTCAATTGAGTACATAAACAATATTTGCAATGTGTCAGGTGTGTGTATGCTTTTGCTAATGATATGCATGTAATGTAATGCATTTCATAATCTCTCATTGCTGTTTCTCATATACAATAGTCTAGGACCCTATGTACTAATCCTTAGTATGGAAAACGAGATATGACAACATGTTCCTCGTGCAGTGTGCCTATTATCTCTTCACAGCATGGTTCTCTCTCCATCAGCATTCCTCCTTCCAATGCTTTAACTAGTTTACCTTTCTTTTAATTGTTAGTTATTAACCTCCTAATATGGCCCTAGAAAATTTCCCACCTTTAAACTCTACTCGCCACACTCAATTTGGCCAATCCTCCTCTAATGTACTGAACACCAATAACTTTAATTCCACTTAGTAATCTGAGCTAATAGGAAATCCTATTAAAAAGTTATGGGTGCAAGTTGTAGGGGATTCCAGATCAGGTCAAAATTGAGCTTCTGTGAAGTTATTGAGCATTGAATTGTCTTACTTCCTCTAGAGCTTCTTAAAGAAAAGCTCAAAGATGGAACTCCACCTTACTTGGTTTCTTCCTAGAAAAAAGAGTTACTTTCCCTGTTATGAAAAAATAGGACTTCGGTAAATGAAAACATGGTCTATATGAGGTTTTAGTCAACAGTGATGATGAGTTATTATGTAAGTTCTCTTGTTTTAATGTTACAAAGAAGATACTTGAGGCGAGACCTTAGAATGTCTATAACAAACCACTCCTTCTATAAGTGTGACACCCTGGTTTAATATGGAAGAAATCAAACAAGAACATATTCCAATCTAAATATTCATACATAGGGTACCACTGGAGTACTGGACAATTTGTGGTCTTATTCACCTGACTATCTTTATTAATAAGCCCATGTATAGATCAAGACACTATGAAAGGAAAGAAAATTAACTTTGCAAGGATCCATATTTTGTTAAGATTGGCAGATAACTTACCTGATGAAATACCAATTATTAGATTGGACAAGAACTTGGAACTTATGGAAGATTATTTAAAGTAAGTTGCGACTAGAAACCTATGTCTGAAATTTAAAAAAGAACGGAAACCTATAGGGAGAATTCTTAAATATGGTGAATACTAGGAATTGATGGAGTTAAATTTCATAGTACATTTAATAAGATCTACTAATGATATAGAATTTGAGACTCACAAGTTTAGTGAAAATGACGGGAGTGTTTTAGATGAGAATGAAGGAAGTGGGAACAACCAATCACAAATAATAAGCAACTAGTTACTTACAGAAGAGCAACCATATGATGAAATAGAATAAGCGAAAAATGAAACAATAAAAGTTGTTGACAATTTTACACTAATTAAGGTTCCAAATAAGTAGCTAAGAGAATCAGAGGGCAACAAAGAAGGATTTGAGCCTATCATCAGAAGAAAATAAAATAGAAAAAAGAAGCCTCCTTTAATGGAGTCATCCTTATGAAAATCATGGAATGGAATGTTAAAGGGGCTAAAGCTCTTTATAAAAACTGTTGATTGGAAATTTGGTTATGCATAATAAATTAAAAATTATTGGCATTTTGGAATCCCGCATGAAACATGAGAACTGTAATTTGCTCAAATTGTTAAATGGTCACTAAAAAGAGATTACAAACCATGTTCACCATCTTAGTGGTAGAATATTAAGCTCTTATTGCACATCATCATAAAATTCTTAACTGATCAAATTACTCTTCTAGAAGTGAAAAACAAAAGTTTTGGTAAAGAGACTCACATATCATTTATATATGCACATAACAATTCATATAGGAGATCTTTCATATAGAGCAAACTCAAATAATTAGTTTAAAATGTCTCAACTCTTTGGCTCATACCTGGTGATTTGAACTCTATCACTAGTTTTGAGGAAGCTGAGGGAAACAGATTACTAGGAGTGCCTTGTCATGATAATAGGAGATGCTTAGCTAAGATTCAAGTAATATATCTACCTTTTGGAGGAAATTTCTTCACCCAAAGCAATAATGAGGTCAGGGAAAACTTCATCAGGAAGAAGCTTGGTTACAGCTTGGAAAATCAATAGTGGTTTCAAATCTTCCCAATAAGCTTTATTTTATTCACCAACAGCAATTTATTTGATCACTCGACCATTATCACTTAAATAGACTCAGTAATTCTTAAAACTCCTTTTAGATTCTATAATTTTCTAACTGATTTAGCAAGATTTGATGAAGCATTATGGATTGGATTTAATGTAAAGATTAAAGGCTCAAAGTAGAGCATTTACACTAGAATGATCAACATAATCGAGCAAAAAATGAAAACCTTGTTTATTAGTAATAAGGGAAACACCCATCTCTTTCTAAACATAGCTAGAAAAAGCTTGAGGAAGTTCAATATGAGCTATATAATAATTCCACTGCTCAAAGCCTGTAGGAGATGGAGAAGAAAGCTATGTATAATTTCCCCAGGGCACTAAACTATGATTATTCACTTATGAAACAAAAATATCACATACAGTGGCTCAAAAATTGAGATAGGAACTCATCCTCTTATTATAAGGCTGTCATGTTCAGGAAAAACACCAATATAATTATTTCTTTAGAGAATGACACTCATAAGATAATCTCTCATCATCATCTGCTAGATGGGGATTTTGAATACTTCTTTAATATAATGAAAATGCCTACCATTGCTCATCAATCCAAACCTATTCTCAAGGAGATTATTAGAGATTGCCTTACACCCCATAAGATTGACTTATTAAGCAAACCATTAACAATTCAAGAGATAGAAAATGTGGTAAAAGCTTTGAACCACCACAAGGCACCTAGCACCAATGGCTTTAATATAAACTTCTTTATCAAAACACGGATAATAACTAAGTAGATGGTCACTAAGGCTATTCTTGAATTTTTTAGCAAGGGATCCCTTCTTACATAACTCAATAAGACCTTTATTATTGTCATTCCTAACGGTTGAGAACATAAATCTTTCTCATATGTTTCCCTATTGCATATTGCAATTCTATCTACAAACTAATTACCAAAATCATAGCTGACAAGCTAAAAAAGGTGCTCTAAAATTACATTGATCTCTAAATTGTGCTTACATTTTTAACAAAATTATTGGTGACAATATCCTTTTAATATAAGAGTTGATAAGGAATTATTCAAGGAAGAGCGGTAATAAGAATTGCTTGTTTAAAATAGATTTGAGGAAAGCATATGTGACAATGTGGAATGGGATTTCATCATCAACATTCTCACTGTGATGTAATTTCTAGAATCCTTTACTTAGTGGATTAAACAAGGCATTACCACCTTATCCTTTAACATATTGATCAATAGATAACCTACCAACGCTTTTAAAGGCATAAAAGGGATTCGACACACTTATCCTATATCACCATACTTATTTGCATTTGGTTATGGAAGTCTTCATTAGACTTCTTAGAAAAGTAATTGAGAGGTCCACTCATTCAAAGTTTCACTCCAAATGTAGGAAAATAGGAATCACTTACTTAAATTTTGTTGATGACTTGATATTCTTATCTAAAATTGACTCCAATTCAATGACAACTGTTATGACTTTGTTGTGTCTAATTTCTATTGGCTTTGCCTACCATCATATCTTGATTTTTCTTACAAATTCCTATGTTTTGATCCAAATAAGAGAAGAATTGAGTTAAAATGGTGTGAATATTGCATGCATGTTAATTGGATTATTTTGTGAATTTTGCACGAAAAATGAAAGTTCACATAAATTTTTCATAAAAAGAAGAAAAATAAAGAAAGGTGGTGACTAAACAAGTTAGTCACGGTGGTGACTAAACTTGCTAGCATCGTGACCAGCCCTTACAGTAGTCACAAACAAAGTCACCCCTACTCTAATTCGTCTACTTGTTACGTGGCATCTGCAGGTTCAAGATTCAAAAACCTAGACCTAAAATGAGACTACAAATAGAAAGAAAATAGGAGGGTAGTGACACATTCTAAATTATTCTATCATTACACACCCCACAGACTCATTCAAGGATAAAAACAGAGAGAAAGAAAGAAGACAGAGAAGAGAGGAGAGAAAGTAAAGATTAGTCTAGTGAGGTGAAGAAGAAGAACAGCAGAGAGGTGGAAACAACTTGAGCATCCAATCATCTGGGTCAGAACTAAGCAGAAGCAAAAGGCAAGAACTAATGCTGAGAGCTTGAGAGTACAAAAGATCAACACAACTCTCTCATCTGAGAACTTGTTTGCATTTTTACTGAACTTACTCCACTATTAGTTGATAGACTCATACTCTGTTAGCTTTTGATAGTTCATTTCATTTATTCACTTAGTTTATTGCTTTAACACTTCTCTTATACTGATTAAGATGGGATTAAAGTATTTGAATATGATGAATCTTGTTATTTCCATGATGGGCTGATCTCTTTTTCTTAAGGATTAATGTAGCAACTTTAGTCATATATGCATGATTAAAGGACTGTGCTGTTGTCTTAGGTTTGCTATAGTTTCTAAACTGAATGGATGTAATAGCATGACCAAAATTTGCATCATTTTGGTATTAAACGAAGGATCGAGAGAAGAAGTTCAATATGGAAAAAGAAACCATAGATGCTTAGATTAAGAACTAAAAATATATTATCTTTAGTGATAATTAGTAGTCAAGTTTTCATAATTAATTTGGATGATAACTTGTTGAATGTGAAAGTTAGACTTAGTTTATTATTCGAGTTAATCTTAGAACCTAATTGTTAATTTTACTAAGACGACTACCCAATCATTTCCTTTTAGTTATGCATAGGAGATTAAATTTGTGAAATTAATTCTTAAAAGTTTTACACCCTAATTAATCTATTCATTTTTATTTCCAGTTAATTCTATTTACTTTTCAGTTTAATTTTGTGATTTTCTTTAAAGCATTCACTCAACAAATCAGGATAGAATGTTTCATCTGTTTTTATTTTTTGTTTAAGGTTAATTTAAGTGGAACCATTTCACGTCCGTGGGAGTCAACCCTGGGTAATAAACTATAACTACCTCGTATACTTGCCAATAAGATAGCCTAGGTATTTTTAGAACTTATTTTGGGCACAACTAGTTTTTAGTGCATTACTTGAGAGGTGTTTAACGTTTAGACTTAAATTAATTTTGATTTTTTGTCTGTTCATACTAATATTTTTGTCGTGTTATTTCATTGAGTTATTTTAGCAATTTTCTTATTAATTCACTATTTTTTATTTGGTTTATGCGAGGAAGGAGGTCTTGGGAAAGCGAAATTGCTCCTTTTATTGAAAATTTACATCAGATAAGAGGACTCAAAGGGACTTTGAAGATAATCTCGAGGAACCCAAGCCTGAAGATCAAGAGATGGGTGAAAAGCAGCCAGTAATGAAGGAGTATGTTAGACCAGTAATTAGTACTACCACTTCATGCATACGTTTGGGAGAGGCAGCCAAAAACTATGAATTGAAGAGCATTCACTACAACATACTGTCATTGTTCTATGAGGTTCCCAATGAATACCCTTTAAACTTCATTCGGGAATTCTACACCACTCTACAAACATTCCCATTGGATGGTTAAATAAAGATCAACTCAGGATGAGGTGCTTCCCATACACATTAAAGGATTAGGCCAAGGCGTGGCCCCTTTGACCTGGTTCATTAACTATATGGGAGGAAGTGTACAACAAATTCATGGGAAAGTTCTATTCCCATCAAAAGACTTATAAGTTACAAATGAAGATAGCAATCTTAACTCATATGGAGGGAGAGCCATTCCATAAGGCATGGGAACGCTTCAAACTCTTGCACATACAGTGTCCACACTATCATTTTCCATTTCACATGTAGAAACAATTCGTCTATAAAGGATTAACATAATAGTGTCAGTATATAGTGGACAATATAGAAGGAGGGGCTGTGGAAGAGAAGAAGGCCAAAGAAATATATGAAATCTTCAAAATGTTGGGGGCCAATTCTCGATAAAAGAGTGTGAGGGGAAAAAGAGTTGGAGTTCATGAAGTGAGCTCGAATCAAGAACTGGCTATGTAGTTAGCTGAGTTAACAAGGCATGTAAAGATGCTAACTACAAGACTACCCTAAAACGTTCCAAAACAAGAGGTATGTGGTATATATGGAACTTTTGGTGATGAAGCTAATGTTTGTTCATATTTTTATGAGCCTTTTGTAGATGGGTAAGAACAAGTGAACTCACTAATGGTTTTCAACCAAGGGAGCAAAATGACCTCCATTCAAATATTTTTAACCGTAGTTGGAGAAACCACCCCAATTTTTCATAGAAGAACAATAATCCACTAGTACAGCCCCAACCACAGTACCAAAATTTTCAGAGGTCAAATTATTACCAAGGGAAATACTCACTTTAAAACCTACCAAGCAAGCCTTTTATGAAGGAAAGCCCGAATGCATTTATTCAGATCACAACTCAAAATTAGGATACGAACAATAAGAGATTCAATTCTTTAAAGGTGTCTTTAAAGAGGATTGAGATCCAAGTAGGGCAACTCGCTGCTCAAATGCACAACAATCAAAAAGGGAAGTTGCTCAGTCAACTTAAGCACGCCCAAGCAGTTAATATTTTGAGAAGTAGTAAGGTGGTTAAAAATCATGTTGAGATCCCTTCTAATCTATCTGTTGCAGGTAATTAAGAGGAGAAGAGACTCACTAATAAACAAGGTGAGTAGAATGAAGAAAGCAATGGGCACGACAACTTTTCAAGTCACACTTAGAAAGGTGAAAAACTAGGGCATGCAACCGAATGCAATGAAGGACAAAGATTACATAAGGTGACTAATCCTTATAGACCATTGATCCCATATCTAAGCCACCTTAAGGACTCGAAACAAGATAAGCAATTTTCTGAACAATATAACATGTTTTCTAAAGTTAATATTAATATGCCTTTGTTAAGTGTGATTAGAAACATTCTAACTTATATGTAGTTCTTTAAGGAACTCAGCACTAAAAAACAAAAGTTTAAACCAAACGAGAAGGTGATAATTTCAGAGGTTGCAAGTGCAGTTTTTCAGTATCAATTACCCCCTAAATTGAAGGACCCAGGGAGTTTTCTTGTGCAAGTATCAATGGGTAATGGCGATGAGGTTAAGGGTATGCTTGACCTTGAAGTGAGTATAAACCTTATGCCTCACTCTATTTATGAGAAACTAGATCTGGTATGGTTAATACCTACCAATATGTGCTTACAGTTAGTTGATAGGTCAATCCGTTATTCGAAAGGAATAATGGAAGAGTGTTAGTAAAGGTTAGGGGATTGATTATCCCTCTAGACTTTGTGGTCTTAGACAAAAGAGGTTAAACAATAAGGGAAGGAGCACACGATACTCCTAGGGAGGCCTTTTTATGAGCACTACCAATACCTTGAGTGATGTGAAGAACGGGAAATTGAGCATGACTGTATTAGAAGAAACAATAGAATTTTCAATCTTTTATGTTAAACACATTCCTACTACTACTACCGGTGAAGAATGCCCTAAGCTAGGCTTGGTGAAAGAAATTGATAAGAGTTGTCAATTGCTAGACAATGTAACTAAGGGAGAGGTTGGAAAATTCTTAGAGAAAAAGCCCAATAAAGAGAAGAAAATAGTGGAGTCAGTCACTTTGGGCGCTCCACCTTGAGCATGAAGGTTGAGGTGTCTAGCTAAAAGACATTAAAGAAGTGTTAAATAGAAAGCAACCTAAATAATTTATGTTCTTTTTTTTCATTATGTGTTTGTTATTCCTTTTTAGTGAAACTTGACTTAATTTGTTTGTTTTGTGTGCACAGGCCTACTTTTCAATCTCTTCTATTTGTCTTTCCTTACGGCTATTCTCCACTCCTCAATGTAGGAAGCCATGCTCCATACCGTATTAACTTAGCCCACACTTTTGTATCATATTTCTATCTTTATTCTTTTTATTAGTTTTTATACTTGTTAGTTTAATGTCTTTTAGTTTTAATGCTTGTCCTTTCTCATGTTATTTTGTGTTTTAGATCCCTCGTCTACTCTTTTGTGTCATATTAGGAACAATGTGATGTTTAAGTATGGGGGGGAGTATTAGTTTTTAAAAAATTATTATTTTTTATAATTGTGTGTTTTTGCCATCTATAGTTAGAGATGCATGGTTACTAAATGAACTCAATCTAAATTAGAAATGCATAATATGAGTGAATGAGTATACTTACACGTTTAGGTTGATTGACTTGGATTTCGATTAAAGGGACATTAGATTGTTGTGATAGACAAATGAAACTTTTCATTTGGTAAGAATTTGAGCTTTTTTTGAACTATTTAACACCAAAACACCAAATTCAAGTATTCTTTTCTGAGATTGTTCTTTCATGATTATAGAAATCTAGAACTTGCTTGCAAATACTAGTTCAGATTACTTAATCTCGTGCAAATATTGAAATGAGGAAGGCAATTAGGACATACCCTTTTTGCTTAAAAAGCCACGGTAATTTTACCCTTAGTGAACCCCGTTTAAGCTTCACATTAACCATTTCTTCTTTAAACCTAAATGTGAGCCTCAACCTTGATTATTTAACTTTTTCATCATACCTACCATAAGGACGAATTGAGCATTTGAATGGGTATGATTGGGCTTAGGGAATAATTGCTTAAATAAGTGTAAGGGACTCATAGGATAAAGTTGGCTTTTAAGTTAGGAATAGGTATGGTTGTAATAATTTGTATCTCTCCTCTAAATTTTACCTCACCTAAACTTGATTTTGTTTTAAATATAAAAATATAAAAAAAGAAAGAAGAAAAGAAAGAAAGAAAAAAGAGTAAAGAAAAAAATAAATAGAAAAGGAAAAGGAAGGAAGAGAAAGTAAGCAAAAAATGAAGAGGAGAGAGATAAAAAGGGGAGTGATAACCTTGTTAACTTGAAGGGAAAGAATTGAGTGTTTTATGCTTCATTATTTGTATTACTTTAAATGCTCAATTTGTTCTGTGGTTTTAAATTGTGATTTTCCTTTTTCCTACCCTTAGCCCAGCCCCATTATAGCCAAAATAAAGACTTTCATATTGATGTTTGTGTTTGATATGAATGGTGGAGATTGGATTAGTAAGCTAGCCTATGGTAGATCCCTTACATGAAATGAATTATGAGTGAGATATCCTACCTTTGAATGCTTAAGAGGATGGAGAGTGGAGTGGGTGTCTATCAAACTTGTTGATGGTTCTTTGAATTAAAGTACTTCTTGATTTTTGCTAAGCATGTAGAGAATAGTCTATTTATGGAATATTATAAGTTTCAAGTTCGCAAGTTACGTTTATTGAAATGATGATTGATATCTTTGACTATTGTTTGCAAAAATTGTTTTTATTGTTTGTTCTTTTATAGTCTAGTGTTCTTTATTTTGCTTTAGGATAAGTATAGTTTAAATGTGGGGAAATTTTTGTGTCTAATTTCTATTGACTTTTCTTGCCTTCATATATTGATTTTGGCTACAAATTCTTATGTTTTAATCCAAATGAGGGATGAGTTGATTGAAAATGATGTGAATATTAGATACATGTTAATTGGATTATTTTGTGAATTTTGCATGAAAATAAAAAAGAATAAAGAAAGGTGGTGACTAAATAAGTTAGTCACAGTGGTGACTAAACTTGTCACCACCACCAGCCCTCACAGGGGTGACAAACAAAGTCACTCCCATGAAATGTCTTTCCTCTAATTCGTCTACTTATTACATGGAATTTGTAGGTTGAAAGCTTGAAAACCTACACCTAAAATAAGACTAAAAATAGAAAGAGGAGAGGAGGGTGGTGGCATATTCTAACTTATTCTATCATTATACACCTCACAGACTCATTCAGGGGCAAAAAAAAAGAGAGAAAGAAAGAAGACAAAGAAGAGAGGAGAGAAAGTAGAGTCCAGTCAGGCGAGGTGAAGAAGAAGATCAACAGAGAGGTTGAAACAGCTTGAGCATCTGATTATCTAGGTGAGAACTAAGCAGGAGAAAAGGGTGAGAGCCAATGCTGACAGCTTGAGAGTGTAGGAGATTACCACAACTCTCTTATTTGAACACTTGTTTGTTTATTCTATTTATTATTTCTTTATTGTTTTACTGAACTTATTGCTCTGTTAGTTGATAGAGTCACACTATGTTAACTTTTAAAAGTTCATTTTAGTTATTCACTTGGTTTATTGCTTTAATACTTCTCTTATACTATTTGCTTATTCTAATTATTATTTCTTTATTGTTTTACTAAACTTATTCCTCTATTCATAACTTTTGATAGTTCATTTTAGTTATTCACTTGGTTATTACTATAATACCTCTCTTACACTGATTAAGATGGGATTGAAGTATTTGAATATGATGAATCTTGCTGTTTTCATGATGGGTTGATCTCTTTTTCTTGAGGATTAATGTAGAAATTTTAGTTAAATATGCATGATTGAGGGACTGTGATGTTGGCTTATATTTGTTATAGTTTCTAAACTAAATGGATGTAATAGTAAGAACAAACTTTACATCATTTTGGTATTAAACGAAGGATCAAGAGAAGAAGTTTGATATGGAACGAGAAACTATAGATGCCTAGGTTAAGAACTAGAAATATATTAACTTAAGCTGTAATTAATAGTCAGGTTTTCATAATTAATTTGGATGATATCTTGTCAAAAATGAAAGTTAGAGTTAGTTTATTATTTGAGTCGATCTTAGAACCCAACTGTTAATTTTAGTAAGAAGACTACCTAATTATTTCCCCTTAATCACACATATGAGATTAAATTAGTGAAATTAATTCTAAAAAATTTTCCATTTCGATTAATTTTGTTTAGTTTTCAGTCTAATTTTGTGATTTTCTTTAAATCCTTCACTCAATAAATTGGGATAGAATGTTTAGGATTGCATCTATTTTTATTTTTTGTTCAAAGTCAATTTGAGTGGACCAATTTCACCTTTATGGGAGACGACTGTGGGTAATCAACTACAACTACCTCGTATACTTGTGAGTAGGATAGCCTAGGTATTTTTAGAACTTATTTTGGGCATAACAGACTATTCTTAAAATGTTCAACAGACTTTTGGGGTTTGAGGTTTACTATAGCAAGAGTGGAATTTACTTATCTAAAAGTGCAATGAATTAGGAACAAAACATTAAGGCAATCATTAGCCTTAAGCTACATCATTTTCCTATGCCATACCTTGGCATTACAGTGTTTAATTCAAGAATGGCTTTAAGAGATTTATCAACTTTATTTGATAAAATAAATAGTAGAGTAACAAGTTAGGGTGTCAAAAAACTTCCTTTTGCTAACAAAGGACAACTCATTACATCAGTGCTGAGTTTCATCAACGTTTATTCGGCTGCTGATGTTGCTTTTACAATTTCTATCATAAAAACCATTGATAAGATTTTTAAGAAATTCGTATGGTCAAGTAGCAAGGAAATGAAAAAGAAGAATATAATTAAGTGAACTAAAGTACGCACTCCAAAGGATGAAGTTGGCCTAAGCCTTATTCCCCTTAAAACATTGAACATGGTTATTCTTACTAAAAGAGTTTGGAGATTACTAGAGGACAAACAAACCTTGTGGTCTAAATGTATACATTAATTCTACGTTAATGGAAAAAGCATATGGAACTTTCAACTCAGAGCAGCTACTTCCATAATAATGAAATTCCTCATAAAAATTAGGGATAAGATCATGTTGGAGTTTGTGAATCTAATTGGCAATGGGAAAATAATAAAGTTTTGCACAAAAATTGGTTGTCTATAAGGCTACTAGATAACTAGAGCTTTGTAACAACCCTAAAATCACTGGTACAGTAAGAGGAAACAATAGCTATAGTAGTTACCAACAAGAAAATCATTAGAGAAACTCTAATTCTTAACTTCATTAGCTTATAAATCATCCAAACTAGCTTCAAAGATGAAGAGGATGTCATAATCTAGAAAAGCACAACACTAGGAAACTTTACCAATCATTCTTGTAGAAAGTTTTTTCTAGGAAACAATTTTAAGATCCCATGGAATAAGGTTATTTTTTTCAAGTACTACCTTGTGCATCCATTACCTTAATGATGACCATGAAATGCAAGCTACCTATAGTTGACAGATTGGCTAAGTTCTTGATCCTACCTAACTGATGTATTCTATTCAAAAGGGCTGAAGAAAGCATCATTTCTTTATTTTTTTTCAATGTGATTACACCAAGGAAAGCTAGAAGAAGATGCTAAGTAAATGTAACATATCTAAATCCCCAAGGAACTGGATATAGATAACTAAATGGTGTTCTAACATTAAACACGCTAATGATGCCAAGAAATGGTACTTTTGCTTAACCTTTTCATATCTTGTTACAACTATATAGGATGAGAGGAATAGGTGAATCTTCCATGACACCAGTAGGGATAAGGAAAAAATTGACAGGGAACTTATGTAGAGGATTAGAGTCCATATCAACCTCTTCAAGAACAAATTTAAAGATAAAAATTATCTATGTGACATATGGAAAGTGTAAAACCTCAATGCATAATGAAATGAGTGAATATGTCATAGTTATATCAGAGTTTGTTAAGTATTAATTGTTCTTATTCTAGGAGCTTCATGGTCTGTAATTGACAACTCTCTTATATTCTTTTTGCTTGCCTTTCAAGGATTTGTTTGTTTATATTTCTAAAAAAATTAATGTTAGGTTGAAAAGAAATTAAGGATAGAAATAATTGGATAGATAGATGATGAAGGACATAATCAAAAATTGGAAAAAGGATGAAACCACTTAAAAACTGACTCACAAGGAATTAAAACCCTATGATCATCTTCAAATGAATCAAGAAAACTTGACTTTAACGAAATACTTTGATTAGAATCAATGTTACATAAATTTTCATAGCCATAATTTGGTTTAATAAGATCATATTATGTTCTAGCTAAAGAACCAAGAGGAAATTCTCACAAAAAGTGAAGAAAACTCTTAAATTGATTTCTATATTGATGACCCATGAATTACATCAATAAGATAGCTTTTTATAGGAATAAAATCCCTAAGAACTATAATCTTAAAAGTAAGATAAAACTAGAGTCCTAAAGGAACATTCCTTATCATGTGTAATAAGGATTTAAACACTAACTAATATTACTTTAACTTTGGATTCTAGGAATTCTATTTCATTGCATATCATAAGGAATCCTAACCATATTAGAAATATAAGGAATCCTAATCAGATTAGAACTTAACCATATACCATGTCCTAACCTAAATAGAAAACTAAAAAAACTACAAAATATTATTTATATTTTTATTTATACATAAATATATTTATAATGTAAAATTTCTAATATAATATGTCTAAAAAATAAATAAAATTTGAAATAATTATAGCATGGTTTAGGCTTTATAATTAAGTTACAACTCAATTACAATAAAAATGTTGACTAATAAATAAAATAAAACAAAGATTTTAAAACCAAACCAAACCAGTAGGTTCTTTGGGTAAATTTAGAACTGATCAGTTGTTCGACTAGGTTTATATTGATAAACGTTATAAATTAAAAATATTTTATTTTTTTCTAAACCTTAACTAGTAAAAAAAATCATAACCTTATCCTCTTCACTTTCTTCTTCAATTTTTTTATTTTTCAAACTCTATATCCAACCAAACTTCAACTTTTTATTGACACTTATAGTTTTGTTCAATCTTAGACATGTTTCCACCTCCATTCAAACTCAATCTCTTCAATAACTTTTTAGTTTTGTACTTTTGTTCAACCTCTTTAGTAACAAATAGAGAAGTTAAAAGGATTAGTCGATTAAGGGTAATTTTCTTTTCACTTTTCAAACTTTCATCGATATAAGGATTAAGGTATCTATATTTTTAGACTTTAATCTTCTTTCTTATTGTTTTCATCTTTCTTCTTTCAATATTTACTTCATTATTTAACTAGGTTGTGAGTTATGATTTGTGAATTTATTTCAAAGACATTAAGTTTACTAGGTAGTGAATTTATGGTTGAAGCTTTTAGGCATAGAAACTATTAAGTCAATGAGACTTCACTCCTTCTATTGATTTTGATGAAAGTCAAATAATAATAATAATAATAGAAGAGTGTGTGAACTATTTTGATAAGTTTATTATGTGTGCAGATAAATGTAAGAGGAACAAATCATCAAGTTAAGACGATATTCAAACAAAGTCATCAGAAGAGGCAAAGTCATCAGACGAAGCGAAGTCATCAGACGAAGCAAAGTCATTAGACGAAGCGAAGTCATTAGACAAAGAAAAGTCATCAGACGAAGCAAAGTCATTAGACAAAGTGAAGTTATTAGACAAAGGAAGTCATTAGATGAAATGAAGTCGTTAGATGAAACGAAGTCATCAGACGAAGCGAAGACATAAGACAAAGCAAAGACATAAGACGAATTATAAAAAAATTAAGACATTATAATTGAAGAACAACTTCAACAACAGTTAGTTAGTTAGTTGGAGTTAGTTACAAGACTCAACTAACAACTGATCTCTGAAGATTCTACAAGTAGTTTTCAAGACGTTGGAGATTTAGACTATAAATATCACTTATAGTCATAAACAAAAAAATATACAATATACACAAGACATAACCTTACAACTTTGAACCTTCAACTATCAATTCTTTACTTACGATACTGTAAAAAATAGCTTGAGTGAAAAGAAGAAAGAAGAGAGATCAAGTTGACATGTAACGTGAGTTTAGAAAACTAAAAAAAAATTTCAGTGAAAGGGAAGGTTAAAGCCTAAAGAGGCTAAGATAGCAGATAAAGAATACTTTGTGAAAGAGAGTTGAGGAGGCTCTTGAAGTGTGAAATAATATTTGTAAAAGTTGAAAGAGATAGTGAAATCTCATACATACTCTGAGGACTAAGGTTAAGGGTGAACCAGTATAAATCGCAGTGCCATATTCTCTAACCTTTATCTCTTTAATTTCATGTTGTTAGAAGAATAGATACTACTTCTACTGTTGCATTACTCAAACAAATTAAGGGCGTTGTTCTGTAAATTGTCTGAATCTTTCAAGAAAATCAAGAAGTTTTTAAAGATTTCAATTGTAACATCCCGTTTTCATATAACGGGTCGGATCAGGGAAACGGGTATATGAGAAGACCAATCAGAGAAGTTAGGACAAACACATCTCATGCTCATGCATTTGTGAAAATGTGATTTTTGCGCAAGAAAATATCTGTACATGCATTCATGACATATTCCCGGTATAAGTATAAATAAACAGTGATTTTTCAAAAATAGACATGGTGTGTGTAAAATTGAATTGGAGAGGGTTCTAGTGGTTTTCCAA
>JANIIA010000001.1:13042141-13060256 GCA_027478495.1 Erythroxylum alaternifolium
ACCTCTCCAATTCAATTTATCACTTACAATTCTTATTTTTCAAAAATCACTTCCTTCACACTTATACCGGGATAATTTGTCATGAACGCACGTACACAAATCCTTATATATACATATCTCACTATTCACTACTGCATGAGCATGAGATGTGGTAATTTACCATACCTGGACCCGTTTCTTTGGTCCGACCCGTTCTCTGGAAACGGGATGTTACAACAATGATACTTTTGGAGCATAAGCTCTAAAGATTTCATAAAAAGATTTATTTGTAAACCTTAGTAAGGGGTCCCTTACCTAAACTACTCCATCCATCAAGTGGGATACATTTGATAATCAGGAAGATTCTCAACAATGTTGCTAGCTCTTTTAAAGTTGCAACTCAATTACCTTCAGAGATAACGTCACTCAACTTTATTTAAAGAGGAATCCTTAAGGTACGAGAGTGTAAATCCATACTTAAGTGTATAGGATCAAGATTGGACTAATTGTTAAACTAAAACTAGGTGCTCTTCCCCTTCCCTATCAAACATTTGAAAGAAGATGAAAGTTAAGTTCTAAGTCTAAGCATCTAAATCAAGTGACATTATTGGTCCCTGTTCTCCTTGAGCTACCAAAGTTAGGTACAGAGAGGTAATATTCATGCATCTACTTTGACCAAAGTGCATTCCTATTGTTAAAAAGAGTCTATATCCTCTCGGCAAGTAATGTATATTTTATAGCCTATAGAGACATAAGGCCCAAAACTCCTTCTTGTTTAGGTAGACATAGATCTTTCCATTTGATTTTTTCACCTTTAAGGTTATCAAGTTTCCCATACCAAAGGTAATTCCTTATAATCTTCTCAATCTCTTTATGATCCTCTTAAGGAGAATCAAATGGGAGCTTTAGTAAATATGGTTCCTTTCAAAATATTCATAATCAATTACAATATCTTAGCTCCAGACAATGTTCTATTTTTCCACAATTGACCTTGTTTTTAATGGAATCTAACAAAGGTAAGCAATTATCATGTATAGGTTTCTTAGTGGTCATAAGAACCCCCAACTATTTGAAAGGTGCTTGTTACAAACTTAGCCCTACAATGGATCTAAATTTCAATGTTCTTAGAGTTGTAAGAGACGTAAATCTTACTCTTTTCCTTGTTCACCATCAACCCTGAAAACTTCAATAATTGGTTAAAAAAGGTGACCAAAGTCTCCAGAGAATTAGGATATACACTAACAAACAACATTAAATCATTTGTGAATGCTAACTGAGTTATTTTTAATCCACAAAACTTATGGTGATACATAAATCATAAATCAACATTAGTTTTGACTCTAAGAAACAAGAAGAATACTTCAACGGCTAAGGAGAACAGAAAAGGAGGCAATAGGTCTCCCTATCTTATATCATTTACACCATTGAAGCAATTGAAGGAAGATCTGTTCACTAGGATACTGCATAAAGTGATGGTTAATAGTTATGCATTAGTGTGTGTTTTTCCAAGTATTTGACATAAGTTTCTTGTATAATAGGTCATTATTGTTATGTTTTAGGATTTATTTTGGATGTTTTTTCAGTTTGATCTTCATGTTTATTCTTTTACGTTTGATGTTGATTTAGGGTAAGAATTGATCATTTTGATGTAGGAATGGAGGGTGGCCACCTTTGAGATTGAGCTAGAGACTAATAAAGGAGAAGAGAAGTGAGGATTAATAACACAGGAACCTACGATCGTGGGATTCATGGTAATTCCCATGATCGTGGAATGCCTAGCCCCAAGATACACACGAGTTTAATTTATTTTTTGGTTTTATGACTATATAAAGACATAAACCCATGTGGAAAAAGATAGGATCATGGAGACTTACCTCCTTGAGTAAAAACATAGGTTTATAGTCTTGGGAGATGTAGAAAATCAAGGTTTTCCATTTTAAATTGGAAAAAGAGCACACCAATGCCAGATTTTCCAGATTCAGGCAAAGAAAAAGATGAGTTTGGTTTATTTAGTTTTCTTTTGTTTTTCTTTTCTAGCATTTGTATGATAGATTATTTGATTGTTGGGGATGTTAATGACATCATAAGTGGATGATTTATTTATAGAGATTACTTTTAAACTTCTTGTTGAACTCCTATTTTGTTTATTTGAATGAATGATGTTTTTGATAAATGATGTACTTATACCTTGCGTAGATTAAGTTAGGTAATTTGTGTAGGGTTGTATAATGAGAATTGGCACTCTATAGACTTACATTCATCAAGTTAATTGATTAGTTAGAAAGAGATATTGGCTTATTAGTTAATCACCCATAGGATAACTTAATAACTAGTTAAATTGGTGGATTGATTTTGTAGATTGAGAGATTGCCTAATCATCTCCATTTAATTTGGCTAGGGACAATTAATTACACCTTGAGAGAGGGTAGTTAATACATTAGGACATCTTAGGTCAGGCACAATTTAGTTAAGAAAATAAAAGGGAGATAAGATAAGGAAAAAGTGATCTTTGATTATTAAAATCTTGAATTCCAAGTTTTTACATTTTTTTGTTATCATTTGTGCATTATTAGTTGTTTAATTAATTTAATTTTTAGTTTATTTCCATAAAAATTTGGTTCTTAAATAAAGACCCATCTGAATTAAATAGCGCCTAAACACAATCCTTGTGAGATCAATATTTGCTTTGCAATTTTAAGCAAAAAACTAGCAGTTTGTTTTGTAATCAACATTCATCATTAGTAGACATTGTACTTTTTCTAGATTAAGTCGTCAAACAAACATTGGTTGTATAATCAGAGTCCTTAGAATCAACCTCATTGTTATCTGAATCTCCCTTAGCAACCAGTATGGCTCTTTTAAGCTCATTGATAATGTTAAATTAAGCAAACATATCATGAATTGATTCACTTTCATCAAACATATCATGAATAGATTCACTTTCATTCATTTTAAACAATGCATATTAAGTAGTTACTAAATCTACCTTAGATTATTTTGCTTGAGAGGTACCTCCATGAGTTACCTCAAGAAGATCCGAAATCTTCTTAACAATTTTAAGCCCAAGACACCAGTTGTGTTCTTGAGATAGCAAGACATTTTGAATTCAATTTTTAGGAGATTTATTTTTCTCCATCTTCCTCCATAGTGAACTCAAACTTTG
Source organism: Erythroxylum alaternifolium (assembly GCA_027478495.1). NCBI lineage: Eukaryota > Viridiplantae > Streptophyta > Magnoliopsida > Malpighiales > Erythroxylaceae > Erythroxylum > Erythroxylum alaternifolium. The sequence continues at coordinate 13,045,284 of JANIIA010000001.1, forward strand.
GGATTTCTTTTTTAGTACCATCAGCATTTATATATGTACACTTGTGAGAACCATTTTTTTTAATCAACCAAACCTCATAGTATTTAATTCAATCCAATCAGCTATGTGTTCTTTCTACCAACCATAATGTCTTCCATTAAACAAGGGAGGGCATTGATTAGAGTAGCCTTCTTTAATCTTATCAGGTGTTTAGATCATTTTGGATCTTTCTTTAGGTTATAGCCTATATCAAGAAGAACCTACTCTAATACTAACTATTAAAATGATCAAGGAGTACCTGGGGTGGGTAGGAATTAAGTAATATGTTTTGGTTAAGTTCTTAACCAAAATTTAAAAACAAAATGTAAATAATTGAGACACATTATTTTTACGTGAAAAATCTCCTTGACTCTACAAGAGGAAAATTCATGACCTAATAGGAGTTTCAAATGATTCAACTATTATAAGAGACAACTTAATGTTACATGTAGATTTTAATCTACCTTACTCCCCTAACTAATGAAGTATTACACTCACAATTTTCAACTCTCCAATAGTCAATCCCGACTATTACTACTCTCTAAACACATAATTCCTTAATTCTTACAATATATTGAAATAAACTTACCTTAAATGCTTCCTAGAAAAACAAAAAGGTACAATAAAACCTATGAGAGAACTCGAGATGCAATGGAGAATATGCACACATATAAGAACGGTAAATGGAAGTCATATAATATTTTATATGTGTGTGTTAAATGCTCAATATGAATGGCCTAATTTTATGTCATGCCCAATCTCTTATTTACACATTTCCTATAATAGTGACTAATTTAGAAATGAGAAGATAAACCTAAAAATGATAAGATCATGCCAAAGCAAATTTTATCAAATGTATCTTAACAAACACTACAATAAAATAGACTATTAGCTACTTTTTTTAGCGAAGAATTGAAATTGTCTCCAAATGTAAACTTTTACTGACGATTTAGTATTTTGTCACCAAAATTCGCTATTTTCGTGATGTTAAAGTAAATCGTCACTAAAGTAGATTATTTGGCTACGATTTTCTGGAGTTGTCACTAAAAGTGGCTAATTTTGTGACAATTTACTCATGTCATTGCCAAAGATCTTGCTTTTGTTGACGATAACGTAAAACGTCACTAAATATTGGAACTTTTTATGACAAAATATATAATTTATGGCCAAATGTGAACTTTTAGCACTAAACATTAAAATCGTCACGAAGAATGTAGATTAACAAAGTATGTATTAATAATGTTAATTTGATAATTTTTTAATGGTAAGTATGCTTAATATTCATAAGTTAATTTAATAATTTTCTATAAATTATCGTTTTGGATATAAAAAGATAAACAAACCTAAAATTTTACATATTAATAAGATTAAAAATAATAAATTTAAGTTGACTACTATTCTTAATCATTAATATTTATTAACGATAAAAAATAATACATAAAAATATTGAAAATTGTAAGCAATATAACATAATGATGTATGTAGGTAAGTATTACAAGATTGTAATTAAAAGTTTAACAATTCTTATAAACATAGAACAACAACAATAACAATAACAACAATAATAACAACATCACTACTCAGTATGAATCCCACTAATATGCGGGATCTAGGAAGGTCCAATAGTACACAGTCTTACCCTAACTAGTAGAGAGGTTGTTTCCAAAATTCTTACAGACATAATAATAAATAGAGTTTCATGCTTATTCCATCAAAAAGGAAATGAAATAATTATTTTTTTGATTCCAAGTGACATAAGAGTCAGTAAAGGTAAATGGGTTTGCTATGTCTAGATTCCCAAGAAGGATCCTTGCATGTTCGAAGGCATCAAATGAAAACATCAAAGATATTCCATTAGGTGTTGGGTTATTGACACCTTTTTCCAATAGCTTCTTGGCTATAACTAAACTTGCAAAGGATACAGTGAACAAATCCCCAGATGAAGTATGGATCATTGAATTAGATGAACTACCAGTGTGATGCGTTTCATGATCGCAAGGTTACGTATGTTAAGTTTTAATATTTATAATCTCGATATTTTTACAAGCGCATGGGTCGTTCGCGTAGTACTTAAGGTATCGTTCCCACGAGGACGGTTAATCTAGTCCAAAAATCTAAGATCGGAGCCTATTAAAATAATATTTAACAAACAATAAATTTTACCACGGGGACTAACTGAATCAAATAACCACATCAACTAGCAAAACAATAATTGACAATTAGCACTTAATTAAAAACAATCACGATGATGATTAACAATTTTAAATAACAATTAATGGAAATTTATTGATTTGTTGAACAATGATCGTACACCCTAAGATTCCACCTAATGAGTTTACCAGAAGAGAGAAAGGGAAAAGTTATATATCCTTAATGTCAACCTATCTTATTACGATTTATCAAATTAACGATTCTAGATGATCCTAGGGTTAATTACTCTCTCTCAAGTTATAATTGAACCCTAAAGCATAAACCCTAATCAAATTATGGTAGTTGTAATCTCTCAATTACCAACCTATCCAAAACCTAATTAATTCTTAAGTTCTCTAATAAACAATTGGAAACCTAAATGTGATCTCTCTATACAAGATTTACCAACTTGATTTAATTCTGAATCTATTAATTTACCTAACTCTCGTTAGCCCAAATTAATTGTTTTCTCTCGATTCACCCTCTCAGTTTATTATCGGGATATAAAGTGTAGAATAAATCACAATTAATTCAATAAACACATAAAACAATCAGATTTCATTAAATCAACAATAATAATCCAAAGGTAAGTATAGAACATCAACCACAATACGAGTCTATAGTTAACTATATGCCAATTCTATAATCGAATAAAACTAAAATTCATAGGAACAAAACTCGATGGGATGATGGGAGGTTGCGACTTTGAAAAGCTTCTTAATCCAGGAAGCACGTCGTGTCTGTGTCATCTTCCTCTTCTCTATTCCTTTGTTTCTTTCTCGATCTCTCAAGGTTCTCTTTTAAGGTTTCATTTTTGGTGGCTGATCAAGGCTCTTCTAAGGCTGCTTCTTTTGTCCCTTAATGTTATATTTATACCTTGGAAGCCCTAGGGTTGATTCGGGGTCGAAACGATCCTAAAAGTCTTGCAAAACTTGAGTTTTTGTGTCAGCCTGATGTAGACCACGATTGTGGGTAGCGACTAACCCTCTCTTTCATGACTGTGGCCTAAAGTGCATGATCGTCGCCTAGCATAAAGCTCTCTATCACGATCGTGGCCCAAAGTGCACGATCGTAGCCTGGGTTCTGTCAACTCGCCTATTTTTGTTATGATCGTGGCCTGTTGTGCCATAATTGTGGGATGTGTTTTTGACCTGAAACTCTTCAAAACTTCTCCGTTCTTCACCGTTTACCTGTAACACTATCAAATACATCAAGGTACCTCAAAAATATAATATTTAAGCTCAAAGACTCATACCAACCCATAAAAACATTAAACACATAAACTAACACAATTAAAACATAAATACACACTAAACACTTAAATTAACATTAAATACTTAACAAATTAAACCCTAAAATATAATGCAAATCACAACTATCAACATCGCAATACTTAAATATTTGGTTGTCCTAAAGCAAACAAAACAACAAAAATATACGTAATGCAATAATGAGGCAATGGCTTTAACTTCATGAAATAAATTTAATCTTAAACACAATCATACAAGTTATATCTAATCATTAACATCTAAAATCTATGTCTATGGGCCTTGAACTAAATATTCAAATTAACCGAGATCTAAATGTTAATTTATTTACCCTTCTCAATTGTAAACACACATTAATAATTCGTTGGTCCTTTAGACTCTGTAACTATTCCTAAGTATATTTTCATGAAAAGTCAGGCTTATTATAAGTCTCATAGGTTTATTAAGGAAACACACATTTTTTTTAAACATAGACTTAGTCTTTTCATACGGAGGCAAAAGTTGGTAATGAATGTTGATCTAGTTACTCAATTAAGTCATGCTTTTATTAAACAGCTTGGTTGAAACATCATTATAGCTTATTGATGCAAAGGCACACATTTATGATACGTGTCGATCCGGTTACTCAGCTATCTCACGTTTTCAACTGGCTACTAGCTCTATTCATAACCCGAAGGCCAAAGAAATAGTGGTTTATTTAACAAAAAAGTACTTTTTATTTTAATTTTATTTAATTATTATTGTTATTAGCCTACCTTATTGTTTAAGCTACTCATTTCCATGAAAAGTACTAGTTAAGCTACTTGAAAAGCCTTAAATTATGAATGAACGTGACAACCTATAGAGTGCTAGATTTACACTAAATCCTAATTAAATTGTATATTTATCCAAAGACTTCTAATTTGCTAATTTTGCGAGCTAATGATTATTTACAACCTAATGGACTATGTTCAAAATTAAATAAATTTCACTCCATCTAAGCCATTGACACATTTATACAGTTCAAAAAATGCAACCTAATAACTATCATACAATATGAAAAAATCGCATTCAAAAGAAAAACACATAACCCTCCTTACATTTGAACAACACATTTTCCTCAATGTGTGAAGGGAACAAACAGCACATAAAAGAAAATGAAAAGAAAGAAATTAAAGTAAACAAAAAATAAATAAAAATTAGAACTGAAGGCTAATTGGAAAAAGAAAAATAAATGGGTTAGACACAAATCCTATGGAGATTGAGGTGGTGATGGTGTCGGAGGTGACAATTGAATGCCCGAAGCCTCAAAATATCCATGGATCTGACGAATATCCCAGCTCTAGTGTCTTTGTTTCTGAGTCATCTCCTTCATCATTCTGGTGTTCTTCGCAAATGTCTTGTTGGTTTCAGAGATCGCATCCAGAACTTCCTTCCAACTTTGCTCTTCTTCCTCTTCCTCGGATTCTTCACTGGACTCTTCTTCTAGTCGAGGTGGCACTAAACTTGAACTCGTCTAACTTGACCTAATTCGAACATGTGTCTTCTAGTTGATATCCCTAAGATCCATGTTATGGGACTTAAGGATTTCAGCCTGCCATAAGTGATGATGGTTTAGGAATTCTGGGAGATGAATAGTTAATTCGCTCCATTCTATGCTAAAATATTCTGCAATGGCATACACTATATACCCCATTCCTATATTGTTGCTTCTTTTGTACGGAGTCACATAAATGGAATTCAGCACTTATATGGAGGTGCAGACTTGAATACTATGATCAATGCACCATAACATAAAAAGTTCCTTTATGGAACAGTTGTTAGTTTTGGTTTTGTCAAAAACTAGTTGACACATAAATTTGTGTAGCAACAAGTGTTCGTGGGGCCTTATGATGTTGTTATGAGCATTCTTGGCATGAAATTGGTTAATTTTGATAAGCTCAGTCTAGTATTAAGAAGGAAGAAAATCTTCATGATGATCGATGATGGAGGATTCAGGGAATCCACACAGCTCGCACATGATTTCTACATTTAATTTATAGGCTCATCCTCCCAACCTAAACCACAATTCTTTATGATTCTTAGGGTCATAAGTCAAGAAAGTGAAAAATTCCATTGTGAGCTCCTGATAGATAGGAAATTGGAATGGTATGAATTGGGCACATTGGATCCTCTTAACTAGGTTTTCTACTTGCTCACGCAACTCTAGCCTATCGATTGTGTCAAAATCGAAGTACTTGGGAACCATGTCTAGCACAAAGGGATCGAAAATGAGTACCTTCCTCCTCTGTGTAGATTAGGAAAGGCGCGCCAAAGTCTTCTGTGTTGTTTCTTTGTCCACGTCCCGCAACTTGCTTTCATCCATATGGCTCTCGTCGGATTGATTGTTTAATGCGCATCATAATTAGGTAGAATTTGGAAGGAAGTTGGAATGTTGAAATTTTTAAAGAGATGTGAGAGCTTTTGTGGCTTTGAAGTCTAGAGAAATAAAGTTAAAATGAAAGTGAATGTAAAAGTGAAGTTATAACTGAATAAATAGGTGGTTAAAAGGGTAAAATGGTAAAAAAATTTAAAGAATTCATACCCTCTTTATTACTGGCCAGTTGCAGGCCACGATCGTGGCCTGCAACTTTCCCACACTTCATTGTTTTCTCTTTTTTTCTTTCTCCAATCTTTTCAGTTTCACTTTTTGATTCTTTTGTGGCCCCTTTCACCTCTCTTTTGCTTGCTTGATACATCATCTACTTTATTCTGAAATCCTATTTCTTCTTGATTTTATTCAAAACAAAAGTAATCTTAACACGGAGTTCAAATTTTTTAACAAAAGTAATCAAAGAAAATAATTTTCCATGGGTTGCCTCCCATGTAAAGCTTTTGTTAACGTCAGTAACTTGATGCTCTTTTCTTGGAAACTCAGCCAAGATCAATTATGAGCGGCTTACTTCCACCCTTTTTGTTCAATATCAATTTTGTAGCTTGTAAGTAAGATACAAATTGCAAGATGATTAAAAGGACAATGTTGATAACAATATGAAGACCAATTAGGCCCAATAATGTCCTTCGTTCAAGTGAACTGTCAACAAAATAGGGAATAACAAAACTCCTTGAATCTTCTATTGACTCCAATAGTTTGTCATGTATGAAGGTGAGCTGTTCTCTTTCTTCCTTAATCACCTTCGTCTCCCTTGCTTCTTTCGCTTCACAAATAGAGACTTTCATCGCTTCTTCAAACTCTATGTCCGTTGTCATTTATTCTTTATCCTCTTGTTCTTCAGAAGACTCAAATACATCAATGATCCTGAATGAGCTACTAGCCTTCAGATTCTTAACTACTTCCTTCATGTTGATTATCATTTGATCATCGTCAGTTCAAAAGATAGAGTTCTTTTCCTGAACATCTCCCCAAGATTTTTTGTTGGTCACATATGGTATATCAATAACTGGTGGATAATAGTAGTGTTGACCTTCTTTTCTTCATCCTCTTCTTTGATTTCTTGGTCTTCTCTAATGTCGGGTATAGCTTGATTTCTCTCTGGTTCTTCTAGCTCTACGTCATTCCTCAATGTGATAGCCTGACATAGCTCTATTGAATTTCCATTGATGCTGTGCAGATAATTTTTTACACTTTGTTAACAAAATTCCCTAGAAAGCTGGCCTATTCGAACCTCTAGATTGTGAATAGAAGATGCATGATCTTCTACTACTTGCTTAAACTTCTTTTCCAATCTCTTCTAGTTCTCTTCCATATCTGTGAGCTTATCCATGATTTTTTCCAGCTTGGAATCCCATAAACTAGATTCATCATGTTGAAATTCAACTAAGTCTTGGGGTCCCATATGAGTACTTACATTGTTAGACCAATAGAAATCTGGGTGGTTTTGCCTCTCAGAAGTGTATAAGTTCATATGAGAATGATGATTTCACCAACCAAATTGGGGCTCATTAAAATCTACAAGATTCCCTCATACTCTATGATCGTTCTTTTTATCTCTTCTTAGCATTCAACTTTTCAGATGTCTCATTCTCACTCTAAGATGTCTTGATATGTCTCTACTTTATACCCCAAATTTAAAAAAATAAAAACAAAGGATAGTGAAATAGCCTTAAACTAGAATTAAAAACTAATCCAAGCCTTAAACTACAGAACTAAATTATCACCTCCTCGTCAACGATGCCAAAAACTTGATCGGGGTGTTTCACTATGAAAAAGTTTTAACATTTATAACCTCGATATTTTCGTAAGCACACGGGTTATTTATGTAGTACCTAAGGTATCGTTCCCACGAGGAGGGTTAATTTAATCCTAAAATCTAAAGTCGGAGACTATTAAACAAATATTTAACAAACAGTAAATTTTAACATGAGGAGTAACTAAATCAAATAGCCAAATCAACTAACAAAACAATAATTTACAATTAACGCTTAATTAAAAACAATCACGATGACAATTAACAATTTTAAATAACAATTAATGGAAATTTATCGATTTGTTGAATAATGATTGCATACCCTCAAATTCCACCTAATGAGTTTACCGAAAGAGAGAAAGGAAAAATTATCTATCCTTAATCTCAACCTAACCTATTGTGATTTATTAAATTAATAGTTCTAGATGATCCTAAGGTCAATTACTCTCTTTTAAGTTATAATTGATAAAGCATAAATCCTAATCAAATTATGGGAAGTTGTAATCTCTCAATTACTAACCTCTCTAAGACCTAATTAGTTCTTAAGTTCTTTAATAAACAATTGGAAACCTAAATGTTATCTCTCTACAGAAGATTTACTAACTTGATTTAATTCTGAATCTATTAATTTACCTAACTCTCGTTAGCCCAAATAAATCATTTTCTCTCGATTCATCCTATCAGTTTATTATTCTGATATGAAGTGAAGAATAAATCACAACTAATTCGATAAACACATAAAACAATCATATTTTATTAAATCAACAATAATAATCCAAAGGTGAGTATAGAACATCAACCACAATGTAAGTTTATAATCAACTATATATCCCAATTCTATAATTGAATAAAACTGAAATACATAGGAACAAAACTTAACGGGATGATGGGAGGCCGTGACTTTGGAAAGCTTTTTAATCCGGGAAGCACGTCATGTCTGCGTCATCTTCCTCTTCTTTCTTCCTTCGTCTCTTTCTTAATCTCTCAAGGTTCTCTTTTATTAATTTTTGGTGGCTCATCAAGGCTCTTCCAAGGCTGCTTCTTATGTCCCTTAATGTTATATTTATACCTTGAAAGCCCTAGGGTTGATTCAGGTTGAAACAGTCTGAAACGTCTTACGAAACTTGAGTTTTTGTGTTAGCTTGACGCAGGCCATTGTGGCCAGCAATTAACCCTCTGTTTCACAATCGTGGCCCAAAGTGCACGATTGTGGCCTCAGTTCTATCAGCTCGTCTCTTTTTATCACAATTGTGGCCTATTTTTGGCCAGAAACTCTTCAAAACTTCTCCATTCTTTACCGTTTACCTTGAAACACTAACAAACACATCAACTACCTCAAAAATATAACATTTAAACTCAAAGACTCATACTAACCCATAAAAACACGTAAACTAATACAATTAAAACATAAATACACACTAAACACTCAAATTAACGTTAAATACTTAACAAATTGAACCCTAAAATATAATGCAAATCACAACTATCACCCATCTATATGATCAATTAGGTAAGAATTTCGAGGATGAAATTTATTAAGGGAGGGGGGAATTGTAATAACTTGTTTTCCATACTAAAGGTTAGAGCCCTATGCTATTGAGATAAATGAGAAATTATGAGGTGCATTGCATTCACATGCATACCATGAGCATACATACGAATTTATGATTTTGTACACATTGTAAATACTGTATTTGCACTCAATTGACATTTTCGGGTATAAAAGATTTAAAATGATTATGATGTGAATTGTGAATTTTTAGGTCTTGAAAATTAGTTGATGAATTATAATTGGTTATTTAGATTTATTTGTTATAATTGAGAGATTTATGAATTAATGTGTATATTTTTGAACTAGGAAAAATGCCAAGTGGCAACACAAATTGATAAATGGCATTAGAAATAAGTGACAAATGGTAGTAGGAATAAATGACAAGTGGCTTTAGGATTTATTGACAAGTGACATAAAAAATTCGGTGAGAATTGGTATAGAAGAGACAAATGGACTGATTATTAAGTGATATTAGTAACCTAAGTAAAAGGCATTAACATTAATCTTTATGTGGTAAGTTTCATCATATGTTTCATAACACTCACCAAGTAATAAACCCACGACATATGTAATGAAAAACCATCTTTATCTTTTTCTTTCACTTTTAATTCCGTTACATGCTTTCTTTTCCATCTTCTTCATTTTCTTCACTTATGACCATCTCACTCTTACCCTCACCATGTTGAGTTTGCTAAAATCCTATGCTAGTCACTCCAAGATCTTTGTTTCCTTCATCTAGTTGTTGAAGAACCCAACTTATTTCTCCTTGAAAGATGATAATCATATAAACATGAGAAGATGGGGTTTCTTGGAGATTTGAAAGACTTTGGAGTTAAATCAGTAAGTAAAGCATTATTCTTCATGGCTTACTTAATAGAAACATTTATGGTGATTATTTTGAGATAGATGGATTATGATAATGCTAGTTGAAGAGTGATGATATGTTGATGAAGAAATTAATATATTGATGTTTTGTTTTTGTATAAATGATTAATAATAGGTTATGAGTTGTTTTATGGATGTTTTTGAGTTGGAATTGAGGCGATTTTGATGAGGAAATGAAGTAGAATTGATGAACTATGAACAAGATATGTTAGATGTAATATGTAGGAGTTAAAAATCTGGAAAAACATTGAAGAAGTTGGTTGGAATTTTTGGATATGATAACCCACAATCGTGGGAATGTCTCCACAATTGTGGGAAATGCAAGGAAGTTGAAAATATGTTCGGATGACACATCCAACAATCGTAGGATAGCCTCTACAATTGTGGGAAAGGCCTTGAACATGAATTCTTCTCTTATTTGTGATGTTTGAAACAACTAATAATAAGGTACTTTCCTATGGTGTATTTAGACTTTAATGAGGCTGAAATGAACCTAGTTTAAAGATGGATTAAGTAATTAAATGTTTGATAAGTTTAGGTGGATAATTAATGTTATAACTTAAGCATGGATTGTTTGATAAATATATAAAAAATCTAGAAATTTAGAGTATTAAAGGAATAAAAGTGTTCTTAGGAATGAAAATGTGATCCAAAAGAATATAGGTGATGAATTAAGAAAGAATGAATGAGAATTTGGATATTATGTGATCATATAATGCTAGAATAATATTGGTGAATGATTGATTTATAAACTTAGAATAATCAAGTTTCATTGAGGTGTAAACCTAAGTACAAGCTAGATGTACATGTTATAATAGTTTGAATAATCAAGACTTATGATTAAGGACACATACTCGGGAATGTCATTGAGCGTACATTATACATAACACATATATACACAAGTTTATGATTGAATACTTATATGATTGGACAACTTAGTAATGTATATAAATGTGTGTATTGCATGGTTTAGATGCGCAAGTCGAATGTCAGCGGCCAAACATTGCTGGTTCGTCGAGACAATAGCTATCTGGAGCTTACTGTGAGTAACCTAGATTTTTCTCACTGGGAATGATTGTATTTGCTTAATTTTCAATTATTAAACTGATATTTATGTAAATGTGATAATTCCAGACATTGATAATGGAGATTGCACTAGAAGTTTTCACAATTGAATGTGAATCGGGAAAAATATGTGTACACAATAAAAATGTTGAATGCCAGATTCAATTCTAATGAAAATGTGAAAAGTGAATGTGTATACTGAACGAAAGTCATTGACTGCATATAATGTGTATTGATGCATCTCATTACATTGAGATGCATGATTAGATAAAAGAAATTATGATTGGAGTGGCCAGTGAAAAAGAGCTTAAAGCTTAGAAATGTGTATAAAAAGCACAGGCTCAGTATTCAAATGAGCCCGGTATCCACAACAGATATGAGACAATTGTCAATGAGTTCAGTATCCATAATAAATACGGGATAGTTAAAAAGGCACTCAGTCACAACAAAATACCAACAAAAGTGGAGTCTCATAAGCATTGGCATATATAATTTGATATGTGTTATATGAATGTTTAAAATGAACTATTTGAACCATTCTGAAAAAAAATGTGACATGATATTCACTATTTATGATGTGATTTGATTGTAAATTAAATGGTAAATTGTCTTTATGGTTTGATATGAGTGAGCACATCGAGGAATGTTCACTCACTAAGTTCGTAAAACTCATCAAGTAACATTGATTTTCATATACGAGAGAGGAGACCTAGCTATTAAGACACTCTAGAAGAAGTCTATTATTGCATTTTTGGACTCAAGACATAGCTCAAAGGTTAGTCAGCCAATACTGAGGAGTTTAGATAGAATGTTGTTATATAGTGTTCTCATTTCGTGTAGAATGTTGTAAAAAGTAGTAAACTCCAAGATATTTTTGTGATATTGTATATATGGATTATGTACCAAAATGCTACAATGTAAATTATGTTTTATCAATGGAATGAGGAGTTTTATCTTTTGAATATTATGTTTATATGTATGATGCCACATTAAGTTAATGTGACTGCTCTAACCTGCCGCTTTCATTCGAGCATGTGCCCGAATGTCCTCTTTATGTTCGGGTATGTGCCCGATGAAAGTGGGGTGTTACACTAAAGGACTTGTTGTAGTGGTGACTAAGTGTCATCATCGTGACTCTTAAGTCACTGTGGTGACCAGCCCTCACGGGGGTGACAAACAAAGTCAACCCCTTCACATATCTTTCCTTTAATTTATCTATTTATTATATGGCATCTGCAGGTTAAAGGCTTTAAAAACTTAAAATGAGATTATATATAGAAATAAGAGAGGAGGTCGATGACATATTCTATCATTCCAACATTCTACTTATTCTTCATATCCGAGACATAATAGGACATTCTGAGGACACAAAAATAGATAGAGAAAAAGAAGGCAGAGAAGAGAGGAGAGAAAGCAGAGTCCAGTCATGTGAGGTGAGAAAGAAGAAGAACAAGAGAGAGGTGGAAACAACTTAAATATCTGATCATCTGGGTGAGAACCAAATAGGAGCAGAAGGTAAGAGCCAATGTAGAGAGCTTGAGAGTGTAGGAGACCACTGTAACTCCTTCATCTAATCATTGTTTGCATATTCTATTCTTCATTTGTTACATTATTTCTTTGTGTTTTACTTTTTGTTGTTTACTGAACTTACTACCCTGTTAGCTTAACTGGTTAATACTTTTTTATCTTTTGATAGTTCATTTGGTTATTTGCTTAGTTTATTTCTTAAATACTTCTCTTATACTAATAAAGATGGGATTAAAGTATTTAAATATGATGAATCGTCTTATTTCCATGATGGGCTGATCTCTTTTCCTTAAGGATTAACATAGTTATTTTATTCAAATATGCATGATTGAGGGACTGTGTTGTTGTCTTATGTTTGCTATAGTTTCTAAGCTGAATGGATGCAATAGCATAACCAAACTTTGCATCATTTTGGTATTAAATGAAGGATCTAGAAAATAAGTTTAATATGGAACGAGAAATTATAGACGCTTAGGTTAAGAACTAGAAATATATTAACTTAAGTGGTAATTAGTAGTCGGGTTTCCATAATTAATTCAGATGATAATTTGTCAAATATGAAAGTTAGACTTAGTTTGTTATTCGAGTTAATCTTATAACCTAACTGTTAATTTTATTAAGATGACTACCCAATCATTTCCTATTAGTTATACATAGGAGAATAAATTAGGGAAATTAATTCTCAAGAGTTTCCGAATTCAGTTAATATATTCATTTTTACTTCTAGTTAAATTAGTTTACTTCTTAGTTTAATTTTGTGATTTTCTTTAAAGCCTTCACTCAATAACTTGAGATAGAATGTTTAGGATTGCATCTACTTTTAATTTTGTTTAAAGTTAATTTGAGTGGACCAACTTCTCCTTTGTGAGAGAAAACCCTAGGTAATCAATTACAACTACCTCGTATAATTACGAGTAAGATAGCCTAGGTATTTTTAGAACTTATTTTGGGCACAACATCTCTCAATTATGGCTTCAGGCTTCAAAGTATAATTAGAATCCATTATGAATGTAGGTATACCAATAGTAGTAGTTTTATTATCAAAGCATCTCTTTAGTTGGGAGACATGGAATATTGGATGTATCGTGGAATAGGAAGGCAATGGAGCTTATAAGCCACTAACACTATCTTGTCTATAACCTGATAGTATGTAAGATTTGGAGCTCAAATTTACATTTCCTCTAGTTACCACACAAGCCTATCTATATGGCTGTAATTTGAGGTAGACCTAATCACCAATCTTAAACTGTCTATCATTCCTATACATATTAGCTTAAGTGATCATCCAATTTTATGCTCTCTGAAAGTGCCATTACAAGAGCTTAATCATTTCTTTTTTTCTTCCAAACTTCTATTGACTACTTCATTGTTGGACTGACCAAGCAGGTAGGATATATGAAGTGGTAGGGTATAGCCATACAAGGCTACAAAGGGGTTGGTTTGTATAGAAGTGTGGTGGTTGGTGGTATACCACCACTCGGTAAGACTTAGCCATTTGCTCTAAGTGTTTAGACTATCACTATGCATACATCTTAAATCTGTCTCTAAACACCTATTAACTACCTCAGTTTACCCATCTATCAAAGGGTAATAGGCTAATGACATTAATAGGTCCACTCTGTAGATAGTAGACAATTCCTTCCAAAATTCACTCATAAATGTAGAATCCTTGTCACTTACTATATTCTCAAGTAATCTATATAGCTTAAAGATTGTGTCCGTGAACAACTGAGCCATAGTTAAAGCTATATAAGGGTTGTGAAAGAGCCATAAAGTGAGAGTATTTCGTGAGTTTGTTAACCACTACTAAGATAACTGATTTACCCCTAAAAGGAGTTAGACCTTCAATTAAGTCCACTTAAATATCAATCTAGGATTGTTAAAGGATATTTAAAGGTTAAAGAAGACTTAGATATGTAGCATTGTTTGGTTTATTCCTCTAACATATCATTATTTCCTACTACCAACTTTCCCCTCCTCATTGCACTAGCTAACCATGTGTAATAAGGGTGTGTATGAGGATACTTTTGAAGTTGTATGATTAGAACCTATGTAACACCCCAACTCCCGCTGAACCTGAACCCGATATCAACAGTGATACCCGAATTCGTGCCCCGCGACGGTGGCGTGTCACATCACTTAACACATCACTAAACACTTTGCAAAAGTCGGTATGAAATTTTTTTGTAAACTCTTTTAAAACTCTTTTAAAACGCATTACACTAATCACTTATGTGTGCCCACTTTTTGAAACACTTTATTTATTTAAACTGAAAGCAGAACACTTTACAATACTCTGAAA
>JANIIA010000001.1:13073126-13093883 GCA_027478495.1 Erythroxylum alaternifolium
ATGTATGTATGTATGTATGTATGTATGTATGTATGTATGTATGTATGTATGTATGTATGTATGTATGTATGTATGTAATACTTACATACACAATAAATACTTAGCATGTTCAAACACTCAATAAACATCCAAAATTTCTTTATTAGTAATGATTAATACTAATTCAAAACATGATTTACCATAAAATAATTTATTAATAACAAAATTCACAATTTTATGAATTGTACATTATTATAAGGGTATAATTATACAATTTAGTTTCTTTCAACAACTCTTTCGCCTCATCCACCCTTCATCATAGTTGGCTCCTACTTCCTTTCTCCATGTCAAACCTGTATACTCCTTCCTCTCATTAACCTTTTAATTCTCTCTTCTTTTGCTATCAACCTTCTACACTGTAACTTAGTCTAACTCCCTCCTCAAATGTTCTTATCCACTAGTCACCTACCATTAACCACCAGTCCTTCACCATGTCTTCAACTTCAAAACTTTTCCCACCTTTGGTTCATTCATCTCCCTCTTCTCTGATGCTTCAATCACCTCCCATCCTCCCTTTACCTTGTCAACTTCTGCTTTCACTACTGATCCTCTTCGAGCATTAGATGCAACTATAGTTATAGAACCTCCAACCAAATGCACCTATGTGCAAGTAGCTAGAAACCATAATCCTGAATACAAACTATCCTTTTGCCCTCCTAATACCACTCTGGAATGCCATACAGGTTTCCCATTTATCTCCATTCTTCAGGAAGTAGGAAATCCATCATTATTGGAGTTTTTCTTGACAAAAGAGTCCATTTCCTAGTTATGAAAAATTGGGCTATTACCAACTGGAAGCAATTTGTTCTCCTTCACATTATCCTGAACAAGATGATATATTCTTTTTCAAATTCAAATCACATGAATCCATCTAAAAATTCATCAAATCAGGACCCTAGAATGTAAAAAAAAACCATTAATGGTCTAACCTTGAAGACCTAGAGTGAAATTTGAAGAAACTAAGCTCACCAACATATGGATTTGTATCCATAATATTTCCTTTGAATATTAGACAACATAATGGAGTTACTTATCCATCTCCATTGTAAACCTCTATGCCTTGATCAAATAATAACTAAAACCAAAAGGAACAAATTCGTAAGGATTTATATTGCTATTGATGCACTTGTAGACCTGCCTAAGGAGGTTCCCATTATGAAATTCAATGACAACTTGGAACTTGTTGAGGACAAAATTAAAGTAACATATGCAAGCCTCCTAATATGAAACCTAAGGAGATTTGGCAACCAACATGTAGAATATTCAAAAAAAAGAAGCTACTGGGAACTAATGCAAAAAGAGAATAACCTAGATCAAGAGGAAGCACCATTTGCATTCCAAAATGACAATCCAATTCCTCCATATGCCAATCCAATCCTAGAAACCATTGACTCCCCTTCTACAAATCAAAAATCAAAAAAACACTTAATTGTGTTGTAACACCATTGAAGATTGACAACACAATCAATATCAAACCTATGAACTTCACTTCAGGAAATACGTAAATTTGTAATCTCAAAATAGTGGATCAAGCTTAATATTCTGCTACTCTAAAAGCAACTTCTAGTAAGGATGCCTTTACCAATAAAGAGCAAACTAGTTACATTGGTAAAGAGACAGCCCCTGAAAAGAATTTCTAAGCATTCACTAGGAGGACGTCTGGCATCAAAAAGAATCAATCTTCTTTTGCTCTAAAAGCATGACAATTTCAACCTGTAATATAAAGGGTTTGTCTACCCCTATAAGAAACAAACAATCAAAAACTTTATTGATGATAACAAACTCAACTTATTGGATATTTTGGAAATAAGATTAAAAAAGAACGTTACAAAATTCTTTCTATGTTCCCTTTATATTGGATAGCTATCTCCAATCATGAATCTCATACTAATGAGAGAATTTTGGTTTAAAATACAATAATGAAAAAATGGAACTAATCAACACAATCATAAGTGGTTAGTTGATTCATTTACAGGAAAAAGTTAGAGATCTGCACTTACATCTTAAAATATCCCCGTATATGTCCTTAACTATAGCTTTCAAAGAACATCTTTATGGAATAAACCTTCTGACATTTGACAATGCATCAGTACTTCATAGAGATTGGTAGGAGACTTCAAATCCATAATACATCCTAATAAGGCAACAGGCTATTATTCTAGCAAGCCATTTTGTGATGATCTCAAAAATTATTCGAAGAATATGGAGATAACTGACTTAATTAATGGAGGTAATTTCTATAGTTGCAATAACAAGCATAAGGGTAACACTCTCTTGAGAAAGAAATTAGACAGAGGCCTCTCCAACCTCTTATAGCTACTACAATTTCCTCACTCAAGTGTTTCCTTTCCTAATCTTAGAATATCTGATCATTCTCCAGTGATCATCCATTTTGACTCTTTATAGTCTCAATTTTGACATCTGTTTCAATTTAACAACTTCCTTATGGAATTTCTAGGTTTTAAGGAAGTAATTAAGAGAGGGCTTAGCTCTAACTTTAGAGGCACTAAGCAATTTCAATGCTAACAAAAACACTGATTTGTATTTATGATGAACTCAAGGCTTTCTATAAATCCAATGATGGAAACCTCCATCATCTCCTAAACATTGTAAAATTAAACATTAAGAAAGCTCAAACTAACTTATAACTCAACCCTAACAACTCCTCTTTCCAAAAAGTAGAAAAAAATCTTTAAACAACTTCATCGAGATTGCTAACTTTAATTACTCACTCTGGAAGCGAAGATCTAGAATCAAATGGTTACAAGATGGAGATAAAAATACTTTATTTTTTCACAAAACTATGTTAGCTAAAAAGACCTCTAACAGAATAGTCACCTTGGCATCAAATGGATCAATTCTTCACATTTAATTTGAATTTATATTTGAGGTTCAAAGCTATTTCACTCAATTGCTTCATACTTCCTCCACTACTTCTTCATCTTTAAGATTGATAGAGTAAATTATTTAGCAGAAGCTAAATGCTAATGTTAAGGAGAATATTTCTCTGTCTTTGTAGTAACTAAAATTGAAAATGCCTTAAATCTTTGGCTCTATGTAAAGCTCTTGATCCTGATGGTTTCAACATCCTATTCATTTTAGAAAATTAGGACATCCTGAGGAAAACTATTGTATAAGCAATTTAGGATTTTCTTTTTTTAAAAAAACTCCTCAAAGAGCTCAACCATACATTCATCACTTTAATTCCCAAGGGTAAAAAGCAAAAGTCCTTAACAGACTCCAAGCCTATTTCATGTTGTTCTTCAATTTATAAAATCATATCCAAGTTGATTACAAAGAGGTCGATAAAATCATTTCCTGAACTAATTGATCCTACTGAGTGTGCATACATTCCTAATAGACATATTGGAGATAATTTAGCTTTAGCTCAAGATTTGTTCAGGCAATGTAATAGGAGAAATAGTAGGAAAATTTATTCCTTGAACTAGAAACTAAATTAGGATGATTGAAAATCATTAATAAAAGGGATAAATTTTTGTTAAAAATCTTACTTATATGAAGTTCTATGCATTTCCAATAGATTTTTGGATTGTTAATCCTCGAAATTTCCTCTTTAATCTACTACGAGAGAAACAAAATTAAAAAAAATACATGAGAAAAGCTTCATATGTAAGAGAAAGATAGTGTTGGTGTACACTTACCAGCTGCAAATATGGAGAATAAGAATAAGAAGTTATTTTCGTTAGTTTTATTCCAACTTACCTCTGTCCTCTCTTTATATATATGCTCTTCTGTCTTATTTTTATGGGTTGTGTTGGGTTTTGTGAGCTTTACAACTATATAGCAACAAAGGAATCCTAATTGGGGTTAAGATTAAGAGGATCACATAAGAGAGGAGAGCAGCATCTGGAGCAGGTAGGGTCGGGGTCAGAGACACAAGTAAAGTGTAGAAAAAGGGAATCTATTAGCAAAGAGGGAGAAGCCCATACAATAAAGAATGAAGGAAAACCAGTTACTAATATTTCCAGCAAGCCAACCAGGAGATTGATGCAACCACTAGGTTCCAAGATATATTGGTACAACATTGTATGGAATAAGTATTTGATTCCTAAAAACTCATATTTTATGTGGATGATAATGAAAAATAGAGTAAGCACAGTGGATAAGTTGCATTTTCTAGTAGGAGATAAGAGTTGTTCCTTATGTGGGGATTGTGATAAATCCAGGGACCACTTGTTTTTTTAGTGCCACTTGGCTTCTTGAGTGCCACTTGGCTTCTGGTGTTTGGAAAGATATTGAAAGATATTGTTAATGTGAAAAGACATTTTCGGGACTTATTTTGTTGCTTTGGAGACCTATATCTATGGGATATGGAATGAAAGGAATACTAGGAGATTCAAAAACAAATTTGCAGCTGCGAAAGAGACAACAACAATGATTCTATAAACAATCAAGGAGACCCTTATCTTAAGAACTAAGTCAATTAACCTCTTATTATTTGTATTTTTGATATTTTAGTAGTGAGCTTACTCCAATCTCCTTACTTGTATTTGAGATTTTCCCACTGGGCTATTTGTAATCTTCTTTATTGTCTTTTAATACGTTCCTTTAACTTTTCAAAAAAAAAAGAGGAATGAAGGATTGATTTCCACGTATGAGATTGCAGCTTCATCTTAGAAGGAATTGATAATTAAGACATTTTTTGACTGAATTTTATTTCATTCTAAAAAAGAAATTAATTTTAAATGAGAGAAACAAAAATTAATAAGGTTGTTTAATATAAAACACAAATTAAATGAGTTTTTGTATTTATTTGTAAGATTGATTCCTCATTTACTTATCTAAGAATAAATATTAAAAATCATCCCCATGCTTGAAATTACTTTTACTAAAAATAAAAGGAGTTACTGTCAACATTCTACTGTAATATTTAATGTAGAAGAAACAAAACAAGTTGAGAATAATCATTTTTCAAAAAGTAGACCTTGAGTTAGAAATATAAAACAAAGATACACTTTTATGTTGTTATTGCATTTCTTAAAAGTAAATTTATAAATAAAAGATAAAAGAGTTTAACTTGGATAGATGAGAAGTTATTTTCATAAAAAAAATTAGATTTTATAGAAAATAATTATTTGTATTTGAAAGACCTTAAACTAGAACATCACAATCGTAACTTCTCAAAATCATAAAATAACATAGCAACCGAATTCGATCAAAGAAAAAGTTTTAATTTCTAGTGCTACAAAACTCAAAAAGGGAGCAAAGAAACCATTGTTAAGACATCTAAGCATACACTTCATAAATATGACATAACTAACACAATATAACTCCGATGTAGTCTCATTCATAATTCAAGATCTTCAATTTACGATCTTTGATAACTAAAAAAATAATAATCGATCACCTTTGGACTCCATAATATACAGGAAAATTATCACCGGCTTTCAAATTCAGGTGAATGATGTACAGAAAGTAATAAAGATGAAGACTATCTAAAATCAAACAGAGAAATATAAGGTGCAGATTGACTATCAAGTTCACTTTTGGAGAAAGGAACCAACTTTGAAATCAATTTGTCGCCAACGCTTAGAGAACCTTCAAAAGAAAAAAAAAAAAATGATACACACCTCATAAAGTGACATGGTGAAAAAATTTCTAACCTGAGCCATCCTCAGTGTTAAGAGAGACCATTTATGACACTGTTTGGTTAAGTTTGGCTAAACTTTATAATTTCTATAAAATATCCAGTGGTGTAGTATGTTTACTTTCATCTGCCAGCGTCACTAACAAGAACAAGGTGATCACCATCTCTAACAACATCTATACTCTCAACTTCAGCTCCATCTTTGGATAGAATTTTCTTGGGGTAGAATCCAAACTTTTTGGCACCAATGTCAAACAGTTCTTGAAGAGTCTTTGGCAATAAAACAAGCTTTCCAGCAACTTCACCTCTCTCAGGGCAACTAAGAGTCACTCTGCAGGGTGAGCTCAAATTTCTGAAACCAGAAGTACGACTGGCATATCTAATTGGGTCATTCTCAACAGCTCCTGAAAAGTAAATTTCTTTTGGCGTAAAGATCTAACAATATAATGGAACTATTACTATACAGATAACAAATTTGCTAAGACATTCTGGTTGACTCTTGTTGATATGTTCTTATTCAATAACTTCCCTTCATTTTCAAAAGATAAATTACGTGTCCTACCACTACGGTCTTTTAATCTCAAAGTATAAGGATAATTTGGTAATCCTTAAAACAAAGAACATCGTATGGAAGGATTTAAAAAGCAGAGAAATTCTCACCAGTGTTAGCCGCTGACATTATGGCAAAAAGTGAGTTACTAAAATCGTTAACCCTTCGTCTTTGATGAGTTGCTGACCATGTTACTTCAGGAATACGCGGCATAGTATCATGATGTAAATATGTAATTATAGAAGGTTCACTGCTGTACTTTGGAAGAGGCTTCAAAGGTGACTCTCCCTCCTTTTGGTGTCTTAATGGAATAGAAATTTTTTTCACCTCTTGTCGGCCTTCAAACAAAATTTTAATATCTTCATGGCCCTGATACTCTGCTAACGCCCTTGGGGTCCATCCATGAGCATCTGGCCTATCAATATCAGCTCCTTGATCTACAAGGAACTGAACCATTTTGGTGTTTCCTTCAGATATTGCTGCATGAAGTGCTGTGGTTCCACCAACTGAAGGCAATGTAACATCCCCACCATACTCAACAATCTTCTTCAGTAAATTCAGATTGTTCTGTTCAGCAGCTGTGTACGCAAATTGACCCACATCCCCAGAAGTTAGAGTCGCACCATTGTCAACGAGAAGTTTAGCGATAGAGTTGTACTCCCCAACCAATGCTTCCCATAGAGGAACGATGCCTTCTGAATCTGCATAAGTACAAAATAGTGAACCCCTTTTCTTCTCCCATTTATTTTTTCTTTTTTCTCTTCTTCAATCAACACAAACCAAGGTTGAAAGAAACTTGAAGTGACAAACATATAACAGCAATGATGAAGAAAATATAATTTCTTTTAAAGAAAGCTTGCGTTCATCACAAATTAGGACATGAGATGTCAGAAATCAATAACTCTCGTGGCAAGTTACTAGGCATGATATTAAGAAGATAAAATTCAACATGATCAATACTAATTATGCCAATACACTTAGAACTGTCCTAGTAAGCTTCTTTTATCATATTATTGTAGAGTTGAACACAGTTATGACAACCAAAATCAGCATATTTTCAATATATTGCAAATGCATCAATTTTCACGAACTAGGGTTTAATAGAAGGCCAATTACCAATTAGTCAACAACAGGATAAATTTTAGTAGCAGGAGAAATCTAAATCATTCATTTGAACTTCTGCACAAACTGAGATCTCCTCAACTAACGTCAAATATGCAGGGTTTTGATATCAAATTCTTGATAATGCTTTATAGTTCAAGAATCAAAAAGTAATTGCAACTTTCATACAACACACTGCATATTCATGCAAGAGAGCTAATCTAGACCAAGGATAACACATTGTAGACTATTTGTGTGAAATTTTCAGAACCAAAATGCATGATTGCTACTAGCAGCACTGGGGCATAGCTATGTAGCTACAAAGGAAGCTGCATCACGTACAGAACCATTCCCTTACTTAACCGTATGAAATAATTACTGCACAACAAGAAACAATAACCTCATCATAAACATGATGGGAGAGAACACATCTTTCTTGATAAAACTGCAGCAATAAACTATATCCCCTAGCCAGCCATGTATAAGTGCAATGTATGCAGAGACAATTACCTAGTTGTTGAAATTACAAACTGAAATTTCAACAGGTTAGATAGAAGCTTCTTTGGGACTGAAAGTGTACATGAGAAGACTTTTGTTTAATTAATGGTAAGGCATCACTCTCCAGGAAACAATAAATGACATTGGGAGCATGATTACATTTTAGTAGTTTTGAAGGTAACGATGACATTGAAAGAAACGAGTTGTCATTGGTCAATAAACAAAAAGATCATGAAGAGCAGAATGATGATGAAACTACTTGTATATCATTTCCACATAACTCAATAATAGACTCAATAATTTGCTATAAGTACCTCTTGCATTAGGATCTGCTCCATATTCGAGAAGTAGAACTATACAATGCTCACTCCCACTTGAAGCAGCAATATGCTGTTCAATGGAAAATAATAGGCACATCAATATGTTCTTTACGAAAAGATATTGCATATATTTAAGATACATATACTGACAAACTACAAATGCAACTAGTCATTGCGCACCAATGCTGTCCGCCCATTGTTATCCAATTCATTTGGATCTGAGCCCCGTCTCAGCAATTGCTGCAACATTAGATCATCGCCTCTCATCGCTGCAAAACATAAAGTAAGAGGTAAATCCATTCTGCCCCGGGCCAGCATCTGTTCCGTGTCTGCCAAAATTCCTTGCATCGTAGGATCCTTCATTTCTTTCAGATGCTGCATCAACCACAAGAATTGTCGAGTTGTCGAAATTATCTTTCAAACTGTCATAAAAAGAGAGGTTTCTCCATAAAACTTCCTTAACATATGTGGCTGTTATCTGTTAAAAGTTCCAGTTAGAGCAGATTGCCGTAAAACATGCGAAACTTGTTGTAATGTAGTGATTTTTATGCCACTGCTATATTACTACTATTTTGCAAATAGTATACAGTTCAGCCTCTCAGCAAATGAATCTGTGGGACCTAACTGAAACAAGACATAACTTAAGCATCTAACTATGGCGTAGAAGACATTAATCCTCGTAAGACCCCATAAGAGGGGATAGGCATTCAAGGGAAGGACAAGCATATAAAATGATGCACCAAAAAATAAATTAAATTTATGCCAAGATATTGAATCACAGTCGCTCCTATAGAAAAGGGGATGGAATGATCGCATTTCACTTTTTAATCCTAGCATAGAAAGCTGACTTGCGCATCAGAATCTGCACTCTGGAAAATACATCCAGGGGTATTGTTTTACTGGTCTATAAGTTTGAAGAATCAATCCCAGATAGAACACACCAGTCCCAGGCCAAGTCATATTTCTCTTTCACCAAAAAACAATTTCTCGTGTGCTTTTGCCTACTAAGACACAGTAAATTCATGCTAAATGTATCAGGTGGGGTTATATCTTCTAGGAAATACAGCATCGACATATTGCATTCCTATTTACCAAACAATTAATTGCTTGACGAGAATTAAACAACCAGATCAACTATTATCATAGGTAAACCTCGTTTTCAGATCTTTGCAAATGATATACTTTGCTCATAAACAGAGAAATGACGTTCCAAATAGAACTTTGTTCACTAGGCATATTGCTCGAAGAATTATATTTCAATCCACAGATGATTGTTGTAACAATGGTAGAATGTTCATTCAATGGTCATTTTTACCTGAAGAAGATTGTTCATTATGATTGTTCCATCTCCTATATTGGCCTGAACGATGTTTAAGAAAACAGTACGGTTGAGACGCAACAGTTGACTCAATCGTTTAGTGCGAACTGTGAATAGTTGTGGTCTGTAACAAAGCACACCGATTTCACCTATGATGTCTCCAGTCTTAGCATCAGCAACCACCTGAAATCTTTGGTTAAAATCAGAAAATCAGTAATCTACCATACAGTTAGCAAAAAGTTAAGCCAACCTACTGACACAAATTTGAAATCCTTAAACTTGCCTGTTCTATTCCATTCCTTTGCATGATGAATTCCTGAAAAGTATAGCTATGTATAAGCAACTACGACCCCCAGAACATGAGCATTTGACTTCCAAGTAGCAATAGCTAAGATAAAAGGAAGAAAAGATTTTTTGGTCTGTCATTCTACCTAAAGAGAATTGTGATAAAAACTTCTTTGTTCCCCCTTCTTTGCGTGATGAGGGGAGAGGCAAAAAACATTTCTTGAACAACTAATCTTGGTTTTTAAGTATGGAATCCTTTAAATTTTCAAATAGACATTTTAAGTTCCTTGTATTCATAGCCAGATATACATGCAAGGAGCAATGACAAGAAAATGGGACAGATGACGTTAAAATCATACCACGGTACCACTGACTAATATGTACAAGTCTGTGGGTGCTTCATTCTGCAAAATCACATCTTCTCTAGGAGGAAAGTACTCAGCCTTCATCTCTGAGACCTTGAACAATTTAACATGTGGTGATCAAGCAAAGATCAAATAAAAAAGTGATAAAAGGATGGAAATGATAGGCAATGCTCTCCAGAAATATAGTTTTTGTTTCTCAAACCCAGCTGTAAGGCAACTTTCTCCAGAAAAATAGCCTTTTGGATTCAAAACAAGGTTCTTTTAATAATGAAATTGAAATACTCTAAGGAATATAAAGTTGCATGAGAACATAACTCTAATGTTTAGGTTTGCAACAAATTCTAAACCGGATTCACACAAATTTGAGTAATTTAGAACTTCAATTCTTAACTTATAGCCCAAGAGAAAAATTTTCTTCAACATAACTAGACTTTAATATGTTGGAAATTTATAAGGAACCTTGGATATTAAATAACTGCAAAACAGAATTAGGTTGGCATTTCTAAAGACCCGAATGCAAAATCTTTGCTCATTACCTATTAGGAAAATCCTAGGTTCAACATAAAAAAAAATCTCCACTCGTTTTCAGAAACATAATAGAAGATGAATTACCAGCTGGAAGAGCAAATCATTTGATACCCCAAGGAACAAATACACCTTATCCACAAGTGAATAAAAGAGATAACTGGAAATGCTTGATCGTATGGCTTTGGGTAGGGAATCAAGAGTCTCTTGCTGCTGGAGTCCTTCTGCCCCAGCTTTGTACTTCAAACTTAAATGGGCAAGCATCTGATCTTGCAAGCGCATAGGTAGCTTGTTCCTGTGTGCGAAACTTGAGGCAGCTTGGATTGTATCTCTCTGTGATTTCCCAGAAAAGAGATTAAGATAATTAAATAAATAAAATCTTTAGAAAGCACTCAACAACCACTGTGATTGACAAAAATCTAAAGATGCATGCTCTGGTACCTTAAATTTCAATATTGCTCAAATTGGGATAATAGAAAAACGGTACCTGTAGACTCGTTATCCTAAACCAACTTGTAATGCTCAAAAGAGGCATTTTATATTTAGGAACAGCATGTTATATATATAGATATGTAAATATGTAAAGCGAAATGTGATGCTTTCAGTTGAATAACAAGCTTCACGTATACATTTGTTCATATAATTTTATGGTTCATTTAAATATTCCAGCCATGAGTGTCCAAAGGGAAAGTAACATAGGAAGGCTCTATTTAAGATGTTACTAAAAAACCACAAGCGTATGGTAAAATGTGGCAGTTGAGATCTCCAAAAAAAGTGTAAGAACTCAATTTAAGAAGACTACTCACGAATTGCCTCGTTCGGCTCGTTGAATGGACAACCAGGTTGGTCATGTTACCAATCAAATAAGATGTGAGTCCAAGATTAAACATCATGTACACCATGACAAATATCATCTCCCCTTGATTCACAGCATGTAAATCACCATAGCCAGTTGTAGTAAGCGTGGTTATAGACCAGTAGATGGAAGTCACATAACGGACAGACAATTTTTCTTCGTGAAAGTCCTCCCATACAGAACCAATCCATGTCTTTTTAGGATCTTTATAGCGGGAAGCAAGGCGATAGTAGAAGCAGCCAGCCATGTGGACTACAAAAAGAGTGACCTGCAAGAACATTAAAAGCAAAGCTAGATTGTTTTAATGGTAAAAAGAGAAATCATTTCGCGAAATATTTAGCGCAAATATATACTCACACATATAAGCTTGGAGCATCGAACCCAAAAGTAGCTGAAATCCCTATGTTTTTCCAGTCTACCAAGGCACATCAGATATACAATAGCCATCAGCAACAACAAATTATTACTATATGCAACAAAAATTGCTGGAAGATTTAAAGGATAATCGAAATCAACCTTGAGAAAAAACGACTAACTCTGCGAAGCCGCCATAGACGAAGCATGCTGACATATCCATAGGACTGTAAATTATCAGGTAATATAAGCCTGATAACTTCAGATGGGACTGAGGAGATGACATCCAAGATGAACCAGGAAAGTAGGTACCTCTTGGCAATCATGGATCGATCATCGATAAGGAGATACGAAGATTTATCAAGATATGCAACAAAAAAAGTCAAAACAATGTCAATAGAAAAAAGTCCATTGACAATGTTATCAGCTACGGAGAGACCGAAGGGTGGTTTTTCAAGATATCCAAACTCAAACGGAGACACCCACGTCGTATAGAACACCAAAAACACCAGAAATGTCTCCCACATTCTACAACCGACAATCCAGAATTAAAAAAGGTAATTTGAGAAAAGAGAAGAGAAGAAGAAGAAGAAGAAGAAGACGAAGAAAACCTGTAACGAGGGTCATAAGGAGAAACAATCCATGGACGGAGTTTGAGGCGGCGAGTGCTGTTAGAGGCGCCGAGAGAGGGCAGAACTTCTCCGGTGAGACTAAAACTGCTTCCATCGTCTAACGAGTATTGCTCTACACGTCTGTCCTCAACCCTCATATTTTGCGTCTTCATTTCTTTTAAGATGTCGTTGTCTCCTTAGGTTATTAAGATTTCAGATCAATGGAGCTTCCCTGTATAGAGATCGCTACCTCTGTCGTCGTAAGGTAAAGACCTCAACTTATTAAACTTTGAGATAACTATAGCTTCGCTCTACCTCTATATCTATCTTCTATAAAGCCCTTACCATCAATATAACATAAAAGGGAAAAGACGAGAGAAAAAGATTTGATGAAGAAAAGCTGTTCTCTTCTCTCTATTTGCTGCACCTTGCCTTCCGTTTGAGTGGCAGAACAGAAGCCGCTTCCCTCACTTCGTCTCTCCTAAAGTTTCGTAATGTTCAATTACCATTGTGCCCTCGCTTCTTCCGCTTCCTTTCATGCAGCGTTCTAACGCTTCCATCTTACCACCGACCACACTACGTAAGATACAAATTGTTGTACGGACCATCTGTTGGGTTCTATTGGACGAATTGGAGCAATTAAAAAATATATAATTAAGTCTCGTTCGTTCTTAAAGAAATAAAATCCCTTAGTTCAGAAAACAATCAAAATCTGTTTCTTGTAAAAAAGAGAAAACCGAAAATGAAGAGTCAATGTTCCTGGCATTTCCTTTTGGTACGACTTAGCAGGATCTCTAATTGCTTATTTTCGGAAATTATGGAACGTTTTTCTTGGGCAAAAACTAATAATAAAACCTTTACATCCGACAAAAACTCCTCCAACGAAATTACACTTGTGCATGCAGCTCTCTAAGATGCGACTCTCAAAAAGCACTATAAGATAGGACATTGTTTTCTTTATCCTACCTCTCCCTTTCGCAGTGTAAGCCATTGTTTTCTTTTTCCTTTTACGCATCAATTTCATTGTAGTTTTCCCCAACCTTTTGTCGTTCTCGTTCTCAAATCATGTCTTCCTTAAAAGCTAAAGACTAGGATAGGATCCACCAATTCTTTAACCTTTTCGAAAGTAAGCATTATTTGGGCCAATTATCCTTCCAAGAATTTCGGAAGAGAATATTTGACAAGTAAATTGACTCCTAGAAAAGAAATTGAATGTGTCAGACCCCGCTTGAAGCTTCCAGTATAACCGAAATAGCTGTCACCACGATTTTCAGTACTTATCATTGACATCGACCACACAAAAAAAAATTGTTATGAGATATAAACGTATAGGTTCGTATATATATAAGTCTTAACAATTAGGGATACTTCAGTATAGAGTCCTGGACAAGCTAAATCACCTACTCACTTCTAGGTGCATGGAAAGACATACTAGTCACTCAGGGAACTAAGTACAAACTCAAGCATCACCATGGAGTTGTGGTGGATGGGTGACTCAATCCACCTGTGGATCTAATTAAGTCTGGAGCATCAGTTTGGTTTGGTTTTTGACACTGGTTGGTTTTTTCTTGAGCCCAGGCCAGCTTTTCCACTAGTGCATACATGTGCTGTGAATAATTGGAGTAAAAAGGGACCGGAGATAATAATGCTTATGGAGGATGACACTTTATTTTTAAATCCATCAATGAAGCATGCCTTAATGAGATTTTGGAACAAGGATATTGGCATGTTAGGGCACAGCCTATGTTCCTATAGAAATGGAGGCTTCGAGTTGAACTTGATAGAGGTAACATATATAGGCAACATTCCAATTTGGACTACTTTTCAAAATGTGCCTCTAAAATTCTAGACTATTGAAGGGCTTAGCTTTTTAGCAAGCTGCGTAAATACACCAATTAGCATGGACACTCAATCAACACATATTGAAATAATTTGATATGCAAAAAGAGTGTGGAAGTGTTAGGATTTTAAGTGTAAATGGGAATCCTACGTTGAAAATAGATGAAATTAGTGAGGGGTTTAAAAGTGGAAAAGACTCATAAATCGAATGCCTTAAGGATTTGGGTTGGAGTGTGGTGTCAAACCTAGGAGTATGTTCCCTCATTAGGCTTATCATAATGATCTCCCAAGAAAGTGGGCTCTCTAGGGCTAACAAGTGGTATCAGAGCCGTTGGTTCGACAAGGGATGAGTATGGAAACAGTAGTCGAAACCCATAGTTGTCATCCCTACGTGGAAGAGCAACGAGACTCCTAGTCGACCCAAATCAATAGAGTAGAAAGGCTCTTGATGACACCATATACTCGAGCTGCTAAGAAAAAGGTTTTTGCTCAAGGGAGAATCTAAGCTCAATGTGGAAGTTCACACTTAAGAGGGAGATTATTGGGATTTCAACTGTAAGTAGAAATTTCACATTGAAAAAAGATGAAATTAGTAAGGGACATATAAGTGAAAATAATCCATAAACCTAATGCTTTAAGACTTTGGGTTGGAGTATGATGTCAAGCTTACGAGTATGTTCCCTCACTAGGCTCATAATAATGATCTCCTAAAAAAGTGAGCTCTTCACTGCTAACATGAAGTCAAAAAGAATGTTGAATTGCCAGAGACTATCCTTGTCATAAAGCTAGGAAAGGATGCTAAACTAGTAAGAATGGAAATATCGATCTACTATCTGTGGAAACTAAAAAAATTCAACAGGATATGGAAGTCAACAAGGAAAACATTCTGCACAGGCAGATACACTGAGTTAATGAGGCTAGATAACCCTCCTAACATTAACACTTTGAGCAATATGACCAAAGACCAAATGAATAAGGAAGCTTATGCACCAATACAGGAGACTATAATGGAGAATCCTAAAACAGAAAAGACAATTCCTAGCACAGACAACAAATACATAAGTGGGAGAAAAGTAGAATGATATTGCTAGCCTCTTCAGTGAAGAAGAAACTGAGGAAATTGCAAACCAAAAAGAAAAGGAAATGGAACCAACCTTAAGTGCCAGAAGAAGATTAGGTAGGAAGAAAGGGAAAGGCAGATTAAAGGGGTCTCAACCTCTCGTTTGATCATGTGAAAATTATAATATGGAATGTAAGAGGACTAAATGATCCTCTTAAAGATAGTCTATAAAAGAGGTTATCCTAAAGAAGAAGCCACTAATTATGGGTATGATTGAAACAAAAAAAAAGATGCCTTATTTACATAAGTGTCTTAGTTTTTTAGCCTAAGAATGGAAAATATCCTCAAATTATACTCACCATTACAATGGCAGGATCATCTTTGCTTACAATTCAGACAAATTTTTTATATAGCCAACTTGGGAATCTAACCGAATTATGCATCTAAACTACAAAAATCAAGGTACTGATTCATATTTTGATATGTCAGTTATATATGTTTCTAATTTCATATTCCAAAGAGCAAGACTATAGGAGGACATCAAAACCATCAATACAGGAATAATTAGGCCATGGTGACTTTAAGTACATACTCTCTCCTTTAAAAGCTAAAAGGGGAAGAATTAGATATAATGGAGTTGACAGAGGACTTACATAACTTATATACCATGTAGGCCTAGTGGAATTGAGGTATATAGGTAGCTTATTCACTACAAAATATCGCAACAAGGTGACTTACTCATCAGGAAAAAGCTGGATAGAGTAATTGTTAATCAACTAATCAACAGTGGCTCACTCAATTCTCGAATTCATATGAACACTTTGAGGACAATGTTTTCCCAAACCACTCATAGATTGAAATATTGAAGATTTGCTCTTACAATCTAACTAGAGCTCCCTTAGATTTTTTAATGGCCTTCCAAAAAGAGAGGGATTTTAGGAGTTGGTTTGCAAAAATTGGACTCAAGAAGTTAGATGATACAAAGCATATTAACTTATGAAGAAGGTTTAAAATGTGAAATCTTTAATTAACGAATTTGCTAAGGAAAACCAAGAGTATTATTGATGCCAAGCACAACTTGATGATTGCATAAGAAAATTGTTTAATAAAGGAAAATCAATATAGGGGTTATTTACCATGTTAGAGAAGATATTGTATGAATATTTCCTCTTCACCTATTAAAGAAAGATATTGAATTCTCAAGTGAAACTTAGAAAGTAGTTATATATTAATAATTGTTGGGTAGAAATACTATATGCTCTCTCTCTCTCCCTTATCTCTTTATTATGATAGTTTTATGGTTTTCATTGATCATATTAGTATAGGCAAATCATTTATTTGAATTTTAAATTAGCAAAAGATTATATATACACAATTCATCCCCTTTGAGTGTCATCTAATAAACCAATAATTTCCTAAGCATGCTAGCAAAGCATTTGGTACACAAGATTATAATAAAAGTGATAATTGCTCTACATTCTATATGGTTTAGAAAATTATCAAAAATCTGTTTAAGAATTTAAAATTATCAGTTAGTACCTTAAACTTTTGCAATATTATCACGTTACCTCCAACCCTCAACTCATTTGTTGTCATAAAGCAAAAACGACGACATATCAACTTACCCCATCCTACTATTAATAGTAGAATTAAGACTAAAATTGTGAAAATAAGAGACTTCTTGAGTTAGTTTTACTTCCAATATAATGCCTCCATATAGCAATATTTGTTTCAAACCATTGTAAAAAGTGCTCTAACTACTCAAAAAATTAAAAACCATTGGAATTATCATAAATTGATATGAACACACCAACTATAAATACATGTCATCATAAAATGATAGGATCGTACTTCAAATATCTTCATTGAAGAGTTCAAATAAAAAAAAGCTAACATGAAACATTCTTTAAAACAATTTAGATGAAAATTATTTAAAAAACTCCTACTGTTACACCTTATGTGTTTATTTTTAATTTCAGTTTACAATTAAACATCGTCTTACTATAGAATTGATATGCCCACATCTTAAAACACATGTAGCCACTAACATCTTTGTGTAAGTATTCATCTCCAAATGTTTTCTAACATATAAGGGAATCACAAGTTATAATAAATTAAGGCTTGATAAATAAAATTAAAGGTTACATTGCTTTAACTAGACCGTAATATAGAATCAAAAGAACCAAATCACCCATAAACAAATAGTCTAACCAAAATGTAAAGATTGTTATTGAAAATGACAAGGAAAATTGATTATCACATTTAATTCATAAATCCAACAAACTCTAAAACTTAAACAAGTCAAGACTAGAAAATGAACAAACTTTGTTAACCAAATCCTTCAAATAAACTATAGAAATTAAACAATTCAAGAATAGCAAAAGAACAAACTTTGATAATCAAATCACCAAACTCATCATCACCTTTATTTAACTTATTATTCTATAAATCAACATTTCAAGAGGACTTAAAAAGGCAAATTGTACGAATTGCCTCTTAACGTTTTCTAAAATCCCGAAGTTAGTCCTAACCATTACTTGTAGTAATACATTATACTTTAACATTTCCAAAATAATACTGATAATACCCAAAATACTAAAAAAATTAAATTTATGATAATTTATAATATATAAATCATCTATTTAGTCTATGTAATGTTAACTAGGCAATGTAGACCAACTATGATAGAACTCTAGTTTTCTAATGCTAGAGTAAGTCAATATTATGGAATAGCTGAATACTGTACTACTATTATTCAAAGTATAATATGGTTATTACAAGCTTGTATAACCGACTAACACTCCCCAGAGTTGATAGCTCCTCAGAAAGAATGATCTTCTTTCTGCCTATACTCATAATCTATTCTTCCCTACTCTGCTCTTTCCTCTCCCCTGCCTTTAAAACCCTAGTCTTGAAACCCATTCTGTTTTGCCAGCTCAGCTACTGACTAACTAACTAACTACCTCCTCTCTATACCTTCTTTCTTTCTCCTCGAGTATACTCTTCATATTATAAGCTTATTCCCTTTTCTGCTATTCTCTCCTCCTATGTCAGTCCTAACACTGCTCCCTTTCGGAAGAACAGACTTGTTCCCAAGGCTGAATTGAGAAAATTGACTGCGAATAACAGATTCATCCTCCCAAGTAGCATTCTCCATAGGCTTGCCTTTCCATTTGATTAGCCATTGGTGGATTGAGTCCCCTATCTGAGTAATGACCCTGCTAGCTATCACCCTTTCTGGTTCTATAATATCCTCCAATTCGACTTGTAGCCCTTCAGGTAAAGTTACCTCTAACGAATAGTTCCCCACAGCTTTCTTGAGTTGAGAGACATGAAACATCGGATAGACCCTAAATCTTAAGGGTAATTGGAGTTTATAGGTGACTGGCCCATATTTTTCCACAATCTGAAATGGCCCAAAATACCTGGCTGCTAACTTCTGATTAATTCTTCTAGCTACTGACAGTTGTTTATGGGGGCAAAGCTTAAGAAAAACCCACTCTCCCACCTGAAAAGATTGCGGAGTTCTTTTTTTATCCGCATATTACTTCATTTGCTCCTGTGCTCTATCCAGGTTATATCTAAGTTGATTCAAAGCTTCGTCTCTATCCATTAATTCTCTAGCCACAACCTCCACTTTAGCCTCTCCTTGTGTATACCGTACCAATGGTGGGGTTCTCCTCCCATAAACAACTTCAAATGGAGTTGAACCCGTAGATATATGGAATGTTATATTGTACCACAATTCTGTCCAAGAAATCCAAAAAGACCAGTTCCTAGGTTGTTCGGAAGCAAAACATCTCAAGTAAGTCTCCAAACACCTATTGAGAACTTCCATTTTTGGGTGATAGGCATAGCTCATTTTAAGTATAGTACCTTGTAAACGAAACAACTCTTTCTAGAAGATACTAATGAACAAAGGGTCATGGTCACTGATGATAGATTGTGGTAATCCATGTAGGCGTACAACTTCTTTGATAAACACTTTAACCACGATTTGTGCAATATATGGGTGTTTTAGTAGGATAAAGTGACCATATTTAGATAACTTGTCCACCACACAATGCTTCATACCCCTTAGATTTAGGAAGTCCAATAATAAAATCCATTGCAATGTCTTCCCAAATCTGATTTAGAATGGGCAAGGGTTGTAGCAAACCCCCAGGAGATGTAGCTGCATATTTCTGTAGTTGACAAGTATCACAAGACTTGACAAAATCCTGAATGCATTTCTTCATTCTGATCCAGTACATATTACTTACGATTCTCCTATAGGTGCGTAAAAAACCTGAATGTCCTCCTATAAGAGAGGAATGGAATTCCTTTAAGAGAATTAGAATGAACCTCAACGTAGCTGAAATCACCACCGTGCCTTTATACAATAAAACCCCTTGATGCCATACAAACCTAGGTCTAGAATTGGGATCCTGCTGTAGGTCCTGGATAATTTCACACAATGTGGAATCCTACTGTACCTCTTGATTGATGTTTCGGCCTTCTGTCCATTGTAGATAAGAAATAATGCTATTCAGCTCCCCTTTGTCATATATTCGTGATAGTGCATCAGCCGCTTTATTTTTCAGTCTTGGTTTATAAATGACCTCAAAATGATAGCCCAAGAGCTTAGTCATCCAACATTGCTGGTCTGTAGTTATCACCCACTGTTGTAACAAATGTCAAAGACTCTTTTGGTCTGAAAATACCACGAATGATTTGCGAAACAAATAATAACGCCAATGGTGCACTGTTGACACTAAAGCCATCAGCTTTTTCTCATAAGCTGATTTAGAAAGATTTCCCTCCGACAGTGCCTTACTATAGTAGGCGATGGGCCTTCTATTTTGCATCAAAATTGCACCCACTCCTTTTCCCGAAGCATCACACTCAATCTCAAAAGGTAAGGAACACTACAAGAAAATAGTAAATTACAGACGGAAATTACCGACGGAAAAAACAAATATACCGTCGGTATACCAAATTACCGACAGAATAAACCGACGGTCGAAAACATCGGAGATTCGACCGTAGCTAAATTCACCGACGGAAATTGTCTATACCGTCGGTAAAATTATCGACCGAAAAGGTAAACCGTCAGTAAAATCAACAAAAAAAATTAACGACCGTCTGATATGTTCCGTCGTTAAATTTACCGACTAGTGACATACCCGTATGTAAATTTAGAATCGAAATGTTTCTAATATAGTCGGTAAACTTACCGACGGTAAGATTGTCCGTCGATAAATAAGTCAATATTACTGACGGAAAATACGTTCCGTCGGTATAATAGGTAGACAATTACCGACGGAAATGTTGCATAGTTCCGTCGGTAAAATTTTGTATTAAATTTTTTTAAAAATATATATTTCCATTATATTTAAATTATAATCGTCTTACAATTTTATTAATAATATATATTTAATTAGATATA
>JANIIA010000001.1:13108312-13129776 GCA_027478495.1 Erythroxylum alaternifolium
TGTGGCTTTTACCGTAGCTGAGGATGATGCCTTCATATTACTGATTTGTCGTGTTAAGTTATCGATCTTAGCTTGAATTTCTGTCATCTGATCGACAGTGATAACTCCCTTCTACTCCCTAAAATTAGTAGGTTGCCTGCTACGTTCACTAACCCATAAGTAGCTATTGCTGGCCATCTCGTCTATTAATTCCTTTACTACATCGACTGTCTTTCACATTAAAGATCCTCCTGAGGCCTCATCGATGGTGCCTCTAATCTGTTGGTTTACTCCATTATAAAATGTCTGTAGCAAGAACTCCTTGGGTAGATTATAGTATGGGCATCTGCTCTGCAAATCCTTGTAACACTCCCATGCTTCATAAAAGGACTCCCCATCACCTTGTTGGAAATTTGTAAATTCCTTAATAATTTTGGTAGTCTTTGTTAGTGGGAAATACTTATCCAAGAAGGCACGTACTAACTATTCCCATGTTGTAATGTTAGCAGGGCTCAATGAATGATACCAAACATTCGCTCTATCCCTAAGTGTAAAGAGAAACGGCCTAATTCTCACTGCGTCTTTCGATATCTGGTGATATCAAAAAATATCATAGATCTCAAGAAAACTCACGATGTGAGTGCTTGGGTCTTCATTTACAAGTCCATAGAATTGGACGTTCTGTTGAAGCATGCTCAAGAGGGATGGCTTGATTTCAAAAGAAACTGCTTGAACAGGCGGTCTAGCCGCTCCTTAGTTCGCAGGATTGAACCCTGGCCTCATAATTCTTAATCCTAATTAATAATCCCTAATTCAAATTATGAAAATTGCGATCTCTCAATCTACAATTTGTCTAAAACCTAAATTAGTTCTAATGTTGTCTATTAACCTACTAGGAATCTATGCTAGATCTATCGTTACAAGACTCGACCAGTTTGATTCAATTTTCTACCTATCGATTTACCTAACTATCGTTAACCTAAATCGATGATTTTTACTGGCTCACCCTCTCAGTTTATTGGCCAGTTATAAAGAATCGAATTAAATCACAATAAATCAAAATAAAACATAATTAAAACAATCTTATTAATCTTAAGAATAAATCAACCCTAAAGTAAGTTTAGAAAACATCAACACTCTATGAAAAATATTTCTAATCAATCTCCAAAATTCCATACATCAATGAAATTTAAATAATAATTTGAATATATTTTCGGAATGGATCTCGGAGGTGAGACTGTGGGAAACCATCTGTTTCGGGAAGTACGTCGCGTCAAGCGTGTCTTTGTGCCTCTCTTCCTTTGACTCCTTCCTCGATCGATTGATCTCTAACTAGGTTTTCACTCGGATTTTCAACAGAGTCTCTCTCTTTTA
This sequence comes from Erythroxylum alaternifolium, assembly GCA_027478495.1. Taxonomy (NCBI): domain Eukaryota; kingdom Viridiplantae; phylum Streptophyta; class Magnoliopsida; order Malpighiales; family Erythroxylaceae; genus Erythroxylum; species Erythroxylum alaternifolium. Next base: position 13,109,666 of record JANIIA010000001.1, read on the forward strand.
TAGCTCTTGGCTCTCTTAGCTCTCCCTTTCATCTGTCACATCATGTTCTATTTGTATCTTCAAGGCTATAGTTCAAAGTTGGGGTCGAAATGGTCCAAAAATTTATCTGAAACTTAAGTTTTTCTGTCAGCCTGATGCGATGCATGATCGTGGCTGGCACTTTTTCCTCTATCATGGCCTGAAGTGCATGATCGTGGCTTGACTTGACTCTCTCTATCACGATCATTGCTCTTAATGCATGATCGTGGCCTGGCTACTTCTGGTTCTTCCTCTTCTGTCACGATCGTGGTTTGTGCTTTTTGGCCCGAAAATTCTTTAACTCTTCCCGTTCTTCCCTGTTTACCTTGTAATACTAGCAAACACATCAAGGTACCTAAAAAATATACAATTTAAGCTCAAAGATTCAAACTACCCCATAAAAACAATTAAACACAAAAACTAACCTAATTAAACTCTAAATGCATACTAAACACTTGAATTGACATTAAAATACTTATCAAATCTAATCCTAAAACACCATACAAGTTGTAACTATCAAGCCTAAACTCTTATTCCATATAACTTCTCTCATAGTTATTTAGCTTAATCATTTCTTTGCCTAACTTAATCATTATCTTGTAATGACTTGTTTGATTTATTTATTTATTTGTCTTCTTTCCTGTTTATGTATTTATTTACTTTTTTGTTTTTTATTTTTTACTTAGTTCTATATTTATTGTAGTATTTATTTTATTACTTATTTCTATCCTTATATATGCTCAAATTTAATTAGTTAATTAACTATTATCATTATTATCCTTTATTTTTATCTTCAATATTTCTTTATTGTATTATTATTATTATTCTTTATTTCTGTTTTATTTTATCTTATATTTATAGTCTTTGCCTTGTTTTATCTCTATTGCATTTTTTATTTTTTATATTTTCATTTGTAAGCTTTTATTTATATTATTAATTTTATCATTACCGTTATCCTTTATTTTTATTTATTTCATTTTTATAATTACTTTCATTATTTTATTTATATGTATTATTATTATTATTTTATATTGCATATTTTTTTACAGTGGTTTTGATTTATTTCTATAAATAGTTTTTTTGTTCACTATGGGTCTATCAGAAGTAGACTCTTTAACAATTAGGGGTAAGGCTGTATACTTCTGGACCTCCCCAAACCCATATCTTAACAGGAGTTTTACTGGGATGTTGTTGTTGTGATTTATTCTATGGACTTTATCATATACATTTAATATATATATGATAAAGAATGCCTTTAAATTATTTTGTCATTAAATTACAACTAACTAATTGGTGAGCATAAACCAACAATCTCCCACTTGTACTAGGCCAATAGTTTAAATATATGATACTATATCACTATATGATGATCATGTTACTGTTGGAACAATGATTTAGGGAGAGAATTCGACAAGATTCTCTATCGTGAGCATTTAAATCATACAAATTTCATCTTAATTATCACTATTATTAAAAGAAATGACCTAAATGCATTCTTAGATCGTTGATGAGACCTTACCTCCTTTTACATGTCTAATGGATCTAATATATTACAATACATTACTGTCTTAAATAATATAAGAAACTGTATCAAATTCATTAAGGAACTTCTGATCCAAATAATTATTTATACTAAATGATAAATATAATTTGGCTTTATTAGCAATTAATGCTACATTAGAACCTTTCCAATCTTAGGAATAAAATTATTCCAAGTAAAATATAGTTTAACTAGAATTTACTTCTAAAGTTAACATCCATAGAATCTTAAACTCAAATATCAACTTATACATAGAATAATGGATATCTTTATTACTTCACAAGTATTAGATATCTCAATACTAAATACTTTTAGTACATTATTTATGTACTTGGAATGTAATAGATTAACAACTTCCAATTTATCTATATAGATCTAATTTCCAAAGTTTAGTTATTACCTTTCCATTTCCAATTTGGATTGTTCTTAAACAACTATATTTTCAATAAATGGAACTATATATTATCATTCTCACTATGAGTAAAATGTCTCTATATACTCTCATTAAAGAGGACAATTATACTCACACTAAAAAGGACAAGTATACTCTCACTAAAAAGGACAAGTATACTCCTACTAATCTTCTTATAGACATGATAAAGTCATAATCATCTCAAAAACAAAATCTTTAAATTTATTATGAAAGTGAATCTTTCAACTTCTCGTAGCCTTTTTACTATATATCTATTGGTCTGATTTGTAAGCTTTGCAATTTATAACCTTCAAATACTTCAAGTGCTGGATTGTGATTTGTAGTAAGTGAAGGTCGATCCCTTGAGGAGAGTGAACTAATCTAATCCTATGTTATCTAAGGCTCTGAAAAATTCGTAAAATTAAAATAAAATAGGATAGGAAAGTAAACTTGGATAATAGTTAAGATATTAATTTGCAAAATTAATTCAACAAAATCAAATATTGAGCACTAACAATTCAACAATGGGAAATAACATAAGAGAGTTTACCAAATTGTGAGAGAGAGATTTATCCTATCATAAATGCTACCCTATTCACTTTTGTGTTACTCTCTCTCGAGTTATAATCACAAAAGCCTAATTAATAAAGCTTAATCAAGTTAAGTCACCGAAATTGTTATCTCTTGAGTAACTATCAGTCTACAACCTAATCAGTTCTTAAGCTCTTTAATAAACTATCGAGTCTCACACGAGATCGCTCTCTATACAATAACTAATAAGATTGATTGCATCATCTATTGGACCACCTAACTCTTATTAACCTGCCTCGATCATTTTGCATCTGACTCACCCTCTCGGTTTGTTACTGAAGCATGAAGATACAGTAATCAGTCACATCACCTAATCAAAATAACACAAAATAACTAAATTAACATTAACTCAAGGTAAAATCCTGGAAGAAAGTTAGAACATCTTAATCAAACCCAAATCCATAAACATATTTGTATTCATCTTAACATTCAAGAAAATGAAAACAAAGATGAAAGAAATACTAGCGGAATAGGGATTCGGATGCCTTAAGAAATCAGTAGCCATAAAGACTCACTTCTTTCTCCTCTCGTTCTCTCTCTCTCTCTTCTTGGAGTCTTTTCCCAAAGTGACAGATTGGAGGCTCCTTTAGGGATTCTTCATTAATTCTTTTATAGGTTTTTCTAATTTTGGCAATCCTAAGGCTTTTTCTAAGTCTGAAAGGTCTAAAAAGTTCCTTGAAAAATCAAGTTGGGAAGGTTATCCACGTGTTCTATTGCATAGGCCATGATCATGGACCTGAATGAGTCTTCTGTCACGAACGCGGCTCCTCCCTGATGCTTTTAGGCCACGATCGTAGGCTTAGTTGCTCCGTGGAGTTTTCTTTGAATCTTATCTGTTTTTCTATATTTGCCTTGAAACACTATCAAACATATCAAAACACCTAAAAAACATAAAATTGATGCTCAAAAGTGTTCTCTAAACCAAAAAACACTCAAAACATAAATATATAACTAAGTGACTGAAACCTAACCTAAACATGCATTAATAATTCAATTAACTACTATGCATGTACTAAACTACCCACTAAAACATTATATAGTCTAGGACTTTCAGCATCCCTACACTTAAATGTTTGCTCGTCCTCAAGTAAAAACAAAATAAGCAAAACACATAACATATCAAAACATAGAAGGCAATCCAGTAATGAGTCATTGGCATTCAACTTCCCAAAAGTAATTTAACTTCGAACACAATCTCCTATGTTGTTCTAGTTTATTAACTTGTGAAACCTACGTCTAAGTATCTTGAATTAAATATACAACTAATCCAGACCTTAGTATTTAGTTTATTCACCCCTATCACTTGCACACTCACATTTATAATTATTCATTTAATAAAAACTATAACTATCCCTAAGTATGTTTTCATGAAAATTCAAGTTGTTCACTAAGATCGGTAGATTTTATTTAACAAAACACTATTTTTGTTAAATTTGGTTGATATGAACCTAGCCTTTTTTACAAAGGCAAACATTTGTGATGAATGTCGATCCAATTACTCAACTAGGTCATGATTTTATTAAACGGCTTGGTTGGAATGTCATTATAGCCTTTTGACACGAAGGCACACATTTGTGATGCGTATCGATCTGGTTACTCTGCTACATCACTTGTCATCTGGCTACTAGCTCTATTCATAACTCAAAGGTTAGCGGAATAGTTATTTGCTTATGATTTACACTTTTTTAACTACCTCATTTCTTTAGTTAATCATTCTCATGAAAAGGTACTAGCGACACTACTTATTTGATTATCCTAAAATTATAAATGAATGTGACAAACTCCTAGGGTGAATAAACTAACATCATATCCTAATTACAAGTATATTTTACCAAAGTAACCTAGGTCATTAATTTCATAAGCTAATAAATCTTCACAACCTAAAATACTATGTTCAAGGTTAAATCAATTATGTTAATTCCTAGCCATTGACACATTCACATGAATCACATCATGCAAACCTAAATAAACTAACATGTGAAATTCACATTCAAAATAAAAGCATACAACACATATATATCTCTCCCCACAGTTAGATAACATATTGTCCTCAATGTGAGAAGATTAAACAAATAACACATAAGGTGGGAATAAAAACAATTTGTTACTAAATAAAGGTAAAAATCAAAATAAAGATAAAGATAAAAGACAAAGGTTAGAGCATCAAACCCATCATGGGTACTAAGGTGGTGATGGTGATGGTATCAGAGATCAAATTTGCTTGCCATTGAGCTTATAATTGATTCAAAGAGAGAATAAGAATGAGTAATCCTCAACTATTCCAAATCATGGAAACTTATTTTTAGAATTTAAAACAATCTAACTATACACAATTTAAATCTAACGACTAAACGTGCTAATTTATAGTCATTAACTTGACTTTACAACCATGGAAACTCAACCGAGATCAATTATGAGCAGCTTGCTTCCACACTTCTCATTCGACATCAGCTTTATAGCTTATAGATAACCTATATGTTGGAAGATAATGAAAAGAACATAATCTATCAAAGTAAGGAAACCTAATAATCTTAGTAATGTCCTTTTTAGCAACAAATTGTCAACAAATAGGGAATAACAAAACTCCCTAAATCTTCCATCGAATCTAATAGTTTGTTTAGTAAGAAGGTGAATTGTTCGCTTTCTTCCTTAATCACCTTCATCTCCTCTGCTTCTTCCGCTTTACGAATAGAGACGTTTATATCTTTTTGAACCTCTACCGTCGCTTTCATCTGTTTTTCCAACTCTTGCTCTTTTAAAAATACTACTAAATATATTTGCATGAATCATATGTTTAATGGGTAAAGGAACATAGGGAGGGTCCTCATTCTTTTCTTCATCCTTTTTAGGCTTTTTTTGGTCCTCTATAAGGTGGGTTTCTACTTAGTTTTCTAGTGGTTCTTCTAGCTTTTTTCCACTCCCAAGTGTGATAGCCTTAGCTTTCTCATTTGGATACTTCTATGTTTCTCGAAAGAATTCCTATACTTCTTATAAATAGCACATTGGCCAGCTATTCCACTTGAACCTCTAGGTAGTGGATAGAACAGGCATGAGTTCTTGTTACTTGGGCGATTTACCCTTCTAACTTCTTTTAGGCCTCATTCTTACTTATGAGCTTGTCTACGATCTTGTCTAGTATAGAATCATAGTCATTGCGTTCATCATGTTAAAATCCATGTGACTCTTGATTTCTAAATTGAATCCCAGCAATGTTAGACCAATGAAAATTTGGGTGGTTCTGTCACCTAGAATTGTATGTGTTTGAATAAGGATCACTATCTCCCTGACCAACTTGTGCCCTATTAAAGTTGAATTGCTCCACATTGTTGTTTTCCCATAAGAAACAATCAGCTGCGATATAAATATCTTGTCCATATAACTTATCATTGTGGTGAATTGCTTTGAGTGGAAAGGAAGAGGTGGCTTTCAGGCTATTCAGTTGCTTGGTTAGATTGTCGATCTCAACCTGTAATATTGTCACTGAATTTGAAGCAGTCATTCCCTTTGGATCCTAAAAGGTTGGTTGCTATCTACTTCATTCTGATGTCTGAAGACAACTATTGTACGCCATCTCCTCTAACAAATTGTGTGCTACTTCAACTATTTTTCTTATGAATGATCCTCCAATAGCTGCATCTATAGTGCCCTTCATGGGTGGATTAACTCCATTATAGAAGGTTAGTGATAGGAATTGGTTGAGTAGGTTATGATGAGGATAACTCCTTTGCAACTCCTTATACTACTCCCATGCTTTGTATAAAGATTCGCCATCATTTTGCTGGAAATTGATATTTTCATTTATCAGTTTTGTTGTCTTATTTAGAGGGAAGTACTTATCTAGAAAACTCACACCATCTACTCTTAAGTTGTGACGTTAGCTGAGTTGAGGGAATTTAACCAAGCTTTGGCTCTATCTCTATGTGTAAAGGGAAAAAGCCTTATCCTAAGAACATCTTCTAACATACCAATATATCGGAAGGTGTCATAAAACTTTAACAAATTAGTCAAATGAGCATTGGAATCCTCATTGGCTAACCCATAAAATTGTATGTTCATTTGCAGCATGTTCAGCAATGATGGTTTGGTCTCGAACATATTTGCTTACACTGGAGGTCATATAATTCCTTAATGATAGGTGTTGAACCGTGGCCTCATAAAGTCCATAAAGTGCCGTTGCTCTCTATGATGCATTCCCTCCACTATCATTCTTGCTAGTTCTTCTTAGTGTTTAACTTTTAGGATTCCCTATTCTTACCTTGTGATGTCCAAATTGATGTGTCTTCAACTTTGCACCCGAACTCTCTCTCTGTTTTTTTTCCTAATCCTTAGAATAATTCTACATCTCCCCCACAACGGTGCCAAAAACTTGTTGCTCTGATTTGCAAGCTTTACAATTTATAGCCTTCAAATACCTTAAGTGCATGGGTCGTGATTTGTAGTAAGTGATGGGTCGATCTCACTAGGAGGGTTAACTAATCAATGCTATATGATCTAGAAAAAAATTAATAAAATGAAAATAAAATGGGGCAAGAAAGTAAACATGAATAATTGTCAAGATATTAACTTGAAAAATTAACTCAACAAAATCAAATATTGAGCACCAAAATTCAATAATGGTAAATCACATAAGAAAATTTACCAAATTATGAGAGAGGGATTTTTCCTACCATCAATGCTATCCTAATCACTTTGTGTTATTGAGATGTCAGTTTTAGACTATCGTAGGGTGGATTACTCTCTCTCGAGTAATAATCACAAAGCCCTAATTAATAAACCCTAACCAAATCAAGTCACAGAAATTGTTATCTCTCGATTAATTACTGGTTCACAACCTAATCAGTGCTTAAGCTCTTTAATAAACTACCGGGTCTCACACAGGATCTCTCTCTATATAATAACTAATAAGATTGATTGCATTGTTTATTAAATCATCTAACTCTCATTAACCCACCCCAATTTTACATTAGAGTCACCCTTTTGGTTTGTTACCGAATCATAAAGATACAACAATTAATCACAACACCTAATCAAAATAACATAAAAATAACTAGATTAACATTAACTCAAGGTAAATTTCTGAAAGAAATTTAGAACATCTTAGTCAAACCCAAATCTATAAACATATTTGTATTCATCTTAACATTCAAGATCATGAAAACAAAGATGAAAGAAATACACGTGGAATGGGGATCCGGATGCCTCGGGAAAGCAGCAGCCACGCAGATCTGCTTCTTTCTCCTCTATTCCTCTTTCTCTCTCTTCTTCTTCTCTCCTCTTAGAGTCTTTTCCCAAAGTGATAGATTGGAGGCTCCTTTAGGGTTTCTTTATTAACCCTTTGATAGGTTTTTTCTAATTTGGGCAATTCGAGTCCGAAAGGTCCAAAAACTCCTTTAAAGAATCAAGTTGGGAAGCTCGTCCGTGTGTTCTATTACATAGGCCATGATCGTAGCCTATAGTTCCATGATAGTGGCCCCCTAAATTAGCTTTCTGTCAAAATTATGGCTCCTCCTTAATGCTTCTGTCACAATCATGGCCTGTAGGCCTAGTTACTTTTCGAGTTTTCTCCAAATCTCACTTATTATTCTATATTTACCCTGAAACACTAGCAAACACATCAAGGCACCTCAAAAACAAAAAATTAAAGCTCAAAAGTGTTCTCTAACCTATAAAACACTCAAAACACAAATATTTAACTAAATAACCGAAACCTAACCTAAACATGCATTAATAATTCAATTTAACTACTAAACACGTACTAAACTACCCACTAAAACATTATATAATCTATTACTATCAATATCAAATGTATCAAAAAGGAATTAGCTCTAATTAGATGTATTGTCATGAGATTTGAACTTTTTAAATTTCACCATTACTCCAACTACTTATCTTAAGAACAAATCTTTGAAATAAATAATTGTTCACTAAGTTTGTAAGATTATGTCCAAACTTTTGGATATCTTATAACCTTTTGTTATCTAATTTAGTTCTAATCTTACTTGAAAATATATGCTTCAACTAATCATCATATCCCTAAATCATTAACTTTGACTTTTCAAAGTCCTACCATTCTATATATAATATGAACTCTTTCTAATTGATTTAATTGGATCTACTAAAGGTAAGTTATATTACTAGGTACAACTATAGAATAAATAAATATTACATCTCGCAATATCTCATATTTTATATTCCTCTTATCATAAATCCATAATCTTATGGAGTTTAGTTGTGTAGGTAATCATTAAAGAATCTCATTCCTTATAAGTAAATGAAAAATATATATTTCATATCATCAATATGCTTTAGCATTCTCAGTATTTAATATCTACTTCGATTTAAATAATTTGAACTTTTCAAAAGTTTAAATCAATATTTTGTTTAATACATATGAATATATCACATCAAGTCACTAGTAATGTAATGAAATAAAATTATAATAGTTTTATGAATTGTTATCACATCCCATACATTCTACATATAAGATTTGAAAATTCACTACTATCATCATACTTTCACCAAAGGTTGATTTGGTTATTCTTCAAATCACCAAGTTTCATAGGTTTCATATTATTTATTATTAAAAGGATATATATATATGTATGTATGTATGTATGTATGTATGTATGTATGTAACTTTATGATTATCATAATGTTGATTTAAACAACTTGGCATAATTAGATAGTCTCAGTTATCCAACTTTGTATTCTTGCCACTTATAGCAAACATTAGTTTCCCTTTGATCCAACACATATAAAATATTTGTATAAATTTTGATAAACTACCTTTACTCAATAATCTATTTCTTATCATGCCTTGAACATTATAATTATGATGAATCTGAATTTAATATCAAATATTCATAAGCATGAACTAGAAATACATATAATCTATATCATATCATGTATTGACAAGACCTCTTCTCAAATATATGCCAAAAAAATCAGTTCATTAACTTAATATTAACTATACCAAACAAATCTAATTTCTATTTAAAGTAAAATATAAGTATAAAAAAAGTAAGTAATTGATTATAAGTCAAGCTACTAAATAAGATCATGACTTTAATCACATGTTTAGTTACTTGTATGATTTTACTTGAAATAATAACTCTCTCTGCTATTCAAAAAGATTACTCTAACTTTTAAAAAAGGATCTAATTCTAATTTAATTGATCTTAAGTCACTCAATAAACTAACTAAATTTAAATTAGGTATACAACAACTTTATTAATTACATCTTATGTGGCTATTAGATCTGTTAGATGACAACTCTTACCAAAACATATCTTATATATTATTACTAACCTTGCCTCTATATTAAAACGATCATGAGTCACTCATCCAAATCATCTAAATTTAGTTAAATAGGACCCATTCATTTAAGATAAAACATATTCTGGTTAACGAGGCCTTGAGTGACTCAACAAGCCTTACAACAAATATGGCTCTAGTTTTATGATTAAATAATAGAAAGTAACAATCAGGTTTCGAAGGTGTTCATAATATTTTAACGAGGGATTTACTTTTACTTGTCTTATCAAACATAAAATTACATATAATAACATCACCCATATATAATATGTAATTTAACATGCATCCAGTATATATATGTATATATCAAACTTATAAATAAAGTATGCAACTTGCATACTTATAATTAAATTATATTCATAAAATATCAAGCTTCATTTAATTTTAGTTATTGATCTTTATAATCTAAAAATAAATTTGTCAACTATTTGGATAATTAAATTAAATTAAACCCTTTGACTCCTAAATGAATTAAGTTCATATTCCAAAAAGAAATTTGATTTGATTTGGAAATAATTTTTAAAGTTATTTTGAAACTATTTCTAATTATTTTGACTCCTTTGAAAAATTTTATTGAAATCAATTTTTAATCTGATTAGAAATTAATTTTTCTTAATTAAAAAATTATTTTCTAATATTAACGAAATCCACATTCAAAATTAAATAAATCACCTCTTAATTTAGAAAAATTATTTAGATATTTTATTTCTTAATTAATTAGAGAATTATTACTTGATAAATTTAAATCTAATTTTGAAATTATTAAAGGATGCTCATTTTTCTTAATTAAAAATGAAAGTATTTTTCAAAATTTAGTCAAGAAAGTTACTATTTCTAATAAATCATCAAACTTATTATTCATAAATGAAAAATATTTCCAAATAAATAGAATAATAAATTTTAAATAAATAAAACAATAAATTTAATCTATCTCAATAAAAATTGATATAAATGAATTTAATTAAGAAACACATTTCTTAATTACTTAAGAAAATACTTTTCTTAATTTTAAGGAATCTAATTAATTAATTTCAATATAACTAAAAATATTGTTCTAATTTTTGAAACTATTTTAAAATTTTAATTAGGAATCAATTTAATTCTTATTCTTAATTTAATTAGAAAAATAAATAATTTAATATTAAAATTGATATCTAATCTTAAATATATATTCTACTTATATTAATTTATCTAATATAACCTACCTAAGGTAACTCTTTAAACCTATGCTTGATTCTAATTATTGATGATAACTAATTTATTTTAACAATTCAACTATTTGAAAAATTAAACTAAATTCTTAAATAGTTGTAAGAAAAATAACCCTTTAAAAAAAATAGAAAACTAACCTTTCTAAAATTTAAACTAATTTAATTAAAAGGAAGCCTTAAAACACAAACTTTAAATGAAAAAATGAGCTGGGAATGTCTATTGAATGCAGTGCTAGAAGATTTCTATGAGGCATGTGAAATGCGTTTGGTTATCAGATGCTAGTCCCATTGTCTTCTAGAAACCCTCCGCTGCACTCTGCTGGTGCGCCGCCTTCTCCTTCTTAGGATGTTGTCTGCTCATTTGGCCTCAAGCTAAATTTGTTACGCCATTGCTAGTGCTTCACTGCCTTTATAGCACCCCACTCTCGCAAGACACGTACCCGACATCTTGAGTGATGTCCGAGTGCGTACCTCGTAAGGGTGGCATGCTAGAACAATCAAACACTTGAAACTTGGTACAAATTTTTTTTTCACTAACGTATGTAGAAATCAATAATCAAATTCGAGCCCAAACTTTTATTTCATAAAACTTGAAACCACAATTATTAAATCACTTTAATCAATTTCATTTACAAAACATTTCCAATTTCAAAAGTTATTACATCATAAAATCATTTACAAACATTTCCCATTTGGAAAATTAGTATAAATTCAAATACACATTGTACAAAAATTGCAGAATATACAAATTGATACAAAAATAAGAAAGCACAAATGCAGACGAGAACTGATCTCGATCTCTATCTCTAACTCAAATGCTTCGTTTGTACTCCCGTTAACCTAACGGGGTAACTCTTTTGAGCCTCAAAAAATATTGCAAATTTTAGGTGAGTTTTGCGAACTCAGATGAGGTAATCATCATTGATGGTTCACTCAATTCATGCATCACATAAATACACATAACATATAATTCACATCTTTGTATTTTGCATAAATCATCCAAAATTCTCATTACTACATTAATTCATCTTGTAGCATCAATTAACACCTTATTCATTTCTTTCACATTTCACATTTCACATTTGGACCATTTAAACAGTGCATTTCAATCATTTAAACATACCTATCAAATGCATATGCAATGCTCATGAGACTCACTTTCAGTTGTTATTATTATGACTGAGTGCCTATAACTGTCCCATATCCATTATGGATACCGAGCTCATTAATAACTGTCCCTTATCTTTTGGGGATATAGGGCTCATTTTACATAGTGAGCCTTGGGCTCTTAATCACTGGTTGAGCTTTAAGCTCATTTCCACTTTCTAAGCTTTAAGCTCTTTTTCGGTAGCTACTCAGGTGACAACAACCTTTACATTATTATGCATTCATGTAATGAAATGCATCAGTCATATATGCTCAATTAGTGACTTTATTTCACTTTACACATTTACTTTCACATGTCATCGGACCTTGGTCCGGCGTTCAATATTTAAGTTGAGAAAACACATTTATTTCATTATGTTCACATACAAAGAGCACTTCAAATATCACATTCATTCATCAGAATCATCAGACCTTCATTGTCCAGAATCAGCACAATCAAATCACATTCATTCAATAATTCAAACATAATATAAAACAAATAATTAATTGAGTGAAACCAACTAGGTTACTCACAGTACGCTCCAAATTAGCATTAGCTTCCATGATCCGGAAGCATCTGGATGCGAACGTTTTATCATGTGTATCAACATCATATAATACACATTTACACACATTATTAATTGCACAATCATATGAACCTTCAATCACATACATATGTATATGTGTTGAGTATAATGCATGCTCAATCACAATCTCGAGTATCTTTCCAATATTGTCATCACATAATCATTCATATTTCCATACTCACAAAAGTATCATTTATACTTATGATTTATACCTCAATAAAACCATAAAAATTGAAATTCATTTCTCATTTCATCAATTCTGATTTTTCCTATAACAACTTTTAGGTCAACTTTCCAATTTCTTTTTGACCAAGAAAATGAAGTCATTTGAGGTTTAATTTGGTTCAGTATCCTATGAGTTATGCTCACAATACCACAGACTATGTATAATTGAACTTTTGGCTAATTCATGATTATACCTCAAATTGTACAACTCATAACTTTAAACTTGGATAACTAAAAATTACAAACTTAGTACCAATAGAACGATAAGATAATGGACTATAACTTTTATTTAGATACCTTTGTCTAATTCAGCCTATATCCATTCAATGTTTATGAAAACATCAAGACATAATTTCTGTCTCAGGTAGTACTCCAACCTCAATCAAGACTCAATTTCGCACTAAAATATGAAAGTCTTATAGATAGAACTAAATTTATAATTCTTTAAACAATTGTAGAATTATGTCTCTACTTTAATTTGAATCAAGAATCACCTCATTTATACATCTACAGCTCAAGATATCATCAAAAAACCAACACATGTTCGGAAGGCATGTCCCACGTATTACCTTCGAGGTCACGATCGCGACCGTGTAACATCCTGTTCCCATATTAAGGGTTACAGCCCAGGAAAGCTATACATGAAAGATAACAATGAGGGATTAGAAAAATACATTTCATACTCATGCATAAAATAGCATCATGTATGTGACATTGATTATTGAACACAGTACAAAAATTTGTTCATACACTCAATTGACATTTCTGGGTATAAATTATTGTTTTAATGTGATTATGATGTGGATAGTGAATATTTTGTTCTGAAAATTGAGCTGGTGTGTTTTATTAGTGATTTAGAATTTTTGGTGAAATTTGAGAAATTTCTAGAATTTTGGGAAATTTTGGACTAGGAAAAATGCCAAATGGTGAAACAATTGATGAATAGTGGCAAAAATAATCGTCAAATGGTAATAGAAATTTTTATGAATGACATTGGAATTTAATGACATATTTCATTCAAAATTAGGAGTCAATTGGATTACAAATGGACTAGTTATTAAAAGGGCTAAGGAGGGACCATGGAAAAAGTGACATGTGGTAAGTGAAAAGTGTCACTTGTCACACCACATGTTTTAATATAAGTAATCCATTAAGTGAAAGACCCACATTATAGTCTTTCACTTGTCTTTTACGAGAAATACTTTATTTCTCCATCTTCTTCTTTTCCTTCATCTTATTCATGTGGTCTCTTTTTTTTAACCCATGACACCTCACTCTCACCTTTATCATGTTGACTTTTGTCCAACTTTTTCACTTTGTTTCTTCAAGATTTATTGTCTTCTCCATCTTGTTATTAAAAGACCCAACTTATTCCGACTGAAAAGGGTGATGATCGTATATGTTGGAGGAGCTAGGGCTTTATGGTGATTGAAGAAGCTTTGGGTTAATCAAGTAAGTTGGGTTTTAATCTTTATGGGTAGTGTTAAATAAAGCATTTTGATGTGTAATTTGAGAATAATGATCATGATAGTATAGTTAAATGTCTTGGGCGTGAATGAGGAAAAATCTAAGTATATTCATGTCTTGCCTTGATGTGTATGATAATTAATGATTCATAAATTGATGTAATTTAGAGTTTGAGTGAGTCCTAAATGGGGTATAATTGAAGAAGGAATGATGTGGATATAAGTTAGAAGTGATAGACTTGAAGTAAATCACACGTTAATATAGAATTCACGTACAATAGACGAGATACACAAGAAAGGGGGTTGAATTGTGTATTCTTTTCGTGAATACAAAAACTGTAATATATCTTGTCAAGAACTTTTCCAACTATTAAAAGAATACCTTAAAAGTTATACAAAAATAGTTACGTACTTAAATCGAAAATAACTTCTATATACTTGTCTAAAAACAAAATAGAATAAAGTGAAAGGTTAGAAGATAGACGCTGCGATTTTTATACTGGTTCACCTCAAACCATAGGCTATGTCCAGTCCTCAGAGTTTGTCTGAGTTTTCACTATAGTTCGAAAAATTTACAAGTATTCTTTCTTCCATTCCAGAGCCTCTTCAGGTCTCTTACACAAAATATTCTTTCTGCTATCTTAGCCTCTCCAGGCTCTTAGCCTTTTCTTTCTCTCACTAGAAAGATATTGTGAGCTTTTCGTTATAGTATAGTTTGCTCTCTAGTATCGCACTTTTGAATATAGAAATTTTCTTTTCTAAGTAAACACTTGAAAGCTCAAAGAATCAAAGGTTTTTGAAAGGTCGTTCAATCTTCGACCACGACTAGCATATATAGCCTAAGTCTCCAACTACTTCTTGATTCTTAACAACTGCTTCTTGATTCTTGTAAAACCTATTATTCAGTTGAGTTCTGTAACTAACTCCAACTAACTAACTGTTTGACGTACTAGCGTATCTTCATCTTTGTATCGTCTGTGTTTTCTTCTTCTTCATTTGTGTTTTCTGCTTCTTCTGTGTTTTCCACTTCTTTTGTGTTTTGCGCTTCTTCGGTGTTTTGCGCTTCTTCGGTGTCTTGTACTTCTTCTGTGTTTTGTGCTTTTTCTGTTTTTTCTGCTTCTTTTGTGTTTTACGCTTCTTCTATTTTTTCACTTCTTCGGTGTCTTGCACTTCTGTGTTTTTTGCTTCTTATGTGTTTTCCACTTCTTCTATGTTTTGTGCTTCTTCTGTGTCTTGTACTTCTGTGTTTTCTGCTTCTTCTGTGTTTTGCACTTCTTTTGTGTTTTCCACTGCTTCTATATTTTGCGCTTCTGTGTTTTGCACTTCTTCTGTGTCTTGCACTTCTATGTTTTCTGCTTCTTCTGTGTTTTGTGCTTCTTCTGTGTTTTCCACGTCTTCTATATTTTGTACTTCTGCACACTTAACACATTTATCAAAATAGTTCATTTATTTCTAACATTATTATTATTTTATTGTCACGAAAATTAATAATCGTGAAGTCCTCTTGAGTTAACATGGCAGGCAATAACGGAGGACCCTCATGGATTTTATAAGGCCAGGGTTTAATCCTACGAACCAAGGAGTGGCTATACCGCCTATTCAAGCGGTCTTTTTTTAAATTGAACCAGCCCTCTTGAACATGTTTCAACAGAATGTCTAATTCTATAGACTTGCAAATGAAGACCTTAATACTCAGATTGTGAGTTTTCCCAAGATCTGTGATACTTTTTGGTATCACCAGATGTCGAAAGACTCAGTGAGAATTAGGTTGTTTCCCTTCATGCTTAGGGATAGAGCAAAGGCCTGGTATCATTCACTGAGTCCCGCTAATATTACGATATGGGACCAGCTAGTGTGTGCCTTCTTAGATAAATCCTTCCCACTAACAAAGACCACCAAAATTATTAAGGAAATTACAAACTTCCAACAGGGTGACGGGGAGTCTATTTATGAACCTTGGGAGCATTAGAAGGACCTGCAGAGGAGATGCCCCACACCACAATTTACCCAAGGAGTTCCTACTATAGACATTTTACAACGGAGTAATCCCACATACTAGAGGCACCGTTAATACAGCGTCGGGAGGATCGTTAATGAGAAAGATGGTCGATGAAGTAGAAGATTTAATAGAGGAGATGGCCAACAAAAGTTGTTTATGCGCGAGTGAACGTAATAGGCAACCTACTAACTTTAGGGAGTAGAAGGGAGTTGTCACTATTGATCAGATGATGGAAATGCAAGCTAAGATTGGCAACTTGATGCGATAACTCAGTAATATGAAGGTGTCATCCTCAGTTGCGAAAAAGGCTGCACAATTGAAGTGTGAGCTATGCGGCCATTTGGATCATGATACGGTAGACTGCTATCTGATGAGAGACTATAACCTAGAGCAAGTGAATTATATGGGGGTCCAATTCGAACGTGGAGGGGTAATAATCCCTACTCCAACACATATAACCCTAGGTGGAAGAATCACCCAAACTTCTCCTGGTCTAACAACAACAATGGAGGGTAGTTCGGACCCTAAGGACAATCGAGCTTCCAACAGGATAAACACAAGCTCGATGGATTTGAAATTGGATAAAATTTTGGATAAGATAGGAGGAATGGAGGAAGCATATAAGTGGTTTGAAAGTAAATTTGAGCAAGTCACAAAGAATCATGCTTCGTTTATCCACAATTTATAAGTCCAAATGGGGCAGCTCACGGAAGCAATGTCGACTTGGAATGCTAGAACTCTTCTAAACAACACTGAATCGAACTCGAAGGAGCATATTATGGTTATAAGTCAGACTTAGGATGAGGAGCTGGAAGAGGTAGACAAGGGAGAAGGTCAAGTAGTTCAAAATTACCTTCTTGTTGAGATTGTGAGCAAATCAGTGCAAGTAACTTGATAGATATTTCTGCACCAATTTTTTGCTCAGAAGGAATTATATGTCAGAAGGGAAGTAGAAACGTTAGAAGAAATTGAGCCAAACAAAGTCAAGGAAGTGACGAAACTAATACAAGCTAATATGAAATTACAAGAGTCCATCACAAGGAAGGGGAAGGAGTGAATACTGGAAGACACCCCCAACATAGTGAAGAAGGATGATCCAGGGGCCTTTTTCATTCCCTGCAGTATCAACAAGATCTTCGTAGATAGAGCATTCATAGACTTAGGTGTAAGCACAAATGCAATGCCCTACACTCTCAGTCTTAAATTAAGATTACGAGAGTTAGTACCCACAAAGTTTTTGATTAAGATGATCGATAGGACTTCACTTAGACAGATGGGAATCATACAAGACGTTTCGGTCATGGTTGATAATTTTATCTTTCCCAAAAATTTCTATATTTTGGATATCAATGAAGATGAGGATACTTCGATGATTCTACGAGTATGGAAGAAGCAATTGACCTTAAAGGTGACTGTTAAAGAGTACAAAGCTCCTTCAACTCCAGTGGATTGCAATAAACCCAAACCTCGAGGAGAATGGGAATACATTGACGTTCTTGTAAATGCTTTCTGAAAGAAACGCTCGCGAAGGAGAAGGTGAGGTAAGAAAAATTTCGAGAAAAGTGGTAGTTGTAATATGGTAGCAAATATTCAGAATTTAAGGTTAATAACAATGCCATCATCAAATCAGTCATTCCAACCACTGCGAGCTTTAAAGGAGCGTCAAGCTATCGATGTTAAAAGAAGTGCTATATGGGAGGTAACCTATGGAAAAATTAGTTTATTGTTTAATTTAGTTAAATTAGTTGAATTTTGTAGTTAGGGGTCATTCTTGTTTTGGTTTAATAAAAGCAAAAAAGAGGACTAGGATTTCGGAATCATGGGGAAGAGTACGCGAGCATGTTAAGGGAATAAAAAAAGAATTATGAACTGAAAGAACAAGAATTGGAAGAAGAAGGACTTGGTGTCAGGATATAGATGCTGGCCACGACCGTGACCTGTTAGGTCACAATCATGGCCTGCGATTGAGAATTCCTTCGGTGGTATATCGTATGCCATGAGCATGGCATGGTAGGCCACGATCGTGGCCTGCAACTATATACAAACAAGAGAGGACATGAATTTTAATTGACACAGTTACCATTTAACCCTTTTTACCACCTATTTATTCAATTCTTACTTAACTTTCACCTTCACTTTCATTTTTAGTTTATCTCTCTAGAATTCCAACTTTCAAACGCTTGAACATCTCTCTAGAATTTTTCAAACGTCCACTTCCAAACTTAAACCAATTATGCCTTGTATTAAGCAAACTACCTAACGGGAGCCTCACAGAGCACAATAAGTCACCAGATGGGGGAGATGAAACCGAGCAACGAACTTTGGAGCTCTTTTCCCTATCTACACCGAGGAGGAAGGTACTCGTTCTTATTCCCTTCGTTCTAGGCAAATTGTTGTGCCTAAATATTTTGATTTTGATACATTGGATAAGATAGAAGTGCATGAGCAGATTGAGAACTTACCAGAGAGAATCTAGTAGGGGTCAATTCATTAGATTCCAATTGCCCGTTTATGAAGAGCTTACCCTAGAGTTTTTCACGTCCTTGACCTTTGACCCCAAGAACACTAAGGAATTATGGTTTAGATTGAGGGGGAAAGCGTATGAATTAACGGTAAAGATCATGTGTGACATATGCGGATTCCCTAAATCCATTATTGTCGACCAACATGATGACTTTCGTGCCTCCCAATACTGGCACGAGCTTACTGGCATTGAGCATTTTTAAGCCCAAAATGCCCATAACAATATTATTCGGTCCCATGAACACTTGTTGCTGCATAAATTTATGTGTCAGCTAGTCTTTGACAAATCAGAGACCAACAAGTGTTCCACCAAGGAATTATTCATACTATGGTGCATGGACCATAGTATTCTAGTATGCACATCCACGTATGTGATGAATGCTTTTGTCGCGGAGCAACCATCTTGGAATGGGGTACCTAGCTTTTGCCATTGTAGAGCATTTTGGTGTGGAACAGACAGGGTTAATAGTGAATCATCCCTAGTTCCTTGACCACCATCATCTATTTCAAGCATAGATCATTCACTCCACCAACATGAGTCTGCGGGAAATCAATGAAAGACATATGTGTGGACCAGGGCGGGTCAGGTAAGCTTGAGCTTCGTGCCTTTTAGGCAGGCATAAAAGCATCAACAAGCGAGGAATCAGAAGAAGAGGACCAATGATAGATAAAGGTTTTCGATATGATCTCCAAGACCAACATAACACTAAAGGAAGTGGTACGTACATAAAGATTCCAAAGCCAAGAGATCGATTGACTCCATCGATATTTCAAAGCTTAGGGTGTTCAATTACCACCTCCCACACCATCACTGTTGGATTAGGAAAAGAAAGCATGCCATATTTGGAGAACTGGTAGATTTCAAAACTTTTTAGAATTCTTATTTACAGCAGAAGCAATATATCCAAATCATCATGCCAATCTATACATGATATAGTATAAAGATAATGCTAAACAAGATAGTGATATTACCGACTCCTTCGCTATAGCTTTAATTTCTCACTGCGCTATCCTCTCCTTCTTCTTGTATCCAAAGCCTTTTGCTTTTGAATCCTTTTCTTTGTCAATCTATCCTCTCC
>JANIIA010000001.1:13225441-13240030 GCA_027478495.1 Erythroxylum alaternifolium
ACGCCACCCTCGCGGGGCACGGACTCGGGTATCACGGTCGATATCGGGTTCGAGTTCGGCGGGAGTGGGGTGTTACATAAATTGAGCAATGTGTTTAGGGTGATGATTGAGGATCAAACATAAGAATGGATTGACGTTTATCAAGCGCTCAATTATGAATGCTGGGATGTTATAAGGACCCTACAAGGTAATGGGCTTAAGTATGACTCATGAACGTTGGGCTCCGGAAACATTCAGCATATCCAATGAAATATCCACTTATAGTCCTCGAATCTAGTTTCTTTTCTTATAGATTATAAACTCTTACTTCAGACGGGAATCCCCAAATGCATATATGTCACAAACTTGGTTTTTAATCTTTCCATAACTCAAATGATGTTTTTGATTGGAACTCAATTTAATATATAAAATGTCGTTTTAAGAGCTTCATTTTATAAGGATTTAGGAAGCTTAGAGCTACTAAGCATACACCACACCATGTCTACTAATGTTCAGTTTCTTCTTTCTGCTACGTTATTTTGGTCTGGGGACCCAGGCATGGTATATTGAGCTATTATCCCATGCTCCTGAAAAAACTTTGCAAATGGATTAGGTGCTTGTCCATCCTCAATGTATCTACCACAAAATTCTCTACCTCTATCCTATCTTATGATCTTTATTTGCTTACCACATTATCTCTCTACGTCTGTTTTAAATACCTTTAAGGCATCTAATGCTTCGTTCTTGTTATAAAGTAAGTAGAGGTACATATATCGCGAGTAATCATCTATAAATGAGATGAAATATTTATGACCATACGAGTTCATTTGTGGACTACAAATGTTTGTATGTATGATATATAATATGTTCGAACTCCTCTTAGCACCTTTCTTTGTCTTGTAAGTCTACTTTCTCTTTATGCAGCTTACACAAATATCAAAGTCAGTAAAATCCAGAGTATTAAGTACTCCACTATTCACTAATTTTTTAATTCTTTCAAGGGAAATATGTTCTATTTTTCGACCATACCTATAGGGTTACATACAGGCATACCTATAGGATATTTGTGTGATGTTCATGAATGTATGTGCTTGACATATGACTACTGTAACCCTATAGATATGCTCATCTATCCATCACCAAGATAATAGAGTAGGCACTATAACATTTCCTTTAACCATTTGCGAATTTCACAATTCATATTTTGACAAGTCATATGATATATATTTCAAGTCATAAAATCAATATTTTCATTGATACATGTAATTCATGGCTTACCACCATCGGAATGAAATCAAAATCATACTTGCATAATCGTATTATACACGTATGAGTAATGAATATGCATATAAGTCATTTATGTACATGTAAATTTTCTTTCGAATGCATTATGCTCAATATTATATTCCAATGTTCTATCTCCCAATTCACATGTGGTAAGTCTATTTCATTTATTTCTAGGTGTTTGAAAATCTTCATTCACATTCATAAAGGTTTGGATAAGATGCGGTAGAAATTGGAAACAAAAATAATGTCACGGTCGTGGCTGACACTTTCTCCATTCATACCACTAATTTTTCCTTAATATCCATATACAAAATGTCAGAACTGAGTTTCTTGGTCTTCTATACATTTGTCCCTCTGTGTCTCTCATTTCTATAACACTAGCAATCAGTCCATTTGGACTCCTAACTCATGAGATATAGACTAAATATCATAAGCTGCTCCAAAATAGGGACGACATCAGGTCACCATTTTTGCTCTCAATTTCTCATGTCATAAAGCTATAATTAAGTTAAAGAATCTTCTAGAGATTTCTAGTTCTACCTCTTAGGTTTCATATGAAACTAGAATCATCCAATTTTGAGGTCTATAGGCTAAGTTATGATTCAAACAATGTGACTAGTTCAACAAATCCTATATAGAATTCCACTACACGATACCCTCTTATCATATACAACCAACTTCATGCAAAGTAATACCAAATAACACCAAAAATCATCCTAGAAACCATTCCATACCAAAATGAATCTTTTTACACATTCAAATGTACAAAAATACATAAATTAACTAAGCGAAGTTCTAAACCTTAAAATTGGCCAAGTATTTTTTTATTGCCTTTCTTTTCCTTCCTCTTTAACTTTGCTTGAATCACCAAGTGAAAAATGATGGGATGAAGAAGGTGAAGTGGAGAGGAGAAAATTTTGAAGTTAAGTCATCAAAGTGTCATACATCTCCCCTCTCTGTATGCCTTTTTGTGAATTTTCTAGTCTTAGACACACTTTCAATCCCATTTGACCATATGTCTCAATCCTATTGAACCATGTGTTACAATCCCATTAGACTACGTGAAGCAAAAGCCATGAATCGGGTTTAAGGATGGACTAAATAGAACAACGAACCCCCCACCGTGAAAAGAACACAAGGAGAGGAAGTTTGTTATTGGCGGCGGCGGCGGTGGTGATTGGGTGAATCAATAGCTTGCCGGGTAAATATATTCGAGCCCAAATGTTGTTTGATAGGTTGATGGTCACGTCTTTGGAGAAAACTAGGTGGGATCGCTCAAGTCCGACATCAGACTTGATCAAGTTTAAACAGACGTGTGATTGTGTCGTCAAGGTTAGGGACCATTTGGAGTATCTTGTAAGCTTCCATGTTTGGAGCTTGATTTGACATGTCACCGAAAGCTTACCGTAAGAAATCGGAACGAAATCCTCTGTACCCACTAGCCTGTACTAACTCTGTTCTATGCGATCTCATCCACATAAATATGTGAAACCTAGAGAAATATATGAATGAGGTCGCATGGAACAGAGTTGGTACAGGCTAGTGGGTACAGAGGATTTGATCCCTAAGAAATCAGGGTTTTAACACATGAAATCCTCTGTTTCAATTACAATGTTCCAACTCTGTGCCATTTAATTTTATCCACACATTTGTGTAGATCTCACATAAATGTGTAGATGTTATTTAATTGAACATGATAGGAACACCATAACCTGAACAGAGGATCTACTCCTGTTTCAGTGTTTTCTTAAAAGTTCGTGTTTATGCAATGAACTGAAGCTCTAAATTTCTTTGCCAAGACAGTTAAATAGACGAAGGAAACACTAAAAGTAACCATCAACATAATCTCGTGACGCACGAAATATGAAAAGTTTAATATTACACAAATTTACTCTAATTAATTAATAGAAAACTTGTTTTAAATGACTCGTGTTAATAAAAAAGAAAATAAATAAATATTATTGATAGTAGCAATAATAATAAAAAAGAAAGCTTAGGCTAAATCTTATTACTATTTACAAGTATAGGCTGACTACAAATGGGAGGATATAAAAGATTTGTAAGAACTATAGAGATCTCTTTACTAGGGATCCTTTATTCGAATCCTAATACGCCAGAATTTTTTGTTGCAGGTCATGTTTATGGTAAATTCCAACATTGTCATATCATTCATGATCACTTGTCCTCAATTCTTCTTAGGCTTCCATTTTTTTCTTATAGTGTCTAAGTATTATCTTTTTGCATCTTTTCACTGAATCGTCTAAGTATCTTCTTTTAACTTAAAATATTTTGATGAATGAGTAAATTATTCGTAAACTAATTTTATACAATTCATATTAGAGAATATTGTTACTAATTTTTTATTAACCATATCTAAAAAAACCACGTCCTAATCATCCAGCTGCATGAAGTCAACCGCAACTAATAATTTTCTATTTATTTAATTTGGATTCTTTTAAGCTTTATACAATTAAAAATAACCTACAATTTTATTTATTTATTTATTTTGGATTCTCTTAAGCTTTATATAATAAAAAGATCTTTAACTATTTGGTAGGTGCACATGAATCTAGTAAGAATGTTTTAAAAACTGAGCCAATTTTATCAGTTTAATAGTAAAAATTTTGAATCAGTAAAATTTTTAGTTTGATTTAATTTAATATCTCAGTTCTTAAAAACCAATCAATTTATTAATTAATCGGTAAGTTTTCATAAACTGATTAATTTTCATTTAACAATTTCTTTTTTAAATGAAATTTAAATTTTTCTATAAATATAGTCTTTTTAATTATTTTTAAAATTTTTTAATTTTATTTAATGTTTAATCAATTTTATGATATTTAATATCGATTGAACCTTTTTTTTAGTTAGCACACCAAAAATGTTCATGCTCTGCCCATATTTGACGTTTAATGTTAGAAAGAGTTTAGGTCTTAACGATCTTACTCTAGATATCGCTGACCTCTAAAGGTTCGTGGTTGATTCTTTTCAGATTCTGCACTCGCCATACCAATTTCGCATGTTACTTTGTCAGACAATTTAATATCTGCTACTCAGATACTTAACTAGACTGGTGATTCTGACTGTTATTATAAAATCAAGGATTGTACGTATCATTCGAAGACAAGTTGATTAACAATTAGCTCCATGAAGTAGTTGTCTTAGCGTACACTAATTAATTTATGAGTTAATTATATTGTATCGTTAGGTTTTTGTTATGGCCCGAGCTCCATGTAAGCCTAGAAATGGCGGCAACAATAATAAAATAATAATAATTTAATAAAAAAATTATGCTAAATGTGGAGTACAGAGAAGTCTGATGGATGCTGTTTTATTCTTAACTAATACGACAAATCCTACGTCGATGACATTAAAGGCAGATAGCAACTCTCGATCCATTAACGACTGAAACAGACACATCAATGGAAAGAAGATAACTTTTAACTACGATGATATTTATGCTTTGAATTGACATCTCACTTGTCCATTACTGGCTCAAGCATGAAGCTTTTCAAGGTCTTCAAAAATGGCGTAAGCCAAGTGGTCGGAACAAATTCTCCGGCGTGAACAAGTTCTGCATCAAAATAACTCAGAACTTGTATGCCCTTTTCTTTCATCAACTTAGCTAGCTCTCTTTGTCGATCTATGAGGATATCACCATCACCTCCAGCCACTATTACCTTCCAACCCAACTTCCTGATCTCTTCTAATAACGCAGACCCACCTCCCACCGTTGGATTGGAATACTCGTGATCACGATCAACCCCAGTTGGCAACGCCAACTCCCACAAGAGATCGGTTGCGATCAGAGGAATAACAGGATTGTTGACCAATCGGATTTCGGAAGCAGACCTCTCAACCCCGCCAAAGAAGGGTTGGAGCAATATCAGCCCTCGGATCTTCAAGGGCTCGAGAACATCAACCGCAGCACGTAAACCGACGTTATACGCCAGGTTACCCCCTGCACTAGATCCCATGAGAAAACATTTATTATAGTCAGCGTATTCTCTCAGCCACTCATCGTTGCCGGCTTTGACCCAGTGGAGAAATTCCACGCCGTCGTCGTAGGCAGCAGGAAGTTTGTGTTCTGGAGCGTTACGATACTCGAACGACAGTACAATAGCGTTGAGTTCAGAAGCCATCTTGAAGCAAAAGCCATGAACCGGGCTTGCGGACGGACTAAACAGAATAACGAACCCTCCACCGTGAAAAAACACAAGGAGAGGAAGTTTGTTGGTGGTGGTGTTGTTGGGTGAATCAATAGCCTGCCGGGGTAAATATATTCGAGCCCAAGTGTTGTTTGACTGGTTGATGGTCACGTCTTTGGAGAAAACCAGGGTGGGATCGCTCAGATCCGGTGTTGGTGGGACTTGTTCAAGTTTAAGCAGGCGTGTGATTGTGCCGTCAGGGTTGGGGAGGATTTGGAGTTTCGTGTAAGCTTCCATGTTTGGAGGTTGAGTTGACATGTCGCAGAAAGCTTTATGCAAGAAACAGGGTATCAGAGTCTGCTTAAAAGTTCGCGTTTAGGCAATGAACTGAAGCTCTAAACTCCCTTTCCGAGACAGTTAAATATACGAAGGTAACACTGACGGTGTACTTGTTCAGTGAGTATAAAAAAAAGGGAAATAGGAATGGATGGAAAATTAAGTTTGGCAAAGAA
Source organism: Erythroxylum alaternifolium (assembly GCA_027478495.1). Lineage (NCBI taxonomy): Eukaryota > Viridiplantae > Streptophyta > Magnoliopsida > Malpighiales > Erythroxylaceae > Erythroxylum > Erythroxylum alaternifolium. The sequence continues at coordinate 13,231,368 of JANIIA010000001.1, forward strand.
ATATGATTATAGGGTTGTTATTTTAATTACTCTTTTTAAAATAATATCTTATTCTTTTTTTAATCTAAAAGAATGAGTATCATTGTTCAAAAAGAATGGGTTAGTTAATTACATTATAATTAAATAAAACATAATTAATTAATTAAAATATGATTAATAATTAATTAACTACAATATAATTAATTAAAATATAATTATTCATTAAATAAAATATTATAATTAATTAATTAATTAAAATATAATTATTCATTAATTAAAATATTGTAATTAATTAATTACAATATTATAAATTAAAATATTATTAATAATTAATCAACTATAATATAATTAATTAAAATACAATTCATTCATTAATTAAAATATTGTAATTAATTAATTAATTAAAATATAATTATTTATTAATTAAAATATTATAATTAGTTAATTAATTACAATATAATTAATTAAAATATTATTAATAATTAATTAACTACAATATAATTAATTAAAATTCAATTCATTCATTAATTAAAATATTGATTTTAATTAATAAATTAAAATATAATTACTCATTAATTAAAATATAATTATTCATTAATTAAAATATAATTATTCATTAACTAAAATATTTTATTTAGTTAATTAATTAAAATATTTAAAATATAATTATTTAAAATATTAATAATAATTAATTAACTACAATATAATTAATTAAAATATAATTCATTAATTAATTAAAATACTGTAATTAATTAATTAATTAAAATATAATAAATTATAATATAATTAATTAAAATATTATTAATTAGTTAGTTACAATATAATTAATTAAAATTAATAACAAGATTTTAATTAATCAATATATTGTAATTGACTAATTACAATGTAATTAATTAAAATATAATTCATTCATTAATTAAAATATAATAAATGCTTATTTCTAAATATTTTTTACAATTCAACTACTGTCAATGGTAATGGTAATCATTCCTTCCTCTTAACCAATCATCATAATTACAATGATAATATCCATTCCTATTATTCTCTATATTCATTCCCTTTTCTATTACCATTCCTCCGTGCGAACTAACTGCCCCCTTAGAGTTGCCACTATTAAGGTGGTGTGATTGTCTATGCCACATGTACTTGGAATGGTATAACTTGAAGTGTAAAATAGGCTTCATGAAATAAATCCAGATTTCCTTGATGCTGTTTGTTCCACTATTTGTCAATGTGACTTCTGCCAAATCCCATTAAGAACTGAGAGGATTGATTTGCAGGCTTGAGGCTGTGTTTTGGTCTGATGATAGGGATTTGAAATTAGATGATAATTTGGACCCATGCCTGTTAATTGCAATGTACATGGAGGAATTCTGTTTTTCTTTCCCCTTCTGTCTTCATAGTAGTTATGTTTAAGTATAATCTTTCTTTTAGGTTCAGTTAAAGTCTGAATTTGATTTGGATTGAATTGTCAGTAGCCTTTGTACAGGAATTGTAAGTTTTACTTTTTTTTCCCTCTAAAAATTTTCCAAATGTGATATTTTTACCTTTTGAAGTTGTAATGTGATACTTTCTTTCCCTAGGCGTCGTTTCTAAACTCTACTTGAGCGATGCTAGTAATCTATTCCATTTCTGTTTTTTTCTTTTTCCTGTTTGCAGCCAAACAATGATACCTGTCACAATTCTTAGACCTTTGACAACCCCACTCTTTACTTCCAAACAGCATTAGAACTTTTCTCTTGCTGTCCTACAATGCTCCTTTACAGAAAGTTAGGGAAGAAAAATAAAATGGGTAATCCTGTGTAAATGGTTCAGCTTCTAGGATGAAGCTGAATGGTATTTAAACCTTAAACCACCCAATGTTGCATCTGTACTGACGCTTTTAACAACTTCTATGACTTGCTTCTATTGGAGATGTTTGATTCGTTTGATTTTTCTGCAATTTCGCTTTTTTGCCAATCCTTGTGTGTATTTGTTTAATTTTCTTCTTTGTCAATATTTTCTTCTGCTAAGAGTTCTCTCTTTTCTTTGCAATCTTGAGGACCAATGTTGTTTTTGTTGCTTGCCAGGGCTACAAATGAAACCATTGATGAAGACAAACCACGAGTTGAGAAATTGGCATTGAAGAAAAAGGGGCTAGGATCAGAAGCTAGAGCTGAGAGGATAGCAAATGCTGATGCAGATCTGCAACTGATGGGTGAAGTTGAAAGGGGAAGACTACTGCACAAACAGAAGAAGCGCCGACTTCAGGGACGTGAGAATGATGTATGTCATTTGTTTTGTTTTGGATTCGTTGCTTGCTAATTTAACTTATTCCCTCTTGTTGTCTTTGGTAGGATGACACTTTTCGAGTGACTAAGCCTTCTGACACTGTCTTAGTTTATGGGAGATAAGGGGATTATCATTGATATAAAGTGATAGACAATGCACAAGCTATGGCTTTTGCATTATTAGCATTATCCCATGTAGAGCATGCTTCTAAGAGATAGGGGGGATAGGGGGAAATAAGAAAAAATATTGATCAGGCTTGGAACAAACTCTGGAATTAACATATCGATCACCTCAACATTTCAAATGCAGGACACTTTTCTATTTTCATATTGCTTTTAGAATTTTGTAATTTTCTTCATCATGTCCTCTCTGCTGGAAAAAATATAGAGTTGTGTGATTGAAAAAAGGAGGAAACCCCTTTTGCGTTATCGTCATTGCTGTATGCATCTTTTCAATATATGGTTTTCTTGTTTCACATTTGACTTTAATTTTTAATTATTCTTTATGAGCTTATTCCTTTAATATTTCTGGTTTCAATATCCATCAGGTTTTAGCGAGACTTGAGAATTTTAAGAAGAACTTGTCTACAAAGGCTACTAGCTCTAATATCAAGTCTGGAGGGCCTGATAGAGAAGACTTGTCTGACTGGTGTACAGTCTCCCTCAAGTTTGAACCAGAACTGGGCAAAGTAAGTTTTTCACCTGTTTATCTTTTATAGATCTGCTCATGCTTGGGAAGGTTTTTGGTATTTCCAAGGGTCCAAAGCATGGGGCAATATTCAATAGTAGAAAACAGAATGCAATTATTTAAAGTGTTTTGGGTCATAAAAATCCTACTACGCACCCAGAGGCATTCTTTAGTTGTTCACCATAATTCTAATTTTTATTAGAACCATGGTCCCCATGAGGGGATTCATCTTGAGATTACACTAAGTTTATCTTGTACCCCTTTATTATAAATCATCTCATTTTCTATTTGTACAAATTCTCTGCTTTGGGTCTCACTGCTTGTCAATAATTTAGCTCAAGCTTGAGGGCTTCATGTTGCATGCTTCTTTCTACATTCTAGTTTCTACATTCTGTGAGACATCTCTGACCACGTTACAATATGAAGTCATTGCAATAGGAGCAAGAGACCCATTTCTATATGAGGATATCTCCAGTTCGTATCCCTTTCTACTTGTCTCTGGTTACCCTCCACTTGATTCTTTGTGGTTTGCTTTCCATCACTTTAATCAGTCAGGAGATTCCTTTCCTGGCTCGATTTTGTCAAATAGTTAATCAGAGGAGTAGCATCCTATCATGTTTCCTTGTAGGCCAGATTTTAGCACACTTGTAACAGGATTCACATAATTGTATGGTACAAATATAAGTAGTAAAGGAAAAAAGAAAAACCTTGGATGAACACTTATACTGTTTTGGCCCATAAGCGGCTTACATCTTTTTCCTTAGTTGATATTCTGTTCATTATAGCCATTGGGAATCCAGGTGGAAGTGATCTTGCTTTACACTAACTAGTAACCATGCAATATAAAGGAATAGATGATTGCAATATCAAACTCCAAATGTTGTGGTTTCCTCTCAAGAAATCAAAGAGTGCCACTCATCTCTTTCATCTAAATGATAATTCTTTGTCTGAAATGGAAGAAAGCATAGATAAAGAAAATAGGAGAATTGAGTTTTAGGTTTAATTACAGCTAAAATTTTAGCACTTGAAAGTAACAAAGAATACAGTGAAAAATGAGCTGTTCAAATTGTTTGCTCCCACCCTGAGGATTGAAATGATGTCACATAGATCTATGTGTTCTCTAGAACTGGTTGTAAGAGTTCAAATTTCAGTTGTGTTTAGAAAAATTAGAAAACAAAAAACAAAATTAGAATCAACAATGCCAATTTGAATACTGAATTCTGTTTTTAAAGAGTAAAATTGTGGTTCTTGGGTTAATATTCAGTTCTAAAATTTGAAAGGAAGTTAAAGGAAGGTTATAATTGGTGTCAAAAGGTAGTTATTTGCCTTTAATCTTATGTTTTAGTAGCTTAACATTGGTGATAAAATTGTGGTTCTTGTATTAATATTCAGATCTATTCAGTTTTTGGGTTCCCCAGACAATAGAAGGCTACTTTGTCTCATCTTTCTTCCTAATTTCATGGTACGCAAACAAGAAAAAGAAGCTTTCTCAAGTTAATCCAAACAAAGGTTTAAAATATCATTTCACTTTGACCTTTTTCATTTATAACATTTTGGTTGTAAATTTAATTAATTCAACAACAACTAAAAGCATGTACTATCGCTCTTTTTAAGATAGGTTTTATACAATATTGAGTTTAGAATTCATGATTAAGTTATGATAATGACCAGGAATATTGATGTTAGAAACATTAGTTATTTACATAGAAGCAAAGACCTTGATATTCTTTTCATTTGAATTTTTTAATTGTTAAGACTAAACAGACCTTGATTGATGTAGGACAAATATCAAGTTGCTAAGACACAAAATTAAGAAATATGGCTGATGTTAAGTTGTTAGAATATCAAGTTTCAGGTTTGGATTTTAGCTTAGAATACTAAAATTTCAGATTAGGTATAGCCTGGTTTTTAGAGTTTGTTTGCTGGAAATTTTGAGTTAGGATTTTAGGGCTTAATTTGTCAGGAATTTACATGAGTATGGTTAGGAATTTTAGGTTAGAATTGCTAGAATTTAGTGAAGACCACAAACAATGGAGAGTAGGAAACTAGTCTAAGAATTCACTCTTAGAAAAAAGCATTATATTTTCTAGTTGACAATTCAAGCTTGTAGAACAAATTCAGGATATTTCTTATTCATATTTATAGAGAAATTTTTAGAACCTTTATTCTAGTAGGAAAGGATTCCTAATAAATTTAAATCCTATTTTAATAAAAATTTTATAAGTACTAAAAACTAGTATAACATATCTAAACTAGAGTTACATATTTAACTTATTATTAATTCCTATTTAATAAGGAATTTTAATCCTAACATAATCTAAATTTCAGCTCTTATTGTTCTTGCTGTCAATTCAATTCTCAACTTTTATCCCATCAAATTAAAGCTTATGGTTGACTAATTCTTCCTTTTTTATTTCTTTTATAAACTTTAAGCTTATTTATATCATTGATGGACAACGATAAATTAGATCATCTCCTCAAATTTAATGACAATTTCCTTGCTCTATTTGTAACAGGATAAGATGTCTCGGAAAGATGACCCAAATGACTATGTTGTACATGATCCTCTCTTGGAGAAGGGAAGGGAAAAGTTTAATCGGATGCAAGCAAAGCATAAAAAAAGAGAACGGGAATGGGCTGGGAGATCTCTGACATAGTCTCATCTGTGCAAATAACATGAGCTTGTTAATGGATATCTCTTTGCTACTTTAAGGGAAAAAGTTGCAACAAATTCTACACTAGTACTGGCTGATGTAGGAAGAGCCCGGGGAAGCTGTAGGTGATGGTTACTGCAAGTTACTCTATATTAGACCAATTTCTGGTTCCGTTGGAAATCATCTTTGCCTCTTTAACTTGTGCTGTCCTGCACATTTTAATGTGTGTTTATTTTTATGGTTCTTCCCAGTTATTTACATACACGTCAGCTAAGAGTAAGTTATTGGACATCGTGCACTAAATTGTACAAGTAGGTTGATCAAGCATCAAAAACAATAATGGCTGAATACTTCTATTATGTCCATTCGATGAACGTGTTTAGATACTGCAAAACCGTTAACAAGTTGACAATTATTTTTAATGTTTCAACATGAGAGAGGATATGGGAAGCAATGCATCTCCCAGTGTTGCTTTTAGCTCTGGGAACGCAAACTTAAAGCCCCAAGTCGGACCTTTCGAAAGGCCATAATAGGCGTAGAGTTGCCAAGTTAGACCAAATCCCTATTTTAACTCCTATAGGCTGTCACAATCTGAAGAATTGTTTGTTTGCCGCCCAACCATTGTGTTTAGTTTCAGCCCACATGGCCTATGTTTATGTGACTGAACAACTGTAGACAGAGGCGAAGGCAACGTAGGCCTGGCCTTGTACTTTTTTCTTTTGTGGAAAGATCTGATTTTGTAATTTCTGCTCTGAATTATTTTCAAATTTCATGGTTTTGCTGCGCTGGCAATTATATTTACTTGGATTTGAAGGTTTAATTCAACATTTAGGGAGTATATGTTATTTGAGTTGAGGCTTCTTGCTATCATTATGTTAATCATCTTTTAATAGTTCCTTTTCAAAGGTAATGGACATTGTAGAGTTGACACAATTGGATACACAGTTTTTGTATATAAAAAATGTCACAATTTGTGATTATATATGGCCTTGGTGAGATACATGGCTTGATAAATGATCACGTATCTCACTTACACGGTTGTGTAAGTTGCAAGTTGTGTTGAAATTGCATTTTTATGGTCTTGCATGGTTCCAGTGAGTTATACAGTCTCATGCACGTTCATGTAAGTTGCAATAACTTCATTTCTTTCATTTTCTTTTTCCTATATTTACCCTAATTCATCTCCTTCTTGTTCCAAAAAGGCAAATAAGGTTGAACATCAAGAGGACGATTCTAAGGATGTGCTTTTAGCTCATTTTAGTACTTTTACTTTCAACTTGTACCTAAAATCAAATATAAACAAAAATGAGTATCTTAAGCATTTCATAACATTAATCACTAAATATTAAGGAGTGAATATATTATCAATCAAGCACATATTACTGTATCTTCCTTCAACTCATTGTACATGAATGTATCATAAATCTCCAACAAATTGGTCAAATAAGCATTAGGATCCTTATTAGCTAGTCTACAAAATTACAAGTTGGTTTGTAAGATATTTAGCAGTGCTGGTTTGATTTTGAATGTATTAGTTTGTACTGGTGGTCTTGAGGCCCCTTGTTGATTCGCATTGAACCCTAGCCTTATGGAGTCTATTCTTTCCTCTGCCATTGTTCTTTCTATTACTTATTAGCATTTTGCTTTTTGAATTTCTGTTTCTTGCTTTGTGATGTCAAAGGTTGATGCATCTTCTAATGTGCTTAAGTTTCAAGTGATTCTTATGTTCATGCACCTGCAATTATAAGAGAAAAGTATCAAGTTCTTGAAATCAAAGGAATTCAAATCAAATAAGATCCCTTGATTTAGCCTTCTCACTATCCTTATACATCAACAAACTAGGGTTTCTAGGATATATCCAAACTCAGTAGTGCAGGTGATTATGTATCTCCAAAAATACCTCAATTCTTGATTTTACATGGTTATAGAGACTTACACGAGCAACATATATGGCCATGTATGTCAATATACACATGCGTGTAACTCCATGCAGGTATGAATTATGTCTTTTGAGCTTTATATGTTTACAATAACTTAAATGATCACTATACACGATTGTATATCTCCATAATTGCTCTAATTCTTCCATTCCACGCCATAATTTCACCTGAATACATATTCTCTAAGTCCATGAAGGCAATTATCACCTAAAAACACACTTGAAGCAAATTAAGTTCTAAAAATATTATAAAACTCTTAAATAACAAGAAAAATACATAAAATATGGGTATATAAATATAGCCAAATAATTGTCTATCACCTGCTAGTCTTTTATCTCTAGCATTCTTCCATTAGTGCTTCTCTATATTTATGGGGCTTCGATTGAGTGCCTTTAGTGCTCTAAGAAACTCCTTGCACTACAAGAAAAAAGTCGTTTAGCAACGGAAATTACCTATAGAAATCGCAAAAATTTCGTTGGTAAGTAAGATTAGCGACGGAATTTACCGACAGACAAATGCATCGTAAAATTAGCTGTAGGTAATAATTACTGACGAAACACAGGGATTCTGTCGATAATTTTACTGATGGAGATTTAATTTTCCGTTGGTAAATATACTGACGGTATTTGTGTTGTTGATCGTCTGTATATATGTCAACGAACATTATGATTCTGTCGGTATAGTTACCAACAATTTTGTGCCTTCTGTTGATAACTTTATCGACGGAGATTTAATTTTTCGTTGGTAAATATATTAACAGAATTTGTGCTGTTGACCGTCGGTATATATGCCAACGAACAATATGATTTTGTCGGCATATTTACCTACCATTTTGTACCTTCCGTCGGTAAGTATGTTAAAACATTACCGATGGTTACCTTTATTTCGTCGATGAGTTTACCGACGGTTAATCTGATGTCGACAAATGTTGTGACAAAATTGGTTATTTTGTCCGTGATTACCGATGATAGTGTCGGTAAATGATACTGATTTTACCGACGGACCCATAATTGTCCGTTGGTAAATGAACTAGAATTTTTTTTAAAAATACCGTTAATAAATTTTATTTGAAGATGTTATGGTTGATGCATAATTTAAACAGTTATGAATTTAATAGTATACATTTAATTTG
>JANIIA010000001.1:13260870-13271859 GCA_027478495.1 Erythroxylum alaternifolium
CGTCATGCAGGCGCCCGGCGGCGTTCACCCGCGGCCCGAGGCGGTAGCCCACCTGCCCGGCCGACACGGGATTGGAGAATGTCGATATGCAGATATGTTAGTAACAGAAACATAACTTAGATGTATCGAATTCGAAAGAAAGGGGCTCGCCAGATATCCAATTAATTAGTTAGGGAAAGGCTGAGATTAATCCCAAGTGTCTGATGTATGCCATGTAATGGAGCTACTTGTGTAAAGGCTAGTGAAAACATTTGATTCAGTTCATTTATGGACCAGATTGCAACTCTAGTGTTTTGGTCTAATTTGATTAACATAATGCCTAATTTAATTTCTCAAAAGAATTTACAAATTAAAGGTTTTAAACTTTTCCATGAACTTTGTTATGTTTATTTTATGATATTTAAGAATAGAGTTCTTCACTTAATATCTAACCTGATTTTTGCACAAAGTAATAATCCACTGATAGAAAAAAGTCAAACTATCAAAAAATAAAGGAAATTAATATTTTAATTCAACATTACAACTTCTGGATTAAAATTATTTAAGATATGTGTAGGATTTTTATGAAAAAGATAATTATTCCATTAAAACAATTAATGAGGTAGTAAAAGTAAACCAAGAAAGTTCACCCTAGCTACATGTATTCTAGTTCACACAGGATTTCTTAGTTGAATAAAAAATCTATATTTCTAGAAGGATTATTTAATCATATAGAGTTTTGAAATTTTCATAATCTTATAATGTTTATGAATATTTAGGTAGAAATCCAAATTGAAGTAACATATCTAGGTATAATGATTCCTTACTTAACGTTGATTATTATTTTAAAAAATTAGGAATTTAGCTATATATGAAAAATACTCAAGAATTTTCAAAGTTTACATCATAAAAATTTGTAATACAATATAGCTAAAAATTCAAACTTTATCTCGAGGTTAAACTCCTCTTTGTGTTTGATTTTATTTACGAAAAGAAATGCTTGTCACTTAATAAGGAAATTTCTCTTCTACATGTTCTTACATAATTTCAGATAGACTCGAAATATTTTATACTCCTAAATAGGCAAGAAATTATGTATCGCCGGAATATGGACCGTCGGTTGATTTGTTTTGTATTATGTTTTTCTATCATTGCATTAAAAAAAAAAGGAAATTCCTCTTCTAATTTATAGGACTCAGAACACACATTTAAAAGTGCAGCGTTTATAAGTCATCTAAATTAATACAGTAGCATTTCTTCTTGGTGTGCGTTGCCAGTGTCCGATGTCCCGGCATCCGAGAATGCATGACATCTGTAACTCGTAATTGTCTCTCGCAAGCTGAGATATGGCCATACGTCAACAACGCAGGACTGTTGTTTGTCAACGGTTGCCTACTTGATTACTTGCCAATATTAATAGCCACGACCACCTATATTAGAGGGCCAGAACTCCTTCAACAACTCTTTCACATATCCTCCCATTACTGGAGGTGCAAGCTTGCCAGCATTGTAATACTAGGAAACAATTTCTGTTATCTCTTTCCTTTTTTTACATTCATAGACACTCAAAAAGTTCGCAATGGATCGTGCTGAGGAAATCCATGACGCTGTTCATGCAAATGAAATCCATGAATGAACCTTCCTTACATGAAACACTGAGGAGTTAGTTTGTTTCTTTTTTATTGTTTTCATTTACATTTTGTAAACTATAGAGCACTGGTGGTGAAGAATGGAGAGTGGTGATATATTTAGAATCAGTAGTGCACGTCTAAGCAGCTCTAACATATGGAGGAACAATACCATGGAAGTTTTCTCCAGGTCTTCTCGTGATGAAGATGATGAAGAAGCTCTTAAATGGGCGGCTTTAGAGAAACTGCCTACTTATTTACGTGTAAGGAGAGGTATACTCACTGAACAAGGAGGTCAACCCAGAGAGATTGACATAGAGAGCCTTGGACTAATAGAAAGAAGAAACTTGCTTCAGAGGCTTGTCAGAATTGCAGAGGAAGATAATGAGAAGTTCCTGTTAAAGCTCAGGCAACGCATTGAAAGGTTTGTTTACATGATCTCAGGAATTTAATTGAAGCTCTGTTCAAATTCACCATTTAGCTGCCTGAAATTTTTATGTTTTATGTCGGTTTTTCCTTTCGAACTCCTTACACAGAGTTGGACTGGAAATGCCTGCAATTGAAGTCCGTTTCGAGCATTTAAATGTCGAGGCTGAAGCCTACGTTGGAAGCAGAGCTTTGCCTACAATTTTCAACTTCTCTGTTAACATATTCGAGGTACAACTTGCTGGTTGAAATCTGTATTTTAGAGTTAATACGTTGTGCTCACTTGATGTGTTCTGTATGATGATTTCTTAGGGGTTCCTAAATAAGCTTCTGATAATTCCAAGTAGAAAGGAGCCATTTCCAGTTCTTCAAGATGTTAGTGGAATCATAAAACCCAAAAGGCAAGTAGAAATATCATGCTAATCTCTGTCCACATCAAACTTTACCAAGTATTCATTCATCATTGAATTAAGCAAAATATTGCAGAATGACTCTACTTCTAGGTCCTCCAAGCTCAGGAAAGACAACGTTACTGTTGGCTCTGGCTGGAAAATTGAGCAAAGACCTGAAAGTAGGGAAACAGATGACTATGTTAAATGTTTCTATGAAAATTCCTTTTCCATATGATGAGCTGATGATATTTGCAAAAGAAAATTTCAGTTTTCGGGAAGTGTTACATATAACGGCCATTCAATGGACGAGTTTGTGGCACAAAGGTCCTCAGCTTATATTAGTCAATACGATCTCCACATAGGAGAAATGACCGTTAGAGAGACTCTGGCGTTCTCTGCAAGATGCCAAGGGATTGGAACAAGCTACGGTGAGTTAACATTTCATTGGTTCGATGTTTATAGCAGTTGCAACGAATTTGATGAATTTCTGTGGAGTTGCAAATCATGCAGATATGTTGACAGAGCTAGCAAGAAGGGAGAAGGCAGCAAATATCAAACCAGATCCCGATATCGATCTCTACATGAAGGTAAGAAATTGTTTGAGGAAATATATATCTGTCAATATCTTAATGGTCTGACCATTTAATTGACTTGCGTTCTACAGGCCGCAGCATGTGAAGGGCAGGAGACGAATGTAGTTACAGATTATATTCTCAAGGTACCAAGTAAAAATGTAAAATGGTAGTTATAGAAGATACAAATGAAAGATGTTTGTTGCTTTGATTTGCACAGATCTTGGGACTCGAAGTTTGCGCTGACACCTTGGTTGGAGATGAAATGATTCGTGGCATCTCTGGTGGACAAAAGAAGCGAGTTACAACAGGTAAAACTGAAAAAAACACTTTGGGAAATCTTTTGCATTTAATAATACAATCTTTTAAAAAGAAAAAGAAATACATACAGGGGAAATGTTGGTTGGACCGGCACGAGCTCTTTTCATGGATGAGATATCAACAGGCTTGGATAGTTCAACAACATTCCAAATAGTGAACTCTCTGAGGCAAACCATTCACATTCTAAATGGAACTGCTCTAATCTCTCTGCTCCAGCCTGCACCTGAAACTTTTGACCTGTTTGACGATTTAATCCTGCTGTCGGATGGACGCATTGTTTATCAAGGTCCTCGAGAAAGTGTGCTGGATTTCTTTGAATACATGGGCTTCAAATGCCCTGAGAGAAAAGGAATTGCCGACTTCTTACAAGAAGTAAGTCCACCAACCAATCCATATTAAAACAAGTATATCCCCAGTGCACGGAATATGATTATAATTCCAAACCTCTTTTTTGGTGTTGCTGAAGGTGACATCGCGCAAAGATCAAGAACAATATTGGGGTCGTAATGACCAACCTTATACCTATGTCTCAGTGAAGGAATTTGCTGAATCTTTTCAGACATTTGACATTGGTCGAAGACTAGGAAACGAACTTGCTACACCATTTGACAAGTCCAAAGGACACCCTGCTGCTTTAACAACCAAAACTTTTGGCGTCAGCAAGAAGGAACTTATCAAAGCTTGCTTTTCAAGAGAATTTTTACTCATGAAGAGGAACTCTTTTGTGTATATCTTTAAAATGAGCCAAGTGAGTTTTTACCATAAATATATAAATTTTTATCTCAGAGTTCATCTGTAATTGCCAAAAGGGCTTGCTTCATATAGTTGGATAATAATAATGATACTCTAAGGTTAACTAATGCTCTATTTTTGTCCATTTTGCAGCTTATTATTCTCGCTTTCGTAACAGCTACTCTATTTTTGAGAACCAAGCTGCATCATGATACGATGAAAGACGGCGGGATATATATGGGCGCTCTCTTTTTCGCAGTTATCGTTAGTATGTTCAACGGTTTCTCAGAGCTTGCTATGTCTGTCATGAAACTTCCTGTGTTCTACAAGCAGAGAGATTTTCTTTTCTATCCTTCATGGGCATATGCTATGCCCACATGGATTCTCAAGATTCCAATCACTCTTTTAGAAACTGCAATATGGGTGATCATGACTTACTATGTTATAGGCTTTGACCCAAATGTCGGAAGGTGGGAATACAGAACCTGTGACTGCTTTTTCTTTGGTCTCAATTTGAAGATTCCAGTTTAATAAAATCCTGATGGCAGGTTTTTGAAGCACTACTTGATACTGGCGTGTACTAGTCAGATGGCCTCAGGCCTGTTCCGCATGATAGCTGCATTAGGAAGGAACATCATTGTCGCTAATACGCTTGGGTCATTTGCATTACTAGCAGTACTAATTCTAGGAGGATTTATCATTTCAAGAGGTCAAGTATTTGATATCCTGCATTTTCCTATTTCTCTACTTTTCTTTTGTAACATAATAATAAGATAATAATGATTGTTTGCATTCATTCGTCTGGTGAAGTTCTTTGTATCCCGTTGCTCAAAAACTACATTTGGATGTATCAGAGAATGTGAAGAAATGGTGGATATGGGGTTACTGGGTCTCCCCAATGATGTATGTGCAAAACGGTGTATCTGTAAACGAGTTTCTTGGACATAAGTGGAGACATGTAAGTTCATTCTCTCATAGCTAAACAACGAGAAGAAATGTTTGACCAATGCGGGATTAAATGCATGCATTGCAGGTTCCTCTTAATTCCACAGAGCCATTAGGCGTTACTATTTTGAAATCTAGAGGAATCTTTCCTCATGCTTATTGGTATTGGCTTGGAGTAGGAGCTTTGATTGGATATATGTTTCTATCCAATTTTCTCTTCATTTTGGCTCTAAAATATCTTGATCGTAAGTATCCCAGCTTAGAGTTTCAGGTTGTGTAATATTAAACCAAGCTACTGATGACTGAAACCGCTGCAGCTTTTGGAAAGCATCAAGCAATGTTATCCAAAGAGGCCTTGGCTGAGAAGAATGCTAACGTAACGGGGAGGTCGATTCAACTATCTGCCAACACTTCAGGTGAGTGAACTGTTAGGATTTATGCTGGCTTTGTGATTCAAGCTTTTAGCTTAGGCGCTATAAAATCAACGCAGGAAGAGGAAGTGAAATCCAGAGAAGGGTCTCGTCCAGAAATTCATCTGCAAGGGTGGGTAGCGGTAGTGAGAACACACAGAACAAGGATAGGGGAATGGTCCTTCCATTTCAGCCCCTATCTATCACGTTTGAGGATATAAGATATTCTGTAGACATGCCGCAGGTACACAATTCTTTAATTGAATGATAAGTGTTGAACCTGATTTATTCTTATCAATGACTAAATCTCAAGAATCTGACCTACTAATTCCACTACGTCAACAAATTTATGCGCCTGTTCAAAGGAAATGAAAGCTCAAGGTGTTCTTGAGGATCGTCTGCAACTTTTAAAGGGTGTAAGCGGTGCTTTTAGGCCAGGGGTTCTGACGGCTCTCATGGGTGTAAGTGGTGCTGGGAAAACAACATTAATGGATGTTTTGGCAGGGAGAAAAACCGGCGGTTATATTGATGGAAACATCTTAATATCTGGGTACCCAAAGAAGCAAGAAACTTTTGCTCGCGTCTCTGGATACTGTGAACAAACTGATATCCATTCTCCTCATGTCACAGTGTACGAGTCACTGCTTTTCTCTGCGTGGCTAAGACTACCTCCTGAGGTGAATTCTGACACAAGGAAGGTAAATTTCATTCTCCCTTACTCTTATCCCTTCTTTTTGGAATACAAATCAATAAAGATAACAACTGAGATTGAATTAAATTGATGCTTGGCAGATGTTCATTGATGAAGTGATGAAGCTGGTGGAGCTGACCACCTTAAGAGATGCGCTTGTTGGATTGCCAGGTATGAATGGTCTCTCAATTGAGCAGCGGAAGAGGCTTACAATTGCAGTCGAGCTTGTGGCAAACCCGTCCATAATTTTCATGGACGAGCCAACCTCTGGCCTTGATGCCAGGGCAGCAGCCATAGTCATGAGAACGGTGCGGAACACCGTGGACACTGGACGAACTGTAGTCTGCACAATACATCAGCCAAGCATAGACATATTTGATGCATTTGATGAGGTGAGAGTGCATCTATTATCTATAATGGGCAACCAAATTCTGCTTTGTTCTGGTTGAATATCTCGTTTCTCTCCCATTGCAGTTACTCTTGATGAAGAGGGGAGGACAGGAAATTTATGTCGGTCCTATAGGTCGTTATGGTTGCCATCTTATCAATTATTTTGAGGTGAGGCAAATGGACGGGAGGTATCTAAGGTTCTACTGTCTCTTATCTTTGCTACATCTCTAATTTATAAATTATGAAGGGAATTGAAGGAGTCCCCAAAATTAAGAAGGGCTACAACCCTGCAACATGGATGTTGGAGATTACTTCATCCGGTCAAGAAGAAGCACTTGGGGTTGACTTCTCCAGTATATTCAAGAACTCAGAGTTATACAGGTGATCACATTAGTACTAAAGGACAAGAGAAAAAGTTTGGTACATATATAGTATTGTTGGATTTTTGAGATGACGAGCTTAATATCGAGATGAAATGTTGCAAATATGCCCAAATTTCACTTCTGTACGGTGAACTATTACAGGAGAACTAAGGAATTGATCAAGGAACTAAGCGTACCCCCACCAGGTTCAAAAGATCTATACTTCCCAACACAATATTCTCAGTCCTTCTCAACTCAATGTAGGGCTTGCCTGTGGAAACAGCACTGGTCTTATTGGCGAAACCCACCATATACTGCAGTGAGACAATTATTCTCAACATTCATAGGATTGATGTTTGGTACAATATTTTGGGATCTAGGCAACAAAAGGTAATGCGAATTGAAGCATTTAGTTAACAGGATTAATATATGACTTTTAATGTCGATAAATTTCAGGAGCAACACTCAAGACATCTTCAATGCAATGGGTTCTATGTATGCTGCTGTTCTTTTCCTAGGATTTCAGAACTGTACAGCAGTGCAGCCTGTTGTAGCCATTGAGAGGACTGTCTTCTACAGAGAAAGAGCTGCGGGAATGTATTCTGCACTTCCATACGCCTTTGGACAGGTGAGTGAAATGTTAGCAATGCAACGAGCCTTACTTCTCGAGCTCATATATCATGTTACTTTTTCCTTGCAGGTGATGATTGAACTGCCTTACTTACTAATACAGACCTTTGTATATGGGATCATAGTTTATGCCATGATCGCCTTCGAATGGACAGCTGTTAAATTCTTTTGGTACATGTTCTTCACGTTCTTCAGCCTCTTCTTCTTCACAATGTATGGGATGACGTCCGTGGCTGTGACACCCAACCACAACGTTGCTGCTATAGTCGCAACTGCATTTTTCATGATCTGGAACCTTTTCTCAGGATTTATCGTTCCACGTCCTGTAAAATTCTCATTACCTCATAATCTGTTTCTGTAAATCTTCAAGTTGAAAGTAATCGGTCGTAACCCTTTTTGTCCGCATTGTCACAGAGCATTCCTGTGTGGTGGAGATGGTACTACTGGGCCTGTCCTATAGCTTGGACATTGTACGGATTAGTTGCTTCACAATTTGGAGACGTAACAAAAACAGTGGAAACTGGCGAAACAGTTGAAGAATACTTGAGGAACTATTTCGGTTTTCGGCATGATTTTCTTGGAGTTGTTGCAGGTGTACATGTTGGGATGTGCTTCTTGTTCGGCTTCATCTTCGCTTTCTCAATCACGGCTTTCAACTTCCAGAAAAGATAAAAAGGACTTTTAGCAATTATACGTACCAACGTAGAAATTTGTAATAAGGTATCTGATGTGTGTCGGGATGGGGGGAAAAGAACATCAAGACTATCCTACATGAAGAAGTCAAGTCCTTTCAAATAAAATTTCTCTCTCTATATAAACCAAATATCATACGAAAATCTTGTGAGAGTGGCTCGTGCCTTAAAAAATCATGCTATATATTGAAGTATGGATAACATAATAGAATTTATATTTATATCATTAATCATTTAAATAAAATTTACTTAATTTTTATTAGCTTTTTTATCGATTAAAAAGCTTTTCTTTTTATCAATTAAAAGATTATTTTTACAAATTTTTTAATAGCAGACTCCTTCACATTGTTTTTTATTATTTGATAAGATATTTAATATTATCTTATATTGCTTTTTTCTTATATTTCTCTTTTTACATTTTTATCTTTATGTTATTATTTATTTTTAAAACAAAAAAAACAAACCCTTTGATATTAAAATATTATTGGAATTGCTTCATCGATTTAGACCATTAAAGTAGTTATTAATATTTAATTTTATTATGGGTGTATTTTTTCCTTTTGCCTCTCATTTACATATTGTGGGATTTATACAATTTGGATTCTGCAATTTTCATATTTATTTAATAATTTGCATGACTAGCATACAAGAAGAGTACATTATCAGACATTTATTAAGAATATGCAGCTTCTCAATTAATGAATTAATCCTGAAGTGGATTTAGAATGTTATACGCTCAATCATTTACTTCACCAATCATCATCTTATTCTGATTATATAATGCTTATCCATAACGCCTTCTACACAGAAGATGTGCCCTTTTGAATACATCTTGATGTAAACTTGAGTTACAATAATCTTCCTCATTTCTTAATTCTTTTGAATTAAATTAACTTAAATATAATGTCCCATTATATCATATCCATCATGATTTTCTAGTAACATTCTAAGATAGGAAAGATTATCTTTAGAATTAAAACTCGAGCAAAAATGACATTCTAATTTGAGATTCATATAACTTCAAAGGATTCTCAAATAATATAAGTTGAGAATATGACTTATATTATTCTTATTAGTTGGTGATGCATATATGATATGATTTACATGTCCTTTTCAAATACTATACAGACGATAATTTAGGCAGATCCAATGCTCAACTTGAGTTTACTTGTTTATTTATTCTATCAACCTTTTAAAACTCACATATGGCATATTAAGATGAAATGGCCAAACGTATTACTTCTTTATGTTATGTCATCACTAATAACTCCTTGTACCTTTTACTACAATTCACATTAGCAATAGTATTTTAAGCCTTTAGCTCTCGTTTATCACCTAGATAAACTGCTTAAAACTAATCTCATCTTCATCCTTACAAAGTAATATAGGCGATTACCTATTGGAAAACTAATCGCGATCTAATCACATATTATCATCATCATCACCCAGTTTGAAATCTTGTAATGAAGCGGGGTCTGGAAAGGTCTGATATTACGTAGCCTTACCCCTACATAGTAGAGAGGCTATTTCCGGTAGACCCACAAGTAGATGTGACAATAAAAAGCGATGCAGATGAAAACTGACATGTTAAGAGTGGAGGTAAATAAAATTAAAGAAGTACATAAAGAAATAAAATAAAACAAAACCAAATAAAATAGCTACAAATAATATAAATAATAAAGATACAAATACAAAATACTAATAATAAAATAATGATAATAAATAATAAAAAAGATAAAATGAAACTAATAAGAAACTCAATAAAAGGATAATAATAATAATAATAATAATAATAATAATAATAATAATAATAATAATAATAATAATAATAACAATAATAGTAGATAAATAAATAAATACATACATACATACATACATACATACATACATACATACAGACAGACAGACAGACAGACATACATATATACTTACTTACTTACGTACGTACGTACGTACATAGATACATACATACATACATACATACATAATAAATGCGAAGGACGCCTCTATTGGTGAGGCATGCAACTTAACAGTTTCACTATTAAAATTAATCACATATGCAATGAAAAAATATAAATTTTTACAGTTTCACTATTAAATCATAATAATTGAATAACTTGAAAAGAAAGAATCATAAAAGGTAATTGAATCGTACCAAATTTAAATTCCTATAAAAACTTCTCACAAGGTGTCAATGTAAGACCCCAAAATATACCCTAGATGAAATGTTACATATTTATGGCAATACACGTATGATTGGTTTGTTCTTTGGAGTAGGAATTCGAATTAAACATGTAAGGAAATTCTGAACTTGATAGTATGTACTAATACAAGTGTTATGAGATTTGAATTGGCATGAATATGTGTTAAGATGATGAGAATTGAATGATAGAAAAATGATGGTTATATGCTAAGTCTGGTTTAACTACTGAATAGACTTCGGTAGTTTCAGTAGTTCAGCTATATCTTGACCTGTAGACATCAAAATAGGATGCTTTTAAATTCAATTGAAACTAGATACATTTATCTACAATTTGCATGAAGGAAAATATGTTTCTGCCTCTACGATTTTTGAATTATGGTTTGAAGTTGAGTTCTGACTGCTGCCCCTGTTTTCGAACAGCCTGTGGTTTTTGGGGTATAACTCCCGATATAATTAACCAATGCATGAAATTTGTGTCATTGGAAAATTAAGACAAAGGGGAATGAAAGTAATTGATAAGATCATAGGCAAATGTGGGGATTAAAGGAAGAAGAAGGACCAATATGCAATTTTCCTAAAGTTAACTCATGGACCAATAAGATTAAAGCATGTGTGT
>JANIIA010000001.1:13271959-13299530 GCA_027478495.1 Erythroxylum alaternifolium
TTATTGAATTTTTTTTATGATTTATCTCTATTTTTGTACGGAGGTAAATTAAATGGATTTATTCGTTTTAAGTATCACTGGTGGGGAATCCCTCCCCCGTGGGCCACGGGTCCAGATGTCACGTAGAATGTCGAGCCGTGGACCCACCCGGGGAGGGGTTCCAGCAATGTTTCTTAGAGTACTAACAATATAGGTGGCCAAGTACAACCGTAAGGACCTCCTAGATTTTAGCAAGATCGACTTGGATCGATAAAGAGAAAAATGGACAAGTTGATGGATGTTTTGGGGTCCAAGCTAGCAACTTAAGAAGAGAACCAAAAGAGGATGCTTTCTAGCACAGAGAAAAGTTAAAAGAGGATGGAGGTAAAGTTTAATCAGATTGTGAAAAACTATGCCTCATCCATCCAAAACTTGGAGGTTTAAATAGGACAACTTGCTAATGCTTTGTCTTCTAGAATTGTAGGTAGTCTACCAAGCAATACTAAAGTCAACCTAAGGGAACAACTTAAGGCTATTACGCTTTAAAGTGGTAAGCAAATGGAGGAACCAAGTGTGCAAAAGGATAGCCAAGAAAAAGTTAAAAGCAAGGAGATAGAAGAAAAGAAAGAATAAGAAAGGCCCTATGTACCACCACCGCCTTACAAGCCTAAACTTCCATATCCATAAAGGGTGAGACAACATCAGGTGGACATTTAGTTTTCCAAGTTTTTGGAGAAACTGAAGAAGCTACATATTAACCTGTCATTGGTGGAAGCCTTCGAGTGCATGCCTAAGTATGCAAATTTTCTTAAGGACATACTCATACACAAATGCACTTGGGAGGACAATCAAATGATAACTTTGACAAAAAATTGTAGTTCGACCATATCAAGCCAAATGCCTTCTAAACTAGAAGATATAGGGAGTTTTACTATTCCATATATTATTGGTGACTTTGAATTTTCTAAATGTTTATATAATTTAGGTGCAAGTATTAACTTGATTCCTTTGTCTATTTTCAAGAAATTGAAACTAAGAGAGGTCAAGCCATTAAGAGGCCATTTGGAGTTATGGAAGATGTATTGGTAAAAGTGGACAAATTTGTTATTTATGTTGATTTTATTGTGTTAGATTTTGAAGCTGATAGAAATTGTCCACTAATTTTAGGTGGGCCCTTTATAAATAATGTTAGGGCATTAGTTGATGTACATTAAGGGAAACTTGTGCTGGGAATATGTATTGATGAGCAGGTTGAATTTAATATGTCAAAATCTTTGAAGAAACTAGTGGATGGTAATGTGTGCATGAAAATTGATGTTGTGGATGAGTGTGTGAAGGAGTTTGAAGAGGAAGTTGATGAAATTAATAAAGTGCACAGGGATGAGAGTATGACAGAAAAGTAATTCTATGAGGAAGTTGATCTAGATAAGCTAGAGAAAACAGATACACCCATACCACCTTCAATTGTTAAGCTCCTCACTTTAGAGCTTAAACCCTTACCTTTCCATTTGGGATACACCTTTTTAGGTAAGAACCATACCCTACCCATCATTATCTCTAATCAATTGGATTGTAAACAAGAAGAGAAAGTGGTGGATACCATTAAGAAGAGGATGAGAGCCATAGGGTGGCAAATTTATGATATTAGAGGGATTAGCCCCTATGTAGTGATGCATAGGATTAACCTAAAAGAAGGATATGAAACCGTGAGGAAGTGACAGAGAAGGTTAAATCCAAACATACAAGAGGTTGTGAAGAAGGTAATGAAGCTTTTGGATATGGGGATTATTTACCCAATTTCAAATAGTAAATGGGTGAGTCCCGTACAGTGTATATCTAAGAAGGGTGACATGCCAATGATAGAGAATAAAAAAGGTGAAAAGATTTCTACTAGGACCACTATAGGTTGGCGAGTGTGTATTGACTATAGGAAGCTAAATTTGGCCATATAGAAATACCATTTCTCTT
The DNA here is from genome assembly GCA_027478495.1 of Erythroxylum alaternifolium. NCBI lineage: Eukaryota > Viridiplantae > Streptophyta > Magnoliopsida > Malpighiales > Erythroxylaceae > Erythroxylum > Erythroxylum alaternifolium. Next base: position 13,273,907 of record JANIIA010000001.1, read on the forward strand.
TACCTTTTGTGGACCAAATGATTGAGAGGGTGGCTGGTCATTCTTTTTATTGCTTTGTTAATAGATATTTAGGGTACAATCAAGTATTTATATACCCAGAAAACCAAGAGAAGACCATGTTCACTTGTCCTTATGGGACTTTTGCTTATCGGAGGATATCTTTTGGTTTATACAATGCACCTGCCACATTCCAAAGATGCATGATGGCCATATTTGTAGATATGAATGAAAACTTTATAGAGGTATTTATAGATGACTTCTTTGTATCTGGCAATTCTTTTGATCATTGTTTTTTTAATTTAGACAGAGTGCTTCAAAGATGTGAGGAGTCTCATTTAGTTTTTAAATAGGGAGAAGTGTCATTTCATAGTCCAAGAGGGAATTGTATTAGGCCATAAGATCTCATGCAAGGGGATTGAAGTGGATCACGCTAAGACCAAAGTGATTGAAAGCTACCACCTTCCACCAACATCAAGGGTATCTGAGCTTTCCTTGGTCATGCAGGATTCTACAAACGATTCATTAGGGATTTTCTCCTATTACTAAACCCGTGACTTATTTATTAGTTAAATATGTGCCTTTTGTGTTTGATGATGACTGTTTGGATTCTTTTAATAGGTTGAAGAAGGCACTTACAATAGCACTTATTTTGATGTCGCTAGATTGGTCTCTTCCCTTCAAGATTTTATGTGATGCAAGTGACCATGCTATTGGTTGTGTACTTGGCTAGTGGAAGGAGAAGAGGTTGCATGCCATCTACTACGCAAGCAAGACTTTGACGGGAGCATAACTGAACTACACCACTAATGAGAAGGAATTGTTTAGGGTGGTATTTTCTTGTGAGAAATTTTGTTGTTATCTTTTGGGCTCACAAGTTATTGTTTTTATAGACCATGTGGCATTATGTTACCTCTTTGCTGAGAAGGATGCCAAGGCTAGGCTCATCCGATGGGTCCTTCTGCTCCAAACGTTTAACATTCAGATTAAAGACAAGAGGGGAGCAAAAAATTTTGTAACGGACCGTTTGTTATGTCTTAAAGTGGGACACCTTGAAGAAGAAGTAGAAACCAAGGAGAGCTTTCCTGATGAGGCATTAATGAAGGTCGATAATCCTTTTCATCCTTGGTTTGCAAATATTGCAAACTACCTCTTAAGTGGTATTCTTCCTTCTGATCTTTCATATCAACAAAGGAAGCTCTTTTTATTTTAATGCTCTCATTATATTTAGGATGAACCTATACTTTATAAGATGTGTACTGACAGTGTGATTCGCATGTGTGTCCCTGAAGATGAAATGCCCAAAATTTTGACATAATGTCATAGCTCACTTTATATAGGGCATTATAGAGCTACAAGAGTGTTGCTCGGATCTTGGAGTGTGGATTCTATTAGCCAACTTTGTTCAAAGATGCTCGAGATTTTGTGCTGAAGTGTGATAGATGTCAAATAGTGGGCAAGATATCGAAGAAGGATGAGATGCCGCTTTTAAACATAATGGAGGTGGAGATATTCGATGTGTGGGGATTGTACTTCATGGGACCATTCCCATCCTCCTCAGGTAATACTTACATATTAGTTGGGTTGATTATGTTTCCAAGTGGTTTGAAGCTGTAGTTACTCCAACTAATGATGGCAAGGTGGTTCAAAAGTTCATAAAGAAAATTTTTACTAGATTTGGGGTGCTTAGAGCGATCATAAGTGATGGAGGGAGCCATTTCCGCAACAAATCATTTGAGGCTCTTCTGAGAAGATACAATGTTCATCATAGAGTGGCTACCCCTTACCACCTCTAAACTAGTGGCCAAGTGGAGGTAGTGAACAGAGAGTTAAAGAAAATTTTGGAGAAAGTAGTGAGCACTTCATGAAAGGATTAGGATTTTAAGCTAGATGATACCTTATGAGCTTACAAGGCAGCTTTCAAAACAATGATAAGTACGACACCATATCAACTTGTGTATGGCAAGGCTTATCATTTCCTATTGGAGTTAGAGCATCGGGCCTATTGGGTAGTTAGGAAGTTAAATATGGAATGGAAGCTTGCAGGTGAGAAGAGAATTTTACAACTTGATGAATTGGAAGACTTGAGATTTGAAGCTTATGAAAATGCCAAGTTGTACAAAGAAAGAGAAAAAAAGTGGCATGATGCTCATATAAAAAAGGAGTTTACGAGTGGAGACTTGCTGCTTTTATTTAATTTAAGACTTCGATTATTTCCTAAAAAAGCTCAATTTAAGATGGATTGGACCCTTCAAGATCCTTCAAGTGTTTTCCTATGGAGCTTTGGAGTTGGAAAATGATAAGGGTGAAGCATTCAAGGTCAATGAGTATAGATTCAAGCGGACATATTCACAAGAAAGGGAAGTCATCTCTTTCCTTTCTTCGACTTTTTCATGAATGCATGAGGAATGGTCAAGGTAATGACCTTAGCTTAGCATGTTTACCTTTCTTTTGCTTGTCCTTGTTTATTTGTTTGCTTGTGTTTATGTTTAATTTGAGTGTGCATGGTGTTTATTTTGATTTTTTTAGTTTTAACTTATTTCCCTTCAAATTTCTTATTGGTTAGGTTATTTTGATGTGTTTACAAGTTATTTGAATGTTGAGAATGCATGCTAAGCTTGGAAGAGGGTTAAGAAGTTAGAAAAATTAGAGTAATCCATGACAGTGGGAATTGGTATTTTTCCCATAATCGTGGGAAGGCTCTCCAGAAAATTTATGGAGCCTTAACCCACGATTGTGGGATCCATCATCCAAAAACAATTTAAATTCCCCCTATTCTTTTTCTTTCTTCATTTTTTAAATTTTCACACACTCTCTCAAAATCATGACACCAACTCTCAAAACTTCCCAAAACCTTCATCTGTTACTCAAATCTTGGTATTTTCTTCACTTCTTCCATCAAATTTTGATTCCTTTACACTTATTTCATGTTAATCACTCAAGAATCTAAGGATTTGGTGAGATTTTTTCTCTCTCTCTATAAAAAAGGTGCTCACCTCTATCTTGCTTATTTTTGTAGATTTTTCTCTAGCAATGACTCCAAAGAAGATTGCAGCTCAGAAACCAACTGATGAATTGTGCCTTCAAGTCTTTGGAGAAGGTAAACTAGACATGACAGCCACTTTTCGTGCCCCATTTTCTATATTTTTGGAAGACAAAGGTTGCGATGTTGTGACTTTAAGGATAAAGAATTAATGCCTCCTAGATACTTTAATTTTGAACTGTTAGAAACTCTAGGATTAAGGGAAAACATTGAGAGATTGGCTGTAAATATTAATTAGGATCGGTTAATTCATTGTGATTTGCCGATATATCCTATGATGACTGTCAAAATTTTCACCACTGTGCACTACAATCCTAAAATGGATACACTCTAGTTTAGGATAGGTTGCCATGTTTATAAACTTGATTATACTGTCATTCATGCGCTTTTTTATTTATCAAACACTAAAGTTTTGGATGATCATGATGACTTTTATGTGGATGATTATTGGAAAATTATAATGGGTGAAACCAATTTTGACTCTAGGAATTCAACAAATACTTTAATTTGTAGCACCAAGCACTTGCTTCTTCATAAGTTTATATGCTTAATGATTTTTATCAAAATGAAAGTAATAAGTGCTTGGTTAAGGAACTTTTCTTCCTTTGGTATATAGATGGTAAAATCAAAATAAATACCCCTTATCATATTTTTCAATCTATTGTGAGTTTTTTTAATAAGAAAAACTCTTATTTTGTGATGTCATACATTGTTATTGCTTTGGCTTTATATTATAATCTTGATGTGGATTGTGTGTGCGTGACTAGATATGATATGTTTGACATATTTTATTTGAGATGCTTTAAAATTTTGGAGCCCCATTTTATGGAGCTTCGAAATCCTCAAATGTGCACTGCAGTGAAGAACATGAAGCACAAAGATGTAGCCACTTCTCGACCATCCACATCTCAGGTGCCCCTAGAGCCCCAAGAAGAAGCAGTGGAAGAGGAACCAACTGTAGCAGTAGAGGTCGATAGATTCCAACAAATCCTGGACTAAATGTCCTCTAAACATAAACAAATGACACTGCAAATTAATAAGCTCGGAACTTAGATGAGACAAGTGCACAGGGAGCAACGGTATATGAAGAAGAAATTCCTCAAGTTCATCTAGAGGAATAATATTATAGTCCCTTCTCCAACGGCTTCAGCACCACAATCTCTATGAGCTTCCTTATCCTAAACGTTTTACATTGTTTTAATTACTTTATTAGTTTTTTTCTTTTTGTTTGGTTTGATGTCATCTGACCTTATTTTGTGGTTACCTTGTCACATTGAGGACAATGTGTTCTCTAAGTGTGGGAGGTGACATTTGCTTTGTCAATTACATTATTTTAGTTTGCATTTTATTAAATAAGATGCATGTTTTAGGCATATTAGGTTGTTTTATGTTGTTTTGTGTTAAGCAATAGAACCACACTTGAATCATTTTGATTTGTTTTGCCATGAGATTATGTCATATTAGTCGGAATGAGATTGAATGCACGCTTGAACTTGAATTAGGCCACTTGAGTAAAGAGTGAACTTTGTTGAGTGATGAAAAGTAGTTGGTTGCATAAGCTTACACACAATTTGACACATGAGTAAGGAGGTAGAGTAGAGATGCATAATGAATTTTCGTTTGAGCCAATGTAAGGATTGAGCCTATATGACTCCATCTATAGTCATTTTATTTCTTTGTTTATGTGATGCTTCCTTAGGTTATTACCGTCAAAACTTGCTTCAGTTTGAGTCTACTGGATGTATGCTTAATAGAGATGATTACGACCCTTTTTGTGTTAACTCTTAGCTTAAATAACCTACTTTTTATTATCCCTTGCTATCCCATTAAGCCTTAACCATTTTTTTTTCTTTAAAACACCCCAAATTTTAAAACCCGAAATCCTATTAACCTACCCATTCACAAGCTTAGTAGAGTATTAAGTAATGCATTAGTTGGGATTTTTGCTACAAATTTTTTGTTTGAGATGAGTTGAGTGATACTCCTACTTTTGAATCACATTGTATTTAGTTGCTATTTTGTTCATTGTTTCTTCCATTTGATAAAATAATAAAAGAGAAAAGAGAAAAGAAAAAAAGAAAAAAAGGAAGAACATTTTAGTAGCATCAATAAGTGTGAAGTAATAGTATATTTACACTTGTGTATCTCAGAATTATGTTTTGTTATCACTTTATCCACTTATTATTTTACAAATGCTTGTGATAAATCCTTTACCCTTTTTACCCACCTTAACCTTTACCACATTACAATCCGAATTAAGTCCTTTTGATCTATTTATACATGTAATCATTGTAGAGGAGACTTGGTGTATTAGCAAGCCTATGGTAGTGTAGTTTCCTATAGGCAGCTTAAGCAAACCACTAACCATCAAACACTTGAGAGAAATGAGTGAAACTGTGAGGAAGATTCATTTTCCATCTATACATATCTTTAAGTGATGGTGTCGTATGTTGAGTTTGCTTATGTACACTAATGAAAAGTAGTCATGATATATGTAATAACTTGATATTTGAGTTATGTTGAGTTTGCTTATGTACACTAATGAAAAGTAGTCATGATATATGTAATAACTTGATATTTGAGTTGGCCAAAATTTGAGAGATTGCATGCTTTGATCTTTATAACAATAAAGTGAAGAAATTGATTGCTTGTGTTTGATTTTGCTTAAGGACAAGCAAAGATTTAAGTGTGGAGAAGTTGATAGTTATGCATTAATGTTTGTTTTTCTAAGTATTTGGCATGTGTTTCTTGCAATATAGGTTATTATTGTTGTGTTTTAAGATTTATTTTGTATATTTTTGTTTAGTTGATCTTCATTATGTTCTTTTATGTTTGATATTGATTTAGTGTAAGAATTAATTATTTTGATGTAGGAATAGAGGTGGCAACCTTTGCGATTGAGCTAGAGACTAAGAGAGGAGAAGAGAAGTGGAGAAATTATAACACAAGAACCCACGATTGTGGGTTTCATCCGAATTCCCCTGATCATGGAATAGACAACTCGAAGATACATGTGGGGTAGGTTCACTTACTTTTTAGGTTTTTCGGACTATATAATGTTTAAAACCCCTATGGAAGAGATAGCATCGGTAGAGACTTGCCTCCTTGAGTAAAAACGCAGGTTTAAAGTCTTAGGAGAGGTAAAGAATTAAGGGTTTTAATTCACAATTAGGAAAAGAGCATACTAACACCGGATTTTCCAGATTCGGGCAAAGAAGAGGAGTTTGATTCATTTAGTTTTCTTTTGTTTTTCTCGTCTAGCATTTGTATAAATGATTATTTGATTTTTGGGGATGTTAATGCCATTATGAGTAGCTAATTTATTTAAAGAGATTACTTTTGAACTTCTTATTGAACTCCTATTTTATTGATTTGAATAAACAAAGCTTTTAATGAATGGGGAAATTATACCTTGCAATATATTAAGAGATTGAGTTGGGTTATTTATGTAGGATTGTACAATGAGAATTGGCACTCTATAGACCTACATTCATCAAGTTAATTGATTAGTTAGAGAGAAATCTTAGCTAATTTAATTGATCACCCATAGGATAACTTTATAACTAGTTGAATCGGTGGATTGATTTTATAGATTGAGTGATTGCTTAATCATCTCTATTTAATTTGGCTATGGAAAATTAATTACATTTTGAGAGAGGGTACTTAATACATTAGAACATCTTAGGTAAGGCACAATTCAATTAACAAAATAAGAGGGAGATAAGATAAGAAAAAAGTGATCTCTACTTGTGAAAATCTTGAATTCCAAGTTTCTGCATTTTTGTGTTATCATTTATGCTATATTAGTTGTTTAATTTAATTTCATTTTCTAGTTTATTTCCATAAAAAAATTTGGTTCTTAACATAGATTAATCTTAATTAAGTGGTACCTAAGTATAATCCTTGTAGGATTAATATTCTCTTTTTACTATAAGTCACGATCCATATACTTGTAGTTTTGAGCGTAAAACTAGGAGTCTATTTTTCATTCAAATCGAGGCTTAATTTGAGAAGATAATCTAAGCATGATAAGGGTAAAAGTGAAGATGACTCATATTATCCTTTAAGACACTAATCAATATTCTTTGCTCATTTGGATATGAGGTTTCAAAGAGAAAACCATAGTCATTCGTCAAAAATTATAGTAGAGATCTCCATATACAAAAATGGAAACAATAAACAACAAACAATTTTTAAGGTGCTAATTGTTAACATTCATCTACCTTTTCTTAGTGTTAAATTTTTGGCTATTTCAAATGATCAAAGATAACAATGAAAAACTTGAGTTAAAGGGTGTGACTAATATAAGACTTAAGGACACTATAGTGATCATGAATCCTACAACTATTGAAACCTGTCTAAATAGGCACTAAAATGAAATTATATTATAAAATATGCATATAAAGATTCACTCAACAATTTTAAAAGATCATAATTGCAATAATTATTAAATAAAAAAGACAACTATAAATATATTCATATTTGAATATTCCAAACCCTGTGTACAAACACAAAGAGGTTTCATATACGAAAGGATGGAAATATCACATTATAAAGCATCTAAAAGCATAAAATAAAATGATTCTTCTTAGACTCTAAAATAAAAAGGAAGAGATGTTACTAATAAGTTAGTAAGTGATAATTGGGTACCTACTTTTGTAAGCAAATAATAATATCAAAAAATAGACTGAGTATGGATTACTCTTAACAAAGGTGATATACATTTTGTTAAACCAAAGGAGGTTCTAATTGATATTTTGATGATAGCAAAATAAAATTACTACAAATGGGTTTATTATTTTGATGAAATTCTTTATAAAAACTAAATGAAGATATAAACTCAATAAGATAGCTTATGAAGTTGATAAAGAGAAGTTAAAGTTTATAAGTGTCCAAAAGAAGATCAATGCTCATTAAAGTTATTTTCTATTTTGCATTACTCACTTTGTTAATTTGATTATCCAAAAGGCTCACTATGCCCAAACATATCATCTTAATCCATTACATGAGTCTTTTCATTCATCAAGAGGTGTTAAAACTTTCATTTTAATAATCTTTCAAAGAATGTTTGGAAAACAATTTTGGAAATGTTTAAATCATACTATAATAAACAAATTAGGTTTGACCATTTAAAGTTTTCAAAATCATATTTTGGGATGATTGCTCAACCTATATGGGTTAATGGTCAATCAATATAGGATAGAGTTGTTAAAATTGATGTACCAAGAGTTTTTTGCAATATTGGCTATTGTATTGGTCAAGAAATGTGCTATGTTGGTTGATAATATGCCTATTGATCGACTAGTCTCTCAATGGCTAGTGAATATATATATAAAATTGTAAAACCCCAAATATTTCCTTTCATTGAATATAAATTTTCATGTTCGGTGAATAGTATTTTTTGATGAATAGATACATAGCGAAACAAATTCCTAAAAGACCTCAAAACCTAATATGAACGTTTGCTATGTGAAAACTATGGAACAAAGTACGTATGAATTCTGGGAAGGGATCATGATCGTGACATAGGAATCATGATCAATTAAACTGAATATATAATGTTAATGCCCTATTGTTGAATTGGAAATAAATGCCTAAGTGAAATGGAATTGTTGACATGTGATTTTAAATTACGCATTCAATTATTTAATTATGAGATCAAAAGAAGATGAAAATTTTTAACGTACATGGGTCAAAGACAGTGTCATAATCGTGATAGGTTTCAGACACCTCCCGTTTATTTTTTATTTAAAAAATGTATAAATTACTTTACAAAATGGTTTAAGCTTTATGCCACAAGTTAAAGTACTAAGAAAAATGAATTCATTTTTAGCCTATAGGACACCATTAGCCTCATTACACAATATTATATCGATCAGAGTATTCCAAATGTGCACGGCAGTGTCTGGGATTGTCAGTTGCTAACAGTGGCTAGTATTGTGTCTATTAGTAGTCTAGCCCAATGAGTTGCCCTCTGTACGTATGGAGTATATAAAGTGCTAGCCAAAATTGTTACAGTTAAACAACGCAGAACTAGCTCTATAACTACCGGTCGATAGTGGTTGACCTATTATAGGTAAGCAATGCAAAACCAACTTTGTAACTAGTGGTTAACTAATTACGAATAAGCAATTTAGAATTAGCTCCGTGATCTTATACCTATGTTACGATAATGTAAAGAAGTTTGTGGTGGGATATATCATATAAGAAGTTCATGAAAATAAATAATACCGCTACTATTTTCTTTAAAAGTAAAATTGAGAATTTTGGTTTTAAGAAACTTATATTTTTTATATTGGCATTGTCTGATTCTAAATGAAATAAATTTCTTTTAAGGAGGTGTCAATGATTACAAATGATTTGCAAAGAATTTTATTTACAATAGCTCGTTTAGCTCACACTCTATTTTATGTTTTTAAATAAAACCTCCCAAATGTACGCTTAGGGACTTCAACTGCATGGACTCCACCTTACAAGTATTCAACTTTGTCATGTGCTACTGTGTAGGCATTTTTTCCTTATACATACTTTTGAGAACTATTGCATATCTTTGCACATGTTTCGGAATGTACATTTGTGCAAATAATGGATGTGTATAAAGGTTTTTTAATGAAATTCATGATTTTGTTTTAGCTTTTCAAAGTTTATTGATATAACTATTTAAGGTTATGTGTGAGTGGATTTGAAGTCCACAATTTGTAGTTGAGAAATTGATGTGACAATAGAAATGTTTAAAACTTTTGCAAGGACTTTGAAATTTTTAGGATTTTAAAATACAACCCTTGTGCTGCCGAAATTTTTAATAAACTAAAAAACAAAACTCCACTGTTTACATTTCTTATTATTGAGTTAAAGCTTTTCCATAACAAGGGCAATAGACTTAGCTTCACGGGAACTTCCATCCGATTTAGATATCGACTGGAGGGCCATCGTGGGGTGTCGAGTAGGTTGCCTAGTCATTTCAAGATAGGGACCAGTCAACAATGTACACTAGTTGCTCTATAAATAGTCATTGTAATGACTAATTCTTGACTTGAACAGCTAGTAGGTCCCAAATATTATAAATAGTTTATTATAACATCAAGAAGTACTTAGGTATCCTATACACTTATAAATGTTTATCAAGCATTTAAGCATTATTATCTCATATTTGTTTGAGATAGTCATTGTAATGACTAATTCTTGACTTGAACAATTAGTAGGTCCCAAAATATTATAAATAGTTTATTATAACATCAAGAAGTACTTGGGTATCCTATACACTTATAAGTGTTTATAAAGCATTTAAGCATTATTATCTCATATTTGTTTAAGTGAAACCTTTTGAATTATCAGGGTGAAGAAGTGGGATAATTTTGAGTTGCAATCCTTTGTTGGGGTGGTAGGTATTGTACTCAGGAGTACTCAAAGTGATATTGAGGTTCCTCTTTACCTTGGAAAAAGATTGGCAAAAGGGTTTCTTGTTGCCAAGAAAAATTATACAAAGGTTATTCTTTGCCCTGAAATAAGAATTATATTGGAATTTTAAAAAGAGACTTAGGGAGTTGATGTAGGCAAGGATTATTTTCTGAACTGCTATAAATCGGTATGCATTCTCTCTTCCCTATCCTCTTTAAATTATTATTCAAATGTTTGATTTTTTTATGTTCAGCAACCATTTAGTCATATATATTGATTGTTATTAAAGTGAATATAATAGTTAAAAATATTCATTAAATTTTATAAACAATCAATTCACCTCTCCTCTTACCCCCTTTTTATAAACAACCAATTCACCTCTCCCCTTACACCCCTTTTGGGTGTCATTAGGGACTAGCACAATCTTTGTCAGATATAAAAGGAAGCAATCTTATTTCACTAATTCCATATAAAATAATAAATAACTTTTAATAATTTATCAAATATATATAAATCGTAGAAAGAGAAAAATGATCATTAAAAATATATAGTTTTTCATCCTCTTAACTTAACGTACTAATTCTATCACTCTTAGAAAAGCCTTGTTCAAAACATCATAAAACTTATTTGAAAATCAATGGTAAAAAGAATTATGAAATAATCATCTTTCCATCTTAACCTCACCCCACTAGAATATATGTATATATAGTTGTATGTTTCCTATACCAAAACCTCCCTGACCAATACTGCTCTTGGCTAATGTTATAGGTCGTCAACCCTAAATCCCAGGTACCCAATATTCAAATCTTTATTATCATCTTTATCTCATTAAAATATTTTATAAAGAAAAATCATAATATAAGTTACGTAGTTATATCATACAATTCATAAGGATGGAATTAAAATTTTCTAAATAAGTAAATGAATATGATCAACCATCACATAATCATCGTATAAATTTAATTCATATGTATAATTAATCCCTTTCATTTCTTTTGAAAAACAACAGGTCAAAACTAGTAAAACAATTAAAAAATATGTTGCAATTACAAAAAAGACAGATGTACTAAAAAATTCTTTTGGAGAAAACCAAATCAAAGAAATGATTTAATAATAAATTCATTTAAAAAATAATTGCATTGAGAAAATGAACCAATTGCATTTATGTCACCTTTTCCTATTGATTCATTTAACAAATTCACTAAAACATAATCTAATAGCACACAGACACACACAGACACACAGACACACACAGACACACACACACACACATATATATAATTACTAAATTAGTTACCAAAATATTAACTATCAAGATAAAAAACAATATTAGATAAAATCATATGGTAGTCTAAACTTTCGGGATAACCAAATGTTTATGTGACCCTTAAAGTGACTTTGAAAGATTGTAATCATAATGTTTTAAAGAAACATAACTTAAAAGAAAAGCGACAAAAATTGTTTATGACCTCATGTTGTGCCCAAATAAGTTCTAAACATACCAATGCTATCCTACTTGTAAGTATACGAGTTAGTTGCAGTTGATTACCCAGGGTTGTCTCCCACAAAGATGAAATAGGTTCACTTCAATTAACCTCGAACAAAAATGAAAATAGATGCAATCTCAAACACTCTATCCCGATTTTTTGAGTAAAGGCTTTAAAGGAAATCACATCATTAAACTGAAATGCAAACATAATTAACTGGGAGCAAAAATGAATAGATTAATCGAAGTGGAAAACTCTTGAGAATTAATTTCACTAATTTAATCTCCTATGCATGACTAAGGGAAGATGATTGGATAGTTGTCTTACTAAAATTACCAATTGCGTTCTAAAATCAATTCAAATAAAAAACTAATCTAACTTTCGTATTCGACAAGTTTATCATCAAAATTAATTAAGGAAATCCGAATACTAATGACCACTTACATTAATATATTTGTAGTTCTTAACCTAATCGTCTATAGTTTCTCGTTCCATATTAAACTTCTTCTCTTGATCCTTCGATTAATACCAAAATGATGCAAAGTTTGATTATTTTATTACATCCATTCAGTTTAGAAACTATAGCAATATATAAGATAACAACATAGTCCCTCAATCATGAATAAATGACTAAAATAGCTACATTAATCCTCAAGAAAAAGAGATCAACCCATCATGGAAATAACAAGATTCATCATATTCAAATACTTCAATCCCATCTTAATCAATATAAGAGAAGTATTAAAATAGTAAACTAAGTCAATAATCGAAATAAACTATCAAAAGCTAACAGAGCACGAGTTTATCAACTGACAGAGTTTACTAAATCAACAAAGAAATAATAAACAAAATAAGCAAACGAGTGTTCAGATGAGGGAGTTGCGGTGATCTCTAACCACTCTCAAGTTTCCTGCATTGGCTTTCGACTTTTGCTTCTACTTTGTTAACACTGATGGTCGACTGTTCATTCTATTTCCACCTTTGCTTCCTTTAATTGCTCTTTCTCTCTTCTATCTTCTCAGCTGAAGCTCTTCTTTACTACTTCGCCTCCCTCTCTATTCTTTTTGTTTCCTCGAATGAGTTTGTGTGTCAATGAATATGGAATGACAGAATGTAGAATATGTGTGTCTTCCCTAACCTCCTCTCTAGCTTTCTATTTTTAGTCTTATTATAGGTCTAAGTTTTCGAGCTATCTATCCTACACATGACACATAATAAGTTGTTGAATTAAAGGAAAAACATGTCACAGGGGTAAGTATGGTAGTCACGAGTGTGTTTCATTATCATGCTCATGCTGCCATGGTCACGGTGGTGACAAGTTTGGTCACCACAGTGACTATCTTGTCACAGGATAAGCGTTGTCACAGTGGTGACACCTTTATTCACCACCTTTCTTTGTTATTTTATTTTCCTTTCATGCAAATTTACATCAACCTTCCTCTCAACCTTTATGCAAAATTCACAAAATAATCCAAATAACATTCATACAATATTCACACCATTTCCACTCAATTTATCTCAAATTTGGATCAAAACCTAAGGATTTGTAACCAAAATCAAGATATGAAGGCAATTAAAAGCAACAGAAACTAGACACAATAATTCTCCCATAATTACACCATGCTTGTCCTCAAACAAAACAAAGAACACTAGATTATAAAAGAACAAACAATGAAAACAACAGTTTTTTCAAATATAGTTAAAGATATCAACAATCATTTCAATAAACATAGCCTAAGAACTCGAAACTCATAATAGTACACGAACAAGCTATTCTTCACATATTAAGTCAAAATCAACAAGTACTTCAACTCAAAGACCATCGATAAGTGTGATAGATACTATAAGGGCCTAGTATATACCCTATAAGTATTATAGCATGTTTAAGGTGTATCAAGAAATGAACATAACAAATTAAGTCCATCTAAGCATAGTAAGAGACATAATAGTACTTATTGTAAAAGACATATGTAAATGGGTAATTTGTTTATTTTAACATAGACATACATACTTAGCTGTGAAATATAGATAGGAATTTTTTATATATTCTCTTGGATTATGAGTGTGATGTGAGGGGAATTGATAAAATAAGTATTCCATAAGCAAATGGGATGTTTTTGGTTAAATTGGATGTATTTTTACATTGCTCTTGCATGATAAGATCGAAGTTAGTTGATTTGGGATGTGTACCTCTCTGAATGGATAGGTTCCACTAAACAAAATTTTGTAATTTAGTTATATCTTGGCCTGTATATCTCCAAATTGGATAATTCAAGTTAGAGATTAAACTAGAGACATAGATATAAAACTTTTATAAAGGAATCAAAATTTGATTATGCCTTTAAGATTTTTTAATTCTGGCTTAAAGTTGAGTTATGAATGTTGACCCTATTTTTGGAAAGCCTATAATGTTTTGGGTATAACTCCCAGAATAATTAACCAAATTGCATGAAAATTATTCCATTAGAAAATTAAGAAATGGGGAATGAAATTCATTGATAAGATTATAGGCTAATGTGGGAAGTAAAGGAAGAAGAAGGACCAATATGCAATTTTTCTATAGTTAACACAAGGACCAATTAGAATGAGGCATGTGTGACCAATGATAATAAAATATATGTGTCCAATAGGAATTAAGTATATGTGTAAGTCTTGAAAATTCTTGAATAGGCATATGGAGAGGGGAGATAGAGGAAATTTTGGGGGGTTCTAAGATTAGATTTTTCTCCTCTTCATTTCACCTTCATCATCCCATGGTTTTTCATGTAAGAAATCAAGCCAATTTTAGGTGGAAATCAAGGTAAAAGTGACATATAATCATATTTCCCAAGATTATACAATCATAAGAAAAAGTGAATAAATTTTAAAAACCTTAGCAAAAATTCAACAATCAACACTTATTGACATTCATCATCTTTAGAAATTGAAAAATCTAGAGGTAGAATTGGAAAATGTTTTTAAATAAGATATATTCGTGGGTACACTTAAATACCAATCATAATCATGACATTCCATAACTTTGCATATCATTTAATTTCTCTACCACTAGGATTCATGTGCATAATCATGAATTAAAGGGCTTTTAAAGGTTTTAATCTGGGTAAGGGTAAGGTGAGATGTATTTGGGTAATGTAGTGTAAAAGTCATCAAAGTTAGTGAAACAAGAAAAACACTCAATATAACACAAGCACAAAAACCAACATTCACTCACAATTATGTACATTAACTATGATGAATGCAAAAACTATGTTTCCTAGCTCAAATTCAAACTCTCGTACCACAAACCACATGAAGTATAAACAACTAGAAGGAATCACTTATACAATTGATGACAATACATTGAAACTACAAAGAGTGATCCTTCAAAGCTACATCTACCTCATATGCATCATATTCAAATCACCCATTCTATACAACTTTAGATGGAGACATTAATCATAAATAACTTTGCAAAATAATTGCCTTTCCTCCTAGATAATTTTATTTAAATCTTTTCCTTTTCTTTTTTCTTTTATTTTTTCTTCTCTTTTTCTTTCTTTCTCTTTTTCTTTTTTTCTTTTCATTTAAAAATTGAAAGAAGTTACATCAACATGGGAATTTCATTGATAAGACATAAAATAACATCTTAATAATTATAATCATCCCATATATATTCACACCCCCACACTTATACTGTTATACATCCACAATCATTAGCAATCAACAAATGTTCCACTAGCTTGAAGGCTTGGTTAGGACATTTGGTTCAATTTAAAGCATGTAATGTGGTTAGTATAAAAAGAAAGGCTATAAACTTAAAGAGGCTTAACAAAGGAAAATTCATAGCAATGGATAGGTTATTTGGCTAATGTAGTTCATGAAACAAAGAATGCCTATATCATTTCGATTTTACTGCATATGATAAAAATGTGGTCTTTAGTAGAAAATCAAAGCAAAGTCAGGATGTACATGTCATGAAGGTCACACCTAAACAAAAGACAATGAGATGATATGAGTGTGTCAGTCCAATAAGGCTCAAAATCTCACTGGCTTTTGTCTACCACTAGTCACTACTCTTCTAAAGATAATGGACACTAACTAATAACAAGAGCAAAAGTACATGTTAAAGTTGCCATAGATTCTTCTAGTCAATTCACACTCTAATCATAACTATATAATCATAGAAACAATAGAAAAAGAGAAAAGATTTGTTTTTTTGGTTTTATTCTCTCTCTCATTTTGTTGAAAACTTAAAAACAAGTAACAACAAACAAACTTAAACACACATGCTTATAAGAAAAAATATGAAAATAGGAAGGGAAAGAAATTAACTTCCCTTGGGTTGCCTCCCAAGCAACACCTTTGTTTATTGTCATTAGCTTGACTCCCTATGTTCGTCATCACGTGACAAAATTGTGACCTTCAGGTGTCACATGCACTTCCTCTACACGAGGTTTTTCCAGATAGGGTCTAGGTTGATGATCATCCACCTCTAGTGTCTTCCCCATCTTCAAACTCTTGATCTTTACTCAGAACCCGCACTATTTAAATATCTCAAATGTCTCTTTACCTTTTTCTTCTTAGTTTAATTCCTCTAGCCTGCTAGGTAAAGTTGAAGGGTTAGTCCCAACAATAATTATAGACTTAGTATTTACCTTTGAGCTAAAAGATATGTCTTTTTCTAATTCAAGCTCCTCCTCCACTTCTTTGACAGAAGTAATTTCTTGAGTAGTTCTCTCAAGATTCTTAACCTCCTCTTCACCCTGTAAGGTCTCTGCACTAATGTCCCTTGGTTATACCTCGGGTTAAGATGGTTGCTTCTCTTCTCTTTATCATTCAAGGTAACTGAGAGCTTTCACTATTTGACCCATCTAGTTTACTACATTATGGAGTTTAGACATTGTATCTTAGTAGACTTTCCTCATTTCCTGCTGGAACTACTGTATACTTTGTTAAATACTTTGTTGAAGTTAAATATTGTTAGCAGTCATAATATTAAGCAAGTCGTCCAGATATGTACCTTTCATGATAAGAAGCTTCTGGTCTATACAGTAATTACTGTGTGTCCTACATCCTACCAATTAATTTTGTTAATTATCCTATCTATAACTAAAATTTGTATGATCGCTCCAAACATGGTTATAAGATTGGGAATATAAGTTATTAAAAAAATTACTTCCGTTCATAAATTTTGTTACCACAAACACTAAAAGAAAAGCGAAAACATTAAGAAATAACTTAAAAGAAACTAATTACAAACAAGTATGTACAAAACATCATTTTAAATCAAGAACAAAAACTAAAGTAGCACACTCCCCGACAACGACGTCAAAATTGATGTAGCATTTTGTAACACTAATCAAAATAACTAGACCAACAATTATAGCAATAGTGAGTATAGATTGATCCCACAGAGAGTATTTGGTTAGCTTTTGTTATGAAAATAATTGGTTTTCAAGTTTAGGTGGTTTGTTTGTTTTCAAATAAGAAAATAAAAAGTAATTATACTAACAAAAGAAAATTGAATCAAACAACCTAAAAATGATAAAAGTGATGAATTCGTTAGGGACTTGGTCATCGGTTCAATCCGTAGGTCATAACCCACAAGCCAAGGAGAATTAGTCATCAAATAGATAGGTGTCGGGTCCAATGGATAGGCCAACTTTGTATGAATCAAGAATATGAAGTGGAGGTAGTTCTCCAGGTTGGGATATCCACCAGGAGAGTCAGGATATCTAGTAACTCACCACTCGGTAGTTATAATTGGGATGAGCTTAGTTTGATACTCAATGCCCCTTCCCTTAATTCCTCAGTTTTGATCTGTAGTTTAAGGACATGCGGAAAAATAAGCAAAGGTAAAAAGCTCACCATTGAACTAGGAATCAAGCCAAACGAGATGACTGCCTTTAATAAGAACACACTAGCCCTTGGTGTACTTACTTCATCCTTCTATTTATTTTATTCTTGCTGAAGTTTGTTTACAGCCTATTTTTTCCTTATTAGTAAGTTGCCTCTCTTTCTTTCCCTTTTGTTCCCTAGGTTTCTGATTCCTACTTAAGGTATTAACCAACCAAACAATGAAATTCAAAGAGAAATTTTGGATTTGCCTGTTCCTAGTTGTTATGAGAAAAAAAAAAGCAAAAAGAAGAAATAGATTATTCCCTAAGAGCTTGCACAGTACTACTAACCAATACTAGCGGCCTACCCACGGTTGAACATATTTCATTGAATTATTGTTCTTATACCTCTCCTAGCAACCATTAATTGTATGTGAATAATAAGCTCTGTTAACCCTGATTTTTCCATAGGTCTTGTTTAATTAAGAAGAGCTCATTAATTAAACCCAGCTATCGAAGAACCTAGAACAAGGTGTCCAGATTTAATTGGACAACCTCATTATGAGTTAAGAAAACAAATTAATCAAGGCAACAAACACCAAAGCTCGGGTCATTTGACCTAGGTTATGTTATTACTAATGATTTCAAACCATTAGTTGCCACAAATGAATTTTAACATAACAATTACAAATTATATTGAAGATTTTAGCAATGGATTCTTACATCAAAAAATCAAATAGAGCATTCAATCATTCTTACACAACACCCAAACTTTAGGCATAGGATAACATAATCAATACCTAAGAGAAAGAACAACAAACAATGAGAGAAATGTTTAACTAGATTCTTCAGCAATGATGTCACCTTTGAATTGGCGTCAGGAAGCTAGCCCTGCATAGGTCTCCATAAGAATGGAGCTTTTCCTCTTCTCTTCTTTAAAACTAAGAGCTCACACCCTTTAAATGAAAACCCCAAATGAAATCATAAGGTTTCTGATCGATGGTTTATGTATGATAAGTTTTAATATTTTTAACCTTAATAATATCGCAAGTGCATGGGTTGTTCGTGTAGTACCTAAAGTATCGATCTCATAAGGAGGTGTAATTTAATCCTATAATCTAAGGCTTAACTCAAATTTGCAAATAAATGAAATAAACAACTAGGCAGAACATTATTCAATCAATAATCAATCTCAAAAATTAAATTCAGAAATTATAAACAAGATAGCAATTTGCACAACCTAATTAAGAATCAACCTAGGAGTTACCAATCGAGAGAAAGAGGTTTTAATCTTACCTTAATGAAAACCTAAATGACTATGGAATCACTTAATTATTGGGTCTAGACAATCCTAGGGTAGATTACTCTCTCTCAAGTTATAATTTTTAACCCTAATTTAGATTATGGAATTGTAATCTCTCGATTTCCAATTAACCCAAAACTTAAATTAGTCATGAAATTGTCTAATAACCTACTGAAAACCTATGCATGATCTCTCATTACACAATTTTACTAGTTTGATTCAATTCTTAATCTATCAAACTACCTAACTCTCGTTAGCCCAATTTGATGATTTTCACTCGGTTCACCCTCTCAGTTTATTACCTAATTATTAAAAACAGAAATTGAATCATAATAACTCAATAAAAACACAATAAATCAAACTTTATTAATCTCAAAGATAAAAATCCCGAAAATGAGTATAGATATAAATCAACAGTTAACAAAACCTATTCTCAACGACTATCCCAATTCTATACATCAATAAAATTGAAATAAAATAAAAAAATACGAGTGGAATGGATTAGTGGAGATAGCAACAGCGAGAAACCTCTTGTTCCAAGAAGTACTTCACATAGGCTTCTTCTCTGTGTCTCTCTTCCTTCGATTCCTTCCTCAAATCTCTCGATAAGCTCTCTAAGGTTTTCAGAATTTGGTTGATGCAAAAAGCTCTTCTTTTCTATTCTTTATGTTCCTTAAATATCTTGGAAGCCCTAAGGTTGATTCGGGGTCGAAACAGTCCAAAAAGTTCCTCGAAACTTGATGTTTTCACCTATTTTCTTCTTTGCCTGACACAGGCCACGATCGTGGCCCTGCCTATCACGATCGTAGCTAGCGTCTAACCCTCCCTGTCACGATCGTGACTGGCTGGTTCAGATCTCTCTGTCACAATCGTGACTAAAGTGTCATGATTGTGGCCTAGGGTATGGTGGCTCATATGTCTCTGTCACAATCGTGACCTATGATTTTGGCCCAAAACTTCTCCGTTCTTCACCATTGACCCTGAAATACTAACAAGCACATCAAGGTACCTTAAAAACATAACATTTAAGCTCAAAGATTTATACTAACCCATAAAAACACTTACACATAAACCATAATTATAACCTAGGTACATACTAAACACCCAAATTAACACTGAATACTTAACAAATTAAATCCTAAAACATGATGCAAATCATAACTATCAACATTCCCACACTTAAATGTTTGCTTGTCCTTAAGCAAAGAAAACAATAAACACACAACACACAATGCAAAAAATGAAGCAATGGCTTTAACTTCACAAAATAATTTAACACTAAACACAATCATTCAAGTTGTTCCAAATTATTAACATGCGAAATCTGTTTCCAAACACCTTGGACTCAATATACAAACTAATCAAAATTTTAATGATGAGTTTATTCACCCCTATCATACACACATTGATAATCATTCAGTTAAAGAAAGGTGTAGCTATTCCTCAGTAGGTTTTCATGAAAAATTAAGCTACTAACAAGTTTGGTAGTTTTTAATTCGAAAACATTCTTTTTTGTTCATTTTTCTTTAAGGACATGAACCTATTCTTTTACACAGAGGCAAACGTTTGTGATAAATGTCGATCCAATTACTTAAATAAGTCATGTTGTTATTAAGATGCTTGGTTGGAATGTCATTGTAGCCTTTTTACACTAAAGCACACATTTGTGATTCATATCTATCCGGTTACTCAGCTACATCACATTCTCAACCGATTACTAACTCTATTCATAACCCGAAGGCCAATGGAATAGTTTTTTTAGTTAAAAAATTACGCAACTCTTTTTTTTAAAAAAATTGCCTACCTTATTGCTTTAGCTAATCATTCTCATGAAAATATACTAATAATGCCACTTATTTGATTAGCCTAAAATTATAAACGAGTATGGCAAATTCCTAAGGTGAATGGACTAACATCGTATCCTAATTAACTAACATATTTAGTCCTAAGTAACTTAGGTCACTAATTTCACAAGCTAATAAATCTTCACAACCTAAAAGGCTATGTTTAAGGCTAAATCTATCACGTTAAGCTCTAGTCATTGATGCATTCACACAATTCACATCATGCAACCTAAACAAACTATTATACAAAATGCAAAATTCACACTCAAGGTAAAAACACACAACCCTCCCCACACTTAAACAACACATTGTCCTCAATGTGAGAAGGTTACACCAACACACACAGGGGAAATAAACATAATATACAAAAAACATAAGAACAAAATACTAACAAAAATGAAAAGAAAAGGGTTAGAACACGAAACCGTCATGTTGACTGAGGTACTGATGGTGATGGAGGCAAAGATCCCTTGTGCTTGATGCCCATGATTACTGCCCTATCTTATACTTGCTTCAAAAAAAGAGTAAGAGAGTTAGCACTCTAGAACATTCCAAATTATTAAGAACTTATTTTGAAATTTAAAACATATCTAACTACGCAATAATTTAAACCTTACTACTAAATGTGCTAATTTATGGTCATTAGCTTGACCTTAATCCTTTAAAACTTAGCGAGAATCAATTATGAGCGGCTTGCTTCCACCCTTCTCATAGTTTTGTAGCCTATGAGTAAGCTACAAAATTGCAAAATGATTAGAAGGACAACATTAATAAAGTTGAGAAAACCAATTAAGCTCAGTAATGTCCTTTTTTCAAAAAAACTGTCAATGAAATAAGGAATAACAAAACTCCCTAAATCTTCCATCGAATCTAACAGTTTGTCCTATAAGAAGGTAAGTATCTCTCTTTCTTTGATAATCACCATCGTCTCCTCTACTTCTTCTGCTTCATGAACAGAGACGTTCATAGCTTCTTCAAACTCGATTTCTGTTGTCTTCTATTCTTCGTCCTCTTGTTCTTTAGAATATTCAAACACATCAATTATCTTGAATGAGCTACTATACTTCGGATTCTTTAATACATAATTCATGTTGAATGTCAATTGGTCATCATTAATCTGAAGGATAAGGTTCCTTTCATGGACATTTACCAAAGATTTTTCGATGTTTATACATGATACATCAAGAACTGGTGGATAATAAAGGGGTTTTCATCATTTTCTTCATCCTTTTTCTTGATTTCTTGGTCTTCTATAAAGTATAGTTCAGTTTGATTTCTCGCTGGTTCTTCTAGCTCTACCCCATTCCTAAGTATGATAGCCTGACATGGCTCAATTAAATTTACTTTCGTGCTGTGCAGATAGTTTTCTACACTTTGCTTACAAAATTTCCTAGAAAGTTGGCCTATTCAAACCTCTAGATTGTGAATAGAAGAGGCATGATCTTCTGCTACTTGCTTAAACTTCTCTTCCAATCTCTTATGGTTCTCTTCCATATCCGTGAGCTTATCCATGAATTTGATTCATCATATTGAAATTCAAATAGGTCTTGATGTCCCATGTGAGAACTTGCATTGTTGGATCAATAGAAATCTGGGTGGTTTTGCCACCTCGAAATGTACAGGTTCATATAAGGATGATGATTTCCTCAACTAAATTAGGGTTTATTGAAATTTGCAAGAGTCTTTTGCTCCCTGTAATATACATCCTCTATGATCGTTCTTTTTTATCTCTTCTTAGCTTTCAACTCTTCAGATACCCCATTCTCACTCTAAGAAGTCTTGATGTGTCTCTACTTTACTCCTCACTTTTTTAATTTAAAAACAAAAGACCTTAGACTAAAGAAATAAACTAATCACCTCCCCAATAATGGCGCCAAAAACTTGATCGACAGTTTACGTATGCTAAGTTTTAATATTTATAACCTTGATAATACCACAAGCTCACGGGTTGTTCACGTAGTACCTAAGGTATCGATCCTATGAGGAGGTGTAATTTAATCCTAAAATCTAAGGCTTGACTCAAATTCGCAATAAATGAAAATAACAAACAAACGCAGGAAATTAATCGATCAAGCAATCAATCTCAAGAATTAAATTCAGAAATTATAAATAAGATAACAATTTGCACAACCCAATCAAGAATCAACCTAGGAACTACCAATTAAGAGAAAGGGGGTTTTAATATGACTTTAAGGAAAATCTAATTGATTTTGAAATTATTGAATTACCGGGTCTAGACAGTTTTAGGGTGGATTACTCTATCTCGAGTTATAATCTTTATCCCTAATTAATAATCCCTAATTAGATTATGGAATTGTAATATCTTAATTCACAATTTACCTAAAACCTAATTTAGTTATGACATTGTCTAATAACCTACCGAAACCTATGCATGATCTCTCGCTACACAAATTTAACGGTTTGATTCACTTCTTTATCTAACTACCTAACTCTCGTTAGCCTAATTTGATGATATTCACTCAGTTCACCCTTTTAGTTTGTTACTGAATTATTAAGAATAAAAATTGAATCACAAATAACTCAATAAAATCGTAATAAATCAAATTTCATTAATATTAAAGACAAATCCCGAAGGTGAGTTTAGACAATATCCTTAACATTCACAATCTATCATCTATGGCTATCTCAAATTCTATAAAATTGTAAGAACTAAATAAACCAAAAATAGTTCGGAATGGATGATGATGGAGGTAGTGACAGTGGGAAACCACCTGTTTTGGGAAGTATTTCGTGTCAAGCTTCTTCTCTGTGTCTCTTTTCCTTCCCCTCTTTCCTCAAATCTCTCAATAAGCTCTCTAGGGTTTCAAAATTTAGCTGATGCAAAAAGCTCCCTCTTTCTGTTCTTGTTGTTCTATTTATGTTTGTTTATGTTTAGGGTTGAACTAGGGTTTTTCTGGGGTCTGAAAGATCCCAAAAATCCCTCAAAACGTGAAGTTTAGAAGTGGTTACGTATCTGCCCAGCACAGGTCATAACCGTGGCCTATGTTAGGCCTTTCTGTCACAATCGTGCACTATCAGGCTATGATCGTGGGTCGTTGTTTTAGCTTGAATGTCTTCCAAAACTCCTTCGCTCTTCGATATTGACCCTGAAACGCTAGCAAACACATCAAGATACCTCATAAACATAATATTTAAAAAGCTTGTATTAACCCTAAAACACTTAAACACAAATAATTAACAAACTAACACAAATGATGCAATTTACACTTATTAGTACACTGGAACTAAACTTGATAAGACGAAGAAAGTAAAGTTACGGATGAGATAAAGTATAAAGGAGTGATTGGATCACTACTATATCATACAAGCCCAAAACTAGATATTTGTTAATGGACATTTTGAGTGGCTCTTTAGGACTTAATTCAGAGTCATTTATGTTCATTTTATGTTCATCTATAGCTGGTTTATCATGTTTTAGTATTATTCGAGGTTCGTTTATGTAAAATGCATAAATGAAACAAATAGACTCGAATTGCACAGTTTTTAGGTTTCTAGCAGATTTGACCTTTAGTCGTTGTGAGATTTTTATCTCAACATTAGTTTATCCAAATATTCTGAAATTTTATAAATAAACTCTTGACTCATTAAAGAATTTTTTGGACCAATTGCAGATTTTTCTGAGCTAGAATTTAGGACCAATAAATTAACAAAATTTGCGTCAGATTTTGGATCGCCAGAATGACCTTTTAATGATGTTTTGATCATAACTTTTCTCTCAGATGGCAAAATCCTATAATTCAAGTCTCATATTGTAGCTAACTCAAGGATAAAGACACAGATAAAATTTGAACTCCTAAATCGTCACCATTTATGTTTTATCCATTGTCAAAATTGACCTTGAAATATCTCATTCTCCACTCCACTCCAAAAGCAGCCCCTACTCAAACACAAGCCTTTATTCACGCCACTCACAACCAAAATCAGCCTCCATTACAAGACAAATCAGCATCTATTTTATTCATGAAGTAGCCTTTGTTGAAGCTTAAGAAAAGAAAGCCTCCATTTTCCACTAAAAAATATGCATCAGCCTCCAAATTCACGCCATCCTTCCACTCTTCACACAAGACAGCTTACACACATCTAAAGATGTAGTCTTTATTGACCTAACCTCCATCATTCACGCTACATTCTCTAAACAAGCAGTTGGTGGCATAGACATAAAATAAAAAAGAATAGACAGGTGAGTAACAACATGGAGGAGGCTAGATAGCGTGAATTAGGAGCTGCAGTAAGGAGACATGAGAAGCCCATCCAAAAACACTCACCACTCAACACTCCTTACACGTTGAAGACAGCTGGTGGCCTTGGAGAAGAAGATGCAAGCAGCTGGTGGCTAGAGACTATCACGTTGGCAGATGGTGGAGTTGAAGAAGCTTGTGGCATAAACAACGAAGCAGCTAGCTCCACTCATTGACACAACCTTCACTCATTTCACTACAACATTAAAGCTGGTGGAGGCATAGAGAAATTACGATGGCAGCTGGTGGAATGGCAACAAAAGACATACAATCCCACATCAAAGCAACTAGTGGAGATTAAATGTGTTGAAGCTAGTAGTGCGAGAAAATACAGTTGTGAAAAAGGGGGTGTTTTTAATTTGTTTTCTTTATTTTATTCCTTATTTATTTTAATTGTGTGGATTTAATCAATGCAAACATATTTTATGACCATGATTTATGTTACATTGATGAATATGTGTGAGTAAGTTTTTCTTT
>JANIIA010000001.1:13307958-13319834 GCA_027478495.1 Erythroxylum alaternifolium
GATGGAATGGAACGTAACATGAAACCCTCCGCTTCCATCCCATTCCATTCCATTCCATTATAAAACCTTCAACCAAACGATGGAAGCGTGTTACGTTCCATCCCCTTCCGTCCTCAACCCCTCAACCAAACATAGCCTTAAATAATTATGTTACTAAACTACAACTAAGCGATTGACTATAAGATATAACCAACATATGCTTCATAATTACTTTAGGGTAATAAATTTTTTTATTAACTTATTTAATTATCTTTGTATAGTTTATACTATGTACAAGAACTATTGGTTGAGTTACTCTCAATATAATAGGTCATAAACAAAATCAAAACATAATAATTCTCATATGAAATATTTTGGTGATCTCAAATTTAGGGGTCAATTATATGATCATTGTAATGATGGCATCCACAAACCTACAAATAATGTTTTATTTAAGATCTTTATAATTGGGTCATTTCAGTGAACTTATTTTTTAATAAGAATTCATAAGGTTATTTAATACTTTAATTTATAAGGTTAATTACTTTCTTTATAAGAAGAAAATATAGTATGTGTAGTAACTATGAATAATTTAAAAATAACACCTAAATATAATTTGAAGTCCAATTATATAGTTTTTATTTTAAAAATTGTATCCTTAGTATTAAGTATTAAATATAATTAAAAATACAACGATAAAGAATTCCTTTATTAAATAAATAAATTGATTGCATTGCCATAAACTAATATCCACTCGAATGAAATGAATAACAAACAAGAAAAATGAAGTGTTTTCGAAATGAGGAGCCGTATTCACGGAAAGCGGGCATGAACATGTTTAATAGTACGTACAAATGGGTCTGATACAAGGCATACACCGCCACTCTTATTATATTAGGCAATGTTAATTGGTTGAAAATTTTGTGTATGTGCTTACGTGACATAGTTGAGGTATTTGATTGAAAATTTTAGAGTAATGAAAGACTCAATTGAAAAAAATTAAGTTGAAGTATTGAATAATGAAATTAAATATCTCAAGGGAAACCTAGAAGTTAATAATTATAAAATAAATAATAAATAGTAATTAATAATTCAATATCTAAAAAAGATAATACCTAAAAGCAGCTTGAAGCTAAGCTATGTACTTCCCATCAGAATCATCCATTTTACAAAATTTAGCAAGCAGCGGAGTGTGCCATAAGATACTATTAAATGGACGAGTTGTCCAACGTGTTATGATTGGTACTAAAAGAATATGTGCGCAAATTAGTATAGCAATCACTAACAGGGACGAGACTTGTCCTAATCAGTAACAGTTTTAGTAACCAACAGAAAACGTGGTTTAGTAATTTGTACTCATCTGGATACTAAAACCCGATAGCGGAGGGCTTCTCTTTTCTTTTCTTATTGTTTTGTTTAGCTTTTTTCTTTTGGGATAAAGACATAAAGTGCATTCCTTATTAGACACACGTACTAATCGCTAACAAAAGCAGACCGCGATTGCCGGGGGTTAGACTAGCAAAAAGAAAAGGAACCTAACAGGACGACTTCAAGGTGATGTGCTCATAAATCTAAGTTAATCCTTTCAATGTGGAAACCATAGGTGATCTTCCTAGCCATATGGACCACAAACGCAATGTTGAAGAAAAAGTTGATAGAGTAACCTTTTTTCTAGAGAGACACTTACACTACCATACGCACATTATATGTATGTATTATATTATTTAACATGCATCTATGTATTACGCTGCATGCTTGAAACAGTTTACAAATGAATTGTTAATTACGTGGTCAATACTGCATCAGCAACCAAATAACTTATAGTGGGTGGGTAAACTGTAATTTACTCAATAATAGCTTAGACAACCTAACTACATCAAGCAATGAGGCATCTTGGTATTGTCAATATATTTTAAAGTTGTTAGTAATCATATTAAAAAAAATTTCCGTGTTTACAATAATTAATAGAGAATAATGATTAAAACTGCAATTATTCGTAATCCTAAAATATTATAGTAAAAATTCAAGAATATTGTTAAGATAAAATAAGTAATAGTTTATTATTTTTAACATCTATCTTTTAAACCATGATTTAGAAAGTTAATATGCAGTATTAAGGGAGTTAATTACCAAAATTTACATCTAAAACCCTAAAAGAAAATGTTTATTTAAAATATGCTTCCATGCAATAAAAAATAATTGCTAAAATAATCCCAAATAGACAGTAAGTTTGATAAACCAAATAACTGAATATGCAAAGTTATTGTATGATACAATGGAAGCGAAGGTTGAAACTTTTAAAACAATACATTAAAAAGATTGTTTTGTAATACTTAAAATATTTCATATTTGAGTTAAGCTTATATTTAAAAGGATTAATTTAATAAAGTAAATAAATTGACGAATTGTGCAGATTTTGAGTTCTATTGAATGGTTAAATTAAATTTTCTTCTTCTTTTTATATTACTTACTGTGTGTACATATTTTATGAATATGTAAATATTAGTAGATATTATCTTTGGGAAATATCATTTTGAAACTTCATTTGGCATGGTGAAAATTTGTAACTACGTATATATTATAGTTTAACATGAACAATGCATGAGGACAAAAATTCCTCACAAAACTATCATGATATTAGAGCCACCATACATGTGAAGCCCTAATAACAATAATGGCAAAAAGGTAGATGATCAAAGAATATAGTAGGGGACAATGACGATGAAACTAAGAAAAGTAAGATGCTTGATTCAATGTCTCCTTATTATCTAGGCAGTAATCCAAGTTTGAACATATGTGGGTTGGTACTCAAGGGTGAAGCCAACTATTACGAAGAGGCAAAAGTGATGTAGCATATGTTTAGAGCCAAGAGGAAGTGGGGATTTATTGATGGAATGATTAGTCAACCTGTAGGCTAGTAGAATGTAAACTCCATGCTTTTATGGTGGATCATAATTGTTATCGATCTTAGATCCACTCCTACTTATATATATAACATGAAGGATTTGCATGACAAACTAAAAGAGCGGTTCTTAGTTAGGAACATTATGTGATTTCATCAACTTAACGATGTGATCTTGAACTGTAAACAACGAATAATAGTGTGGAAGTGCATTTTGGATAACTCAGTGGCAAAGAATTGGATGGCTACACCAAGGTACCAATATGTAGGTATGGCAGGTGTAAGTGTGAGTTAGGAAAAAATATCTCAAGGAACGTGAAATGGAGAAGATCTAAAAATCCCTTATAGTTTGGCACTACTTTCTATGGAACCATTCGAACTAACATATTGAACAGCGAACCAATGTCATCTCTCAACTGTGTCTATACGTTAGTGATCTAGGAAGAGCGACATAAACAAATGGCTAGGGAATGTGAAGAACGATCTGAAGTTGTTTCTTTTATTGTTCAAGCAGTGGCTAGGCCATGAAATAATCAAGGTAAAGGGGAGAAAGTTGCATGTTCGAACATCTATATCATAAGATGAAGGACTACCATAAGATAATATGTTACCCAGATTGGAGGTTCTCTGGATGTAATTCAGGCTGTAGGTTTAGAGAATGTAACGGAAACAGTGGAGGTTGAGGAAGAGGTAACAAAGATCGTGGTGTAACTACAGTGGCCAACTTTGTGCAAGACATTGGCTTAGTGGATGTGGCAAGTGACAATTTTTTAACACACTTAGATTGAGTGGGTCTACTAAATTACTGAGAACTAACAGGCTGCACTTGCATTGATAATCTATATGCTTAAAACACCATCTTCTTTAAACATAGAGAAGTTAATTGGTAAGAGTTTTTCAATGATTTCATTTCTAGAAATATATGTGTCTTAGCATATGATAGAAAATAAAAAAAATTTACCGATGTCCAAGATGTGATATCTTCCTCAATCGGACTACCCAATAGAGAGTTCGCAACCACCCTACAAGAAGAGACAATTAATTTTAAAGGAGGAGTAATTTTGCATCATGTCTTATTAAAGCACAAATTTAATTATAACTTAATTTTAATTGCCGCTTGATTGAAGATTTAAATTGCATTGTCATATTCACCGACAAGTTATGTGTGATACAACACCACACTTTAAGAATCCTGATCAATGTAGGTGAACAGTGAGATGGAGTCTGCTACTTTCGGCAGTGTTTCTTTAGCTCAGTCACACAAAGTGGATGTGGTGGACTCATATACTTTACGAAATCAACATATGGGTCATTCCTCTTATTTAATAGTTAAATTACTTATTGATGTTAGCAGTACCATTTGTAGTTCTAACAGAAATAAATGTTATGATGTTTGTTTCTGAGTGAAGTAAACTTGCAATGTTTTTGTTTCTAATAGTAATAGAGAAACTGGTGTTTTTAATTTGATACACCGTAATGTTTAGGAAGCTTATATAATAGTGTCCTATGTTAAGCATATTATTTTTTTACAATTGTTAATCATTATTAGAGCTCTATTTAGATTTAATAAGATAAGAAATCTCAGGTTCCTGAAATTATATGAAATTTTTATGTTATAGTTACAACCTAATTTAATAGAACTATAAAGGTAGATAAAACTGATAATATAACTGAGTTTAGGTCATTGAGAACATATTTTGAGAAAAATCGTATTATTTTTTAGACATTATGTGTTGATACTCCTTAACAAAATAGGAAGGTAGAACAAAAACATCACCATTTTCTCTATATAGGATGTGCATTATGATTTCATTTGCATTTACCTATTATTTTTTGGGAGAATGCATATTCACTATAGGATATTTCATTAACCACACTCTTACTAAATTAAATGGTGAAAAATCACCCTATGAAATGTTGTTTAGGCATACCCCATCCTATGTTCATATTTCCACCTTTAGTTGTTTGTGTTATGATCCCAATCGTGAAAGTGATAGTGACAAGTTTAGGTCACGAATTTAGGGATTTGTATTTGTTAAGAATCCCTTTACATAAAAAGGATGGAGGTTATATAATTTGTACATGGGATTATATTTTGTTTCATAAGATGTTAAGTTTGTTGAGGACCAGTTTTAGTATGCTAGGCTTCTTAATCCCACAATCAGCTAAAATGGTTATTATAAGAACATTTTTGTCTATTACTAAAGCGAATAATTGGGAGCTGAATTAGATGGACATTTATAATGACTTTTTATATAAGGATCTTGAGGAGGGAATTTATATGAAATTACCCCTCGAATTTACAGCTTCTTATTCAGGGAAGGTATGTCATTTGCTTAAGTCCCTCTTTGGGCTTCATTAGGCTCCTCACAATTGGTTCTCTGAACTTGTAGGTGTTTTGAAAACCTATGTTTTTTCTACACTCTTTTCATGTATTAGAAAGCAGACATCACTCTATATGTACTAGTGTAAATTAATGAACTAATTGTTGTAGGAAACAATAGGGAGGGATTAAACCGATCCAAGTCTTATTGGGTACGTTTTTTCAAATGAAAGATCTCAAAGTGTTTATTTCCTCAGTATTAAAGTGGTTAGAAGTCCCCGAGGCATTTTCCTACATCAAAGACAGTACGGACCTGATATTACTATTGAGATAGGCTTATTGCTAAACTTGTTAGGTTTCATATTGAGCATAATCATAAATTGGCACTTACTAATAGGGTCTTGCTTAAAAATCCTGATTGATATTGACATTTTGTAGGTCATTTAGTTTATCTTACTATTACTCATCTTGAACCGAGTCATTGTGTGCATATATTGGCATTGTTCATGCAGGAGCCACGTGAGGAGCATTGGGATGCTAAGCTAATTGTCATTTGTCATTTGAAAGGCAACCTATGATATGGATTTTTTTATAGGTAGATTCCAATTAAATGCTTATTGTTATTCAAATTGGGTAAGTTGTCTATTAAGTCGTTATTCCTTGACATGTTACTTTGTGATGTTAGGCCATTCTCCCATCTTTACACAGAAAATTGTGTTCTGGTCTTCGGCTGAAAGCAGAATATCACTTCATGACTACTACCACTTATAAACTTACTTAGCTTAAGTTGTTATTGCGATCTTTACACGTGGAGCATTTGTAACCTATTAGTTTATATTGTGATAACAAGGTTGCACTCTATATCACCTCTAACCAAATGTTTCACGAACATATGAAACACATAATGGTCGATTTTGTGCAATATCAAATTCAAGCAAGTAACATTGTTACTGAGCATGTTCAGATGTATAATAAATTACTTGATATATTTACCTTATGTATGTCCTTCACAAGTTAGGCAATTGAGATCTTCATGCTTTAACTTGAGGGGGAATAGTAGGCATTGTGTATATATTTTAGAAATATGTAAATATTATTAAATATCGTTTTTAAGCTTTATTTATAAGGTAAAAATTTATAACTATGTATATATTGCATTTAACGTGAATAATGCATGAGGACAAAAATTTCTCACAAAAATTTCACTGACATATCTTTTAGGCTTTAAAAGATTTTTTTAAGAAAGGCTTGATTAAGGATAAAAAGAAAGAGAGATATCAAATAGCTATCTCCCTGCCTCTGGAATAGGTATGGCAATGGGTCAGGCTGGGCCTAAGTCAAAATGGGCCGACCTGCGGTCCTAGAGCAGGCTGGGCTGGGCGGGCCCGTCTATTAATTTTTTAAAGCAAAATCCAAATGATGTCATTTTAAACAAAACAACGTCGTTTTGAGAAAAGTGTGTAGGTCACGAGCGTGGGCCGACCATGCCAGTGGCCCAGCCAACCCGGACCTATCTGAGCGGAACGAGCCAAAATTGACATCTCTACTCTGGAAGCTTCTTTAGCACAAACCAATAATACTATAAGCAAATATACGTGAGCTTAACTAAGGCTAAGTCACAAGATGGAACATACCCAGACTAAATAAGAGGCTATTTGATTTTTTATTTTTATTTAGTTTTTTATTTTTAAAATGAAAATATTTAATATTTAATTGTTAATTTTAAATTTATATTAGTATAATTTCATTATATTTTATTAAAATAAACAATTAAATATGTAAAATTTAATATTTTTAAATATATTTAATTATTAAACTTAATTTTATTTACAATTTATTTAATTTTTTATTTTTCATAAAATTATAAATTATTTTAAAAAGTTAATTAAAAATGATTAAATTATATTTTCCCAATTCTTATTAGTAATTAATCTTAATAATGAAATAATATATGTTAAATTATATTATAAAACTGGAAAAAAAAAATTAAAATCAAAAATAAAAACTCAAATAATATATTTTATTAAATTTAAAAATAAGATAAAAAACTAAAACACTATAATAGAAAAGTTTTAGGGAGTGATATGTTTGTAACAGTTTAAAAATATATTGCTAAAAATTAATAAAACATAGCAGTTTTTAAAGTATTACCTTTAATATTATTATAAAACAACGATAGCAATAATTTATTGCTACATATAAGAAAAGACAAAAAAAATTAAAAAGATTGCAATAAAGTCTTATGTATTGGACATTCATTTATTTGGAAGGTCTAAAAATGACATTAAAAAGATAAAATTGTAAAATGTTTTTATTATTATAGAAGTATTATTAATTTATAGAAAAACAAAGAATAAAATACTTTATTAGTATTGATTTCTTTTATCTCATTTATGGATGTTACTCCCAATAAATTAAGTATAGAAGAAAAAATTTAAAATAAAAATATCATGAAGAAAAATCTTGATAAATTCAATTGTTTAAATGAATTATTAAATAGTATGAAAATAAAATTACAAAGTTAAACTTGTAAAATGTTTTTATTACTATAGAAATATTATTAATTTATAGAAAAAGCAAAGAAAAAAATATTTTGTCAGTATTGATTTCTCTTTTTTTCTATTCTCATTAGAGGAAAATCCAGTTTATGGATGTTACTTCCAAATAAATTAAGTATAGAAGAAAAATTTTAAAAACATATATCATGAAGAAAATCCTGGTAAATTCCATTATTTAAATGAATTATTAAATAGTATGAAAATGACATTACAAAATTAAACTTGTAAAATGTTTTTATTATTATAGAAGTATTATTAATTTATAGAAAAAGCAAAGAAGAAAATACTTTATTAGTATTGATTTCTCTCTTCTTTTTTTTTTCCTATTCTCTTGAGAGGAAAAATCGAACTTATGGATGTTACTTCAAAAAATAATTGCTAAATGTGAAATTTGCATGTTAATGTTTCACAAAAGGTCTAAGAAAGTCCCTATGTTATTTATGATATCACTTTGCATCTTAACATTATTAAATAGTAATCATTGCATTCTAAATGGGGGAAAAAGTAGTAATAAAGGTAATAGTAGTAGCTTATTTAAACCTTATCAATAATTTAAAAATTATTTTTAAGATTAAATCAACATTTGGTTTGTCAACATTACTAAGTTATGACATTACATGGACTAAATTGATAACCCCTCTACTAGAATCTTTAAAAAACTCAACTTTTTAGGATTTAGGATGTTGTTAGTACCACTTTAATTGAGACTTTTAAAAAATATTAGGGACAATTCATATCTTTTACTTACAAATAATACATATACTTATAATTGTACTCTATTTTTATTTTTAATCATAAATCATGGAATTGAATTTTCTTTAAATTATGTGAATTACTTGATATAAGTTTTCCTATTGTTTTTACCATCAAAAAATTTTTGAGCTTTATAAAGTGGAATAAATAAATCAATGACAATACATTAAATAATTTTTTAAAAAATATTAAAAAATTATTTATACTTAAATAAATTTTAAAAAATTATCCTACATGTTCTATCAATTTTCTGAAATAGTAATGAAACCAATGTAATTATATTTTTATTTTATGTGATTTTTTATGTTGAACATTTGAAAATTTGGTTATTTTTTTTAATTAATCACTCTCAATATGCATTTATTCCAAGAAAGAGTATTAAAGATGATGTCTTGATAGCTTAAGAATTATTCCAATTCTTATTATTACAAAAAAATCAATTAGAAGCAATGCTTTAAAGACTGATTTTTGTAAAGCATTTAACACGGTTAGTAGGAAATTCATCTATCGTGCTATGCAAACCTTTGGTTTTCTTCCAACTTTTATTCATCGAATCTTCCAATGTTTTTCTACAACTTCACCTTATATCTTCTTGATTTACATTGAGGTTTCAACTACACTTATAGCTCACAAAGTTTCATAGGGCATGGCTTTTAGACATCACAACAAATGAGAGAACTTAAAGCTTTTGATTATCTCATTTTTGATGATTTGATCCTTCTTAGTACTGCTGATACGCTTTCTATCAATACCCTTATTCAATCTTTGAATTATTTTTCTAAATTATTTGGTATCAAATTAAACAATCCTGAAACTCAATAAAATGTTTCATCTTGCTCTGATGAACTAGCTATGGATCTGTATAATATTATAGGTCTTTAACTACAAAGAACTCCTTTAGATACTTATGTTTCTAGACTAACCTAAATAGACTATGCTTCACTTTTGGACTCAGTTTTAAGACGAATTGTGTAACAGCCCAGACCACCTACCTACAGATATTGTCTGCTTTAGGTTGCCCATTGAGCCAATACCTTAAGGTTTTGCTCTTTCCGCACCCAGGAAACTACATCTATGGGGTAGAGGTATCGTTACCCTTATAAGGCGTACTTCGTTTTCCTCTCCAACCAATGTGGGATCTCATAATCCACCCCCTTAAGGCCCAATGTTCTCATTGTCACAACAGGTCGAGAACGGGCTCTAATACCATGTGTAACAGTTCAAACCATCCACCTACAGATACTGTCCATTTTGAGTCGCCCATTAGGCCAAAGCTCTCACGGTTTTGCTTTTCTCACACATGGGAAAACACGTCTATAGGGAAGAGATATTCGTACCCTTATAAGGCGTAATTCATTCTCCTCTCCAACTGATGTGGGATCTCACAATTTACCCCTTAAGGCCCAGCATCTTCGTTGGCACAATGGGTCAAGAACTGGCTCTGATATCATTTGTAACAGTCCAAACAACCTACCAATAGATATTGTCTGCTTTAGGTTGCCCATCGGGCCAAGGTTGTCACGGTTTTGCTCTTCCTGCAACCAGGAAAACGTGTCTATGGGAAAGAAGCATTCATACCCTTATATGACGTATTTCGTTCTCCTCTCCAATCGATGTGGGATCTCACAATCCACCACCCTTAGAGCTCAGCATCCTCGCTAGCACAATGGGTCAGGAACTGGCTCTGATACCATTTGTAACAGCCCAAACCACCCGCCCATATATATTGTCCTCTTTGGGTTGCCCATTGGGTCAAGGCCCCCATAGTTTTTCTCTTCCTGCACCCAAAAAATGCGTTTAAGGGGACGAGGTCTTCGTACCCTTATAAGGCATATTTCATTCTCCTCTCTAACAGATGTGAGATCTCATAATATTTGTAACAACCCAGACCACCTGCCCACAGATATTGTCAGCTTTGGATAGCCCATCGGGCTAAGGCCCTCATAGTTTCACTCTTCTTGCACCCGGGAAAACGCGTCTATGGGGAAGATGTATTCATACCCTTATAAGGCATACTTTGTTCTCCTCTCCAATCGATGTGGGATCTCACAATCTACCCCCTTAGGGCCTAGCATCCTCATTGGCACAACAGGTTGGGAACCGACTCTGATACCATTTATAGCAGCCCAGATCACTCACCTACAGATATTGTCCGTTTTGGATTATCTGTCGAGCCAAGGTCCTCACAGTTTTTATCTTCCCACACATGAAAAAACATGTCTTTACGGAATAGGTATTCGTACCCTTATAAGGCGTACTTCGTTCTCCTCTCCAATAGATGTGGGATCTTATAATGACATCTAGAAAAAATAAAAAATTTTGTTTTATGTAGGAAGGTGTGAATTTGATAAATTAAAAACTTTCAATTGTTTTTTTTATCCTCCTATCTTTCAAAAAATTGAAATTAGGGAAAT
The DNA here is from genome assembly GCA_027478495.1 of Erythroxylum alaternifolium. Lineage (NCBI taxonomy): Eukaryota > Viridiplantae > Streptophyta > Magnoliopsida > Malpighiales > Erythroxylaceae > Erythroxylum > Erythroxylum alaternifolium. The sequence goes on from JANIIA010000001.1 coordinate 13,318,888, forward strand.
GCTTTACAACTCCATATGTATAAAAAAAGTTTATTTAATTTGGCTTCTTTATGCCTACTATAACTAGTTATTAAGGTTTTCTACTAGCGGCTTTAACTATAATCTTAGTTCTATTTATTGGTTTGAGCAAGATAGGACTTATTTGAAATTAATTGAAATGAACAACAATTCCTAAAAAAAGGAGATTTTTCTACAGTATTCAAGCTATTATCTTTTCTAGCTCCTTACCGTACCAAATTTAAATTTTTGGTTATTGAGATTTCTAGGCAATATGGATTAATATTTAAGGATATATATTTCCTCTCTTTTTCATTTTTAAACAAAAAGAAATGATTGAAGTTTTTCTATTTGGAATCGTTTTAGGTCTAATTCCTATTACTTTGGCTCGATTATTCGTAACTACATATTTACAATACAGACATGGTGATCAGTTGGACCTTTGATTAATGATTAATTAATGTCTTCTTTTTTTTAAACTCCTCTTTTTTAATCCACAGGAGGTCAAATTGAAACTGTTGTTCCATTTTTTCCGTACAATTTTTTGACTTAACAAAATACGAACAAAATCACACTTTGTAGGATTTGAAACTATGACATTGGGTTTTGGAGACCTACGTTCTGCTTAACTTTACATAATTTTTTTATTTACTTCAACATACGAAATATAAATCTTTCCTTTTTTTGTGTTGTCTTTTTGTGTCTCTTTCTTATCTTATTCTTATGAGAATAAAGAAATAAGAAAGAAAATTTTGAATGAGAAATGCTAGAACTTCTTTGTAATTTGTAGAATTGTTAATTTGTAATTAAAGTATTAGGGACGAATGTAGCCAAGTGGATCAAGGCAGTGGATTGTGAATCCACAATGCACCGGTTCAATTCTCATCGTTCGCCCATAAGAAAACAAAATCAACCACGTTACTAAGATTTCATAGTCAATAGTTAATGGT
>JANIIA010000001.1:13332162-13355260 GCA_027478495.1 Erythroxylum alaternifolium
ATTTTGTATTATTGGTTTTTGAACTCAACTGATGTATTATGGCTTGAAATGCCATTAAAGCTTTGTAAAACTTATGTATTTTGTTATAAATGAAATATGTGTTCAGATTTGTCTATGATTTTTCTTGTTTTCGCAAAGTATCCATTTATGGAAATGTGATTAAGTTTTTAAGAACTTGTTTGAAGGTTTTTAGGTTAACATGTAGTAAGATAGGAATTTTGAGTTGTGGGTTCTGCCATAGGAGTTTTTGCTATGGAGAAATCAAGAGTTCGTCGTGACATAATTAACTCGAATTTCTTTATTTTTGTTGGCATGGTGAGTTCGCTGCAATGAAGATAAAAATTTCTGGCTTGCCGTGACAAAGTTCAATCACTCGTCGTGGCATAAAACTTTCGAAGGTCCCAGGGGATTTTCCAATATGTTCACCGCGGCGAAGCCCACTTTGGCTTCTGAAGGATTTTTCTTTCAAATTTCCAAATTCTAAGCCTTCCTCTACGCTCAATCTTCATGATCTCATGTCTGATATTGGGCTCCGAAAACAGGGTTCAACAGTTCTATTATCTTCTCCTCCAATATAGCACCCTCCCGGATTGATGTTGTCTGCTCCTTCTGTGCCTAATCTCTATCCACTCTCTCCCCTGTAGGTTCTATGCTAGGCTCCTCTTGTACTGGTTTCGTTTTGCTTTTAGATTTACATTCAAACGGGTGCCTGAATTTTTTACAAGCATAACAATAACTAAGGAAAGTCTCATACAAAACCTGTTGAGCATATTTACTATCTCCTGGCATTTGGACATCAAAGCTGAGGGCTGGTTCTTTGCCACATTTACCTCCACCAACAGTCTAGCAAACCCTACCCGAGCCTTAGTGCTAGTTATGCAATCTGTACATATAGGTTTACCTATACGAGATCTGAGCTTAGATAATCCCCTCTCATTCCAAAGCTCCAATGGCATATTAGGTAGCTGAACCCATATTGGGACTTCCATAAATTCTTTATAGTCAAAACAGAAACCTTGTGATAGCTTCTTCAACATCAGAGTTTTCCCAAAAAGAATATAAGGTCCCCCTGCAAGCACAGTAGTTCTGTCTTCTTCTGATTCGAATTGAAAGATAATCCACCCCGATCATAGGGTAGCACTTTACATCTCAAATTCCATTTATCCATCAACCCTTCAATAGCCTTTATACCTGGAAATTTTCTGTAAAACAACGAACAAGACAATATCCCCATTCTGTTTCAATTGATAAAATATCTATATCCTCCATAACTACCTCATCTTCCACTGCTACAAATTCCAAATGCAGCCCTTGATTGAGTTCTCTATTATTGCTAAACAAACTAGCAAAGGAAGGTTTGGTATATGTGTCTAACCTGGGAGGCCGAATTGGTTATGACATTTTGTCAAACAACTGTCAGGTTCTGTTCTGCCCTCCTGCACTTGCTGAAGATCACGTGGTTAGCTCCTTGTGCTTGTTTAGAAGTGCTGATTCTGGCATTTCATCAGGCACCTACTAATCACTTCCTTCCTCCTCAGAGCTAGCATCAAGTTCACTAGATTCACTACCCTTCTCATCTGAAGCACCTTGTTCATCATCCGAGGATGATGTATCTGTTTCACCTCCTCCTTAACCTACTCCACCCGACTTCAAACTCACCTTTTCATTAGCCACATTTCCACCCTTCTTGCTTTGTGCTAACACTCAATTAGCACCCACTCGGTTAACCCCATCACTAGATTGCATTTCTGATACCCTCTTTAACATTTGAATGTATGCCCGACCTTCCTGACAGTTATCTTCCCCAATAGCCTCAGTCGATGGAGATTGCAACCCTAATACACATTCCGCTGTTATATCCCTTCCCTTTCTCAACGTCTTACGCCTCTTCCCTATATCGCAAAAGCCCTATTTTAATTTTAGTGACTGTTATCTAGGCCAATGTGTTTGAAATATCTTAACCATTATTTTTGAAGATTCTTTCTTTCTTTTCTTTTTTTTTTAAATTTTCCAATTGCATAAACTCCATAGCTCAAAATCACATTAAAGAGGATATAGTCTACTTTTGGCAAACGATGTCTGTTTGAAGCCTAATTAAGCTTCTATTCCTTTCCAGTCTTCCTTAGTGCAATAATTATTACAGAGTTCTCAAATTCTCCTCCAAAGCTCTTTAGGGTATTTGCATTGGAAAAATAGATAGTTTCTTGTCTCATTCTTTGAGCTGTAGAGTTAGTAAATAGGATTTGTGATGAGGAGACTTTTGAGCCTATCCAAAAATACTAAACATTCATATATGTTTTAATATACATTCATAATGATATTGTAGACTTTGAAACACAATCATAATGTTTCGTTGGGATATGTAATTTGGTGTTAGAATGGGATAATCACTATTTTGTTCATATCATCTTATATAATAATTCAACATATATTAACCTGTTAGGCTGAATGTATCATCTGATGTTTACGTTGAACAAAAATAGGTAATTATGTATGACGGTCATTACCTTTTCTTTTAAAAAAAGTTAAATCAAGGGATTCATTGAAAAGCTCAAAGTAGAAAGACAAATAGAAGAGTGATACTCATCATCTTTGTTTGTTAAACTTAATTGTAATAAATTATAGATATTTTTATAGTATGTTATTCTATTGAAAATTGTTACAGAGATGAGTGTAATATCAAATAACTACGAGTAATAAATATTTTTGTATGCAGAGATACTGAGATAATACTTTACTTTTATTTATTTATTTATTGGTATATACTACCTTATTACATATTATTTCAAGTAAAGTATACAAGAAGATGTGAGGGAATTTAAGCAAGATACGCACACACAATACATAAAGTTAGATCCAAAGAGGCTTATATTAAGAGATTAGTTTAAACATAAATTGAATTTTATTTTATCTATTTTATAAAGATTAAATTTATTTGTGAAAACTCATTTGCCTAATTCATTAGAAGTAAAAAATATTTTATAAAAATTTGTACCCTAAAAAGAGATATTTTAAAATATTCTCCAATTAGGTCATTAGATCCAATGGTTGAATATTTTTATATTATATAAAATTTATTATTAACTTATTATTCCAATTTGCATTATAGTGAAATTCATATATATTTTTATGGGAAATTTCATATTTTTTATGCTTAATCTTTTGTGAATTAATTTTAATCATAAAAGTGGTTTATTAATTCATAAAAATATTTTATTAGTAATAATAATTTTTTTTACTTTTGCTTTGACAAAAGACAACTAACTAGTGATATTAGAACAGTTGAAGTATGATATCAAAGTATTGATGTTATATAAAATTATTTGAAAAATAATAATATGTTTTTAATAATTTTTTAAAATACGTAAGTATTATGTACATATGTTAAAGAAAAGCATATACAAGACTTTATTATAAACTGTAGAATGTATGATAATCTGTTTAGATCATGAATGGGTAACAAGAAAAGAGAATATGTAATTAACATCTTATAGTAATTACTTTTCCTAAGTTGACCCTATTGTAGATTTTTTCTTTTTAAGACTGCCTTTTTGTGTAGGATCTTTTTCCGCCTCTCTTTTATATAATTTTCGTTCCTTTTTAGCATATTAATGATTTCCTCGTAACCATCTCATGCCTCTTTCTAACTAGTATTTGGCTCTCTTTGCACTTCTCTTTTTGGTATTGGTGTACTTCTATCATTAGCTTATCCTTTAGACTCAATTTCTTTTTAATGTCTTTTATAGCCCATTTCTTCCTCATTTAAGGTTTCAACCTTAAGTTGGCTAGTCCACTTCAACCTCTTTTTTAGTCTTAATCCCTCTTCCTCATTTCCCTAACCCTTCCTCCCTCCCACTCCTTCTCATGGTTGATTATGTTCTATGGTTGTAAAGGACCATGCTTCATTTACTTTCCTCTATGTTATGCCTTCCTCACTTTCATCTTATGGTATTTTAGTTGTCTCCCCCCTCTAGCTACTCTAAAAGCTAGAGTAGCCAAGTAGTCTAACACTCTTTATGGAATTTTTAAAAAGGACTTCCCTTTCCCCTATTCCAAAAGTAGGCAAATTCTACAAGCTCATGTTTAATCTACGCAAGGTCCTTATAAATGAATCATACTTATTTATATGGTTATTTATAAGGACCTGTTTAGATTAAATTTGCACTAGTTGATTTTGTCTTTTATTATCATGTTTACCATCTATTCTAATTTATCCAAGGTATTAGAGAATGGTGTTTGGCATATTGATTGAAAACCTTTGTTCTCGAGGAAATGAAAAGTAGACAATGAGCTGGATAATGGTAATCTAAAAGAGGCCCTATTTGGATCAACTTCCACAGTATACTGTGTGAATATTATAATATAAAATAGTTAATTCACCTAGTTAGTGCCAAAGATAAACTGATTTTTTGGATAAAAACACTAAATCCATGAAAAGAATAGATTTGCAAGGATATGTAAAGAGGTTAATCTAATAAAAGAATTACCTTAAAAAATTGAAGTTCTAACGTTGAATAAGTTTGATGTTCTTGTTCCTTATTATGTCCTTTTAAGCTACCAATCAAAGATTAATTTTAAATGAGAATTAAAAGCCTGGGTACCTACTGGGAAGAAATTCTTAATAGGGTCTTTTAAAGAACTTTTGACAACTTCAAAGCCTTTAGTTACTCCTTCTGGTAATCAAGAGATCTCTAGTATAAATAAGTAGTCCTATGATCTAGGTTAAATTAGCTGCCTCTCATGAGCCAATAGGTAATAAAGATTTTATTGTTTGAATTTTAGAGTCTTTTGTTCCTACCTCTTATTATTGTATTAATAATATTAAGATTTTAACTAGTTTATTGATGCCTGACTCTCCCTTAGCTGCTTATCTTCTAGTACTACAAGGAAAAAAGTAGTTAGGATGCCTAAGAAAAACTTTCTCTTGAATGGACTTCTCAATCTTACTAATGATTTTTATATAAAATATTAAGGGGCTAAGCAACCCCTTAAAGTAGTTAGCAATTAGAGATATACTACCTTTTCTTTTTCAAAATGTGTGACTGTTGGTTTACTTAAAACTAGAATAAGATACCATAACATATATGCTTGTACCTCCCTTATCTATAGTTGGTCATTCATAAACAATCTTAATAATCAATATAATGGTCACATTCTGATCCTCTATAACCTTGATAATTTCTCTACTTCAGTTATCTCGATGTTAAAATAGTATAATTATCTTTAATTTTTGTACCTTGACTTTGATAGTTCTTTTTGTATCACCTACATTTATTCCTCTAATAACTCTTTTACTTAGAAATAACTTTAGATTGACCTAGTCCACTTATATAGAGGCATTAGTCTTCCTTGTATTTTTTTTGAAAAATTAAAGAAATAATATTATAGAACAATAAAAAGGATTACAAATAGTCCAAAGGGAAAATTCTAAACCTTAAAAATAAGATTTGATATCTTTCTACTAGAATTACAAAAAATACAGATGACAAGAAGCCAACAACTAAAGTACCTCAGAATTGATTAACTATATCTCATATAGAGGGTATCCCTGATACTTAGTAGGATCAAAGTTGTAATCTCCTTCTTTATTGCAAACTTGTTTTAAATCTCCTATTGTTCCTTTCCTTCCACATCCCTTGTATAAAGGACCCTAAATCATTGAAAAAGATATTCAAGGAATTATAATTGTTTTTCGGCTTATCCATTAAGCATTAAATGGAATCAGATAAAGAATTACCTATAAGGTCCCATTGGTAGCATCTTTTGACCTCTTTCTAAACATAAGAAACATAGGAACGTTTAAAAAACAAGTGGTGACTAGATTCAACACCATCCCTGAATAATATATATGTCTTATCCATATCCAATAAATGCAAACTATCCATTGTACAAAGTCTATTTATTCATAATTAAAATGAATTTCTAGGAATCAGATAATTCCAAACAATTTTGTTCCAATAAACCTTAATACCTAGATTTTGTATAAGGTTACTGATTTGTGTGTTGGAATTGTTGGCAATAGGTTTCCCTTTCTAAATGAAGCAATTAGAGTTATGTATATCTAGTAGATAATTAGGTCTATACCTTAGTAAAATTTGAGGAAGATTCTAATTATTGTTCTAAATCAGTTTGGAGACTTTCTCATCCAAGGAACTAAGAGAACTGACTATTGAGGGAACAATTATATTGATTAACTAACCAAAACTACTCCAACTATCATACCAAATTACATATTTCTCACGATTTCCTACTTTGCAAAAGATATTAGCTTTAATATGATCTCTGAGTTGCATTAGTTATGCCAAAAACCATTAGTGTGAGTGGCTATTTTACACTTCCTGTATGCTCCTACCTTTCGAGAAGTAACTACGCAACCATCTCATCCAGAGTGAGGTTTTATCCTTAATGATTTGCCATAGCCTTTTTAAAATCAATGTTGTATTGGTAGCCTTAATGTCATTGATTCCTACCCTACCTTATTCTTTAGGAGAATAAATGTCTGACTGCTTAACCTTAGTAAGCCCCATCACTCCATTTGGGTGATTCTAAAAAAAGTTTCTAAACATTCTTTCTGGCAATTTAATAAGCCTTTTAGAAAGAAACATATAAAAACTCTAATAAATATGTAAGGAAAAGAGAATTGACTTGATTAATTACAACTTTCTAGAATACGAAAGAGATTTGTTAACCATGATGAAACTCTTTTCTAAACCTTATCAAGAAAAGGAATACATTTAGAAAATCTCAATCTTTTGGTGGAGATAAGTAGACCAAGATTCATCAAAGGTGGAAATTTCTTACTCATACCTATAATTTTAAAAATATATGATTCCATACCTGAGGCAGCTATGGAAATCAAGAAATGAATCTTATTAAGATTCATTTCTAGCCTTAAGAGAGTTTTTAAAAGCTGAAGAGAATCCATTAAAATCTGGATAGAGGCTAGATGAGCTTTGCAAAACAAAAGTAGATCATCAGCAAAACATAAATTTAGCCAAGGAGACTTTTTTCACGTTTGGAATGGAATCTAAAATTAGGATTTATACTGGTATTATGCTTGATCATTAGTGATAATGCTTCCATGCATAATATGAAAAGATATGGAGACAAGGGATCTCCTTGTCTTATCCCTTTAGCTCCTTTAAAAAGATTAGAGCGACTGCCATTCACCAAAACACCACAAGAAGCAGTATTTACACGTTCCTTTATCCAACAAAACTGATCAGGGAATCCAAATACTTTCAACAAGTGAAATAAGATATCTCAATTGATTCTATTAAAGGCTTTATTAAAATCCATTTCTTTAGTAAGTGTAAAACTTCTTGAATATCCTTTAGGGAGCTCTTGTACAAGAAAAATATTGTCACCAATTTGTCTATCTTCGATGAAAGCTCTTTGGTTATTGCTTATGAGAGTGTTAAATGCCTTCTTCAATCTTACAACAATAACTTTTTAGATGATCTTATAAAGAAAATTAGTACAAGATATTGGTATATAGTCACTGAATGAAACAAGATTAGACAACTTAAGAATCAAGGATATGAATGTTTTGTTGATCTCCTTTAAGAGCTTATTAGTTTTAAAGAATTCTTAAGTTGCTTCGCAAAACATTTCAGCTACTACATCCCATGATTTTGAAAGAAGAAAACATTTAATCCATTAAGCCTAGGGGTTTTTAACCCATCTAACAAAAAGATATCATCAATAATTTCCCTATCTTTAATAGAAGAGATTAAATAATATGCAATCTGATTAGTTATTTTCTTGGTGATGAATCCATTTAGTAGATAAATAGATGAGATTGAAGGTATAATAGCTCCCAATAGCTTGGAGAAAAAGTTAGAGGCTTTAATCAATATAGAGTTATGATCTTTTAAGATAATATTATCATCTGAGATAATAAAGCATATTTTATTTCTATTTTTCCTTCCTAACACTACATTGAAGAAGAATTTTGTGCTTTGTTCACCACCTTTAAGCCACACTATCCTTGATCTCTATTTTAGGAGAGAATAATCGTTGTTAATAGCTTGCAAGTAATTCTCTAAAAAACTCTTGGATGAGATTGAAGGTATAATAGCTCCCAATAGCTTAGAGAAAAAGTTAGAAGCTTTAATCAATATAGAATTATGATCTTTTAAAATAACATTATCATCCGAGATAATATAGCATATTTTATTTCTATTATTCCTTCCTAACATTTCATTGAAGAAGAATTTTGCGGTTTGTTCACCACCTTTAAGCCACACTATCCTTGATCTCTGTTTTAGGAGAGAATAATCGTTGTTAACAGCTTGCAAGTAATTCTCTAAAAAACTCTTTTCTTTTCTTAAAATATCTGCATCATTTAGATTATCAACCTACAATTTTTAAACTTCTGTCAATTTAGATCTAGTAACATCCACTAGATATTGTGTATTAGACCTTATAGATTTACTAAATAGCTTGAGGTTCCTCTTTAATAGCTTTAATTTTCTACACAAAACAAAATTATTTAGAGCTATAAGTTGGGATTAGAACTCCTTTACCACAAGCCATCAATAAACCATTTTATTGAGCCAAGAAATTGTTGAATTGAAAGAAAAATGCCTCACAGTACATAAGAGGAAACTTGACAATCTTAGGGGAGTATGGTCAGTAAGGGATCCAAGAATTCAACTAAACTGTCTAGAAATTGAGATAGCCAATAGGGATTTACAAAGGCCCTATTGAGCTTTTTCTCAATAAACCAGTCAACACTTTGTTTGTTGTTCCATGTAAAGAAATTCCCCTTTGATTTAAGATCTGTAACTCTTAAATACTTAACATAATTACATAAATCTTCTATACTTAATACATTATTTACCTTGTGCTTCACTTCTGTACAATGTAGGATTGAAATCACCACAAATACCCAAGGTTGATTAATTTTGGATCCCAAACACCTAAGATTGTTCCATAAATCACTCCTCTAGAATACAAAGTTGCTAGTATAGACTATAGTGAGCAAGATGATCATATTCTCCATTTTAAAGGAGATCTTTAGGAGCATCATTTAGTTTAGCATGCTTAACACCTCCACTTCCATTCTACCAGAAGTAAAGCAGACAATAATTCTGTGTAAAATGTGTTAGGAGTAACTCGAGAAAAAACTCAAATCCTTCCCCAAAATTTGAGCTTAATGAAAATTTCCAGATTTATATTAGTTTCTAAAAGACCAAGCAATAGGGTCTTTATTTAAATATAAAGTCTTTTAAAGCTTGCTGTTTAAAAGGCTTGTTAATGTCTTTAACATTCCAAACTATAAAAGACAATCGTTGCTCCTTTTGGATTTTCTTCTACTGGAAACAACCTAGAAAGGCTCATTGTAAATTTGTACAACTTGATCTATTATACCAATTATAATCTTTGAAGGCTCTAATCTGTCATTTAGACATGTCTTATCTGCTACAAAAGTATCAAACTTGATAGGGGCAACTGTTGTTTCATCAAACTTTAAATTATTCTCTCTATTACCAAGGTTCAGAGAAATATCATCTGCTTTAATATCTCTTCCCATATTGGTATTTTGTTGATTAAAATCTAATATCTTCTCGAAATTCCTAGCTCTTAAAATACTTCCATCAATGTTTGAATAATTTTCTCTATTAATGGTGTTCAAAGAGTTATCCTTAGCTTCAATAACAATACAAGGTTGGTCATCTATTGAATTAAATGAGAATCATCCTTAGAAATCTTGGTTTTTGTAAAATTCCCAACATAAATTGATTACATCTTTTTCATGTAATGATTTAGGTTATTGAAAAGAATGTTAGTCATCTTGAGTTCATTCTTTATAGCTTCCACATAAGAAAGTTTTCCTAATTGGCTTCCAAACCTATCTAGATTTTAGATTTGGAGGTTTCCAAATGTATGTCCTTCATAAGTTCCAAACAATCATAAAATCTTAATATAAAAATCTCTTTAGGAAATTCTCCATTGTCCTCTACTGTAATGCAAATTCTTGCAAAGTTGAGTCTTTTGGTTTCAACCATAGCTTAGTCTACCCACAAAGGTCTTCTAATAGAGCTAGTTAAGTAGTTGAGACCCTTTATGGTATAGTATTCCAATGGTATGTTGTGTATACATATCCATAGTGGAATGATTATATGCTTAAGTTCTTCGAAATTGATCCTTGGCCTCTAAGGAATAACAAGAAATAGTTTGTGATTTACATGCCATGGTCCTGCCTTTATAGCCTCATTAATAGAATCATTAAAATTGAATCTGAAAAGGAAAATATCCTCGTTGTTCAGTATGGTATCTTGAAGTCCAAACTTCTTCTAGTTGGCAACAACCCAACTTTTCATAATGGAAAATGGGATTCTTCTATCTAAGAAAAATCCAACAGGTGTGGCTTTCCATTAGTCAACTCCTGCTTGAAGAATGGAAAGTGGTAGGGATACCACCTAATGGTCTAAGGTCAGATTAGGAGGATAATAATGTAGTTTTGCATCCTGGTTATGGTCACTAGTAACTTGTATCCGAGTGCGAGTTATTATAGGAAGTGGAAGGTGATCAGGAGCTTTTTGGGAAGCTACAAAAGTGTAAGAGGTTGTTAAAGCATCTTTGGGGCTAGAGGATGAAGCGTGTAGCTTTAAAGAAAAGGGGGATGGGGGAATCAAAGGCAGAAATGATTCAGAATTAGAAAGCACTATAGGGAATGATACTTAAAAAGAAACTCGAAAGGATAAAATCAGGTCAAATATGGAGGTCTAAGGAGGGATAAGAAAATAAAAATAAGTGGAGAAGACAAGATACAAATATAGACAAGAAGCAAAAAAAGCTACTATCGATCAGTTTTGAAGAGAGGATTAGAATATTACCAGAAGAAGGGTTCATAGAGAAGTAAGGTAGAGGGGCTAAGGAATACCCCAAAAATCTTAAATCAAATGCAAGAAAGGCAGTAGTTTCATGGTAGGAGTAGGAGTTTTAAATAGCAATTTTGTAACAACCCATACCACCTGCCTATAGATATTGTCTACTTTGGGTCTTGGCTCAGCTAAGCCCTCACGGTTTTATTCTTCCCACCCTCAGAAAAACGCGTCTATAGAGGAGAGATATCCATACCCCTATAAGGTGTACTTCGTTTCCCTCTCCAACCAATATGGGATCTCGCATTTCACCCCCCTTTAGGGCTTAACGTCCTTGTTGACATACCGGTTTGGGTACTGGCTTTGATACCATTTATAACAACCTAGACCACCCTGGCCACAGATATTGTCCACTTTGAGCTTTGACCCAACCAAGCCCTTACGGTTTTACTCGTCCCACCTCTAAGAAAATGCGTATATGGGAGAGAGGTATCTATACCTTTATAAGACATACTTCGTTCCCCTCTCTAACTAATATGGGAATCCCACAATCCACCCCCTTTAGGGCTCAGCATCCTCGATTACACACCGGTCCGAGTACTGACTCTGATACTATTAGTAACAGCCCAGACTACCTACCTGTAGATATTGTCCACTTTTAGGTCTTGGCCCAGCCAAGCTCTCACAGGTTTGCATTTCTCACCCTTGAAAAACTGCGTCTATGAGGGAAAGGTATCTATATAAGGCGTACTTTGTTCCCCTTTCTAATTGATATGGGATCTCACATTCCATCCCCTTTAGGGCTCAGCATCCTCGCTGACACACCGATTCGAGTACTAGCTCTAATACCATTTGTAACATCCTTGACCACCCGCCCATAGATATTGTCTGCTTTAGGCCTTGGCCCAGCCAAGCCCTCATAGTTTTGCTCTTCCCATCCCTGGGAAATCACGTCTATAGGGGAGAGGTATCTATACCCTTATAAGGTATACTTCATTCCCCTCTCCAACTGATATAGGAATCTTACAATCCACCCCTTCTTAGGGCTCAGAGTCTTTGCTAACATACCGTTCCAGGTACTAGCTCTGATACCATTTGTAATAGCCCTAGACCACCTACCCATAAATATTGTCCACTTTGGACCTTGTCCCAGTCAAGCCCTCACAGTTTTGCTCTTCTCACCCCTAGGAAAATATGTCTTTGAGGGAGAGGTATCCATACCCTTATAAGGCATACTTTGTTCCCCTCTTCAACTGATATGGGAATCTCACAATCCACCCCCTTTAAGGCTCAGTATCCACGCTGACATACCGATTCGGGTACTAGCTCTGATACCATTTTTAGCAGCCTAGACCACCCTGCCCACATATATTGTCCACTTTGGGCTTTGGCCCAGCCAAGCCCTTGTGGTTTTGCTCTTCCTACCTCTAAAAAAACGTGTCTATGGGGGAGAGGTATCCATACCCTTATAAGGCGTACTTCGTTCCCCCTTCTAATCAATAAGGAAATCTCACAAGGTTTGGAGAATTACTATTCATGTCATTGTAGATTAATCGTAAAACATGAAGGTCTCTCAACGCAGGTTGCTTTTGCGTCTCTCTTTTGCATAGAGTGTTTCACTCATAGTGTCTCTCACTTGCTCATCGTGGTGTTTAGTGGTATCTCTTGCTTATGATGTTTGGTGGTGTCTCTAGCTCACGGTGTTTGGTGGTGCCTTCCTTATATGTTATTAGAATATTTTAGACTACATTACTCCTTAATGAATCATAAAGTATCCTACCTAGATTCAACAATAATTTTGATGATTTTAAAATATGCATAAGCTTTAGTATATCAAACATGAGATCTTAGAACAAACGTGGAAGATGGAAAAGGATACCAACATGTCATTCACATACTTAATAGACCTTTTTAAAAACCAAATGGGTCGTTAATGTCTCGAACAATGCACTTTGATTGTCTTTTACTAATTTTCTACAGAGATTGGAGTTTCTAAGCTAAACTTATTTAAATTTCTAGAGTTATTTGAGTTTTTAGATATTATTTGAGTTTCTTTGCAATATTTGAGTTTTTGGATATTCTTGGGCATGTTAAAAAATTAATTGTTCCCTTTTTCCTATGAATTACAGGGAAGCTATAAATAGGCATATTATTGTACTAAAAAATCAAACTTAACATTTATGAAAATCGAGAGAAATCTTTTTTATTCTTTATTGAACTTCGAAACTTATCTTGATCAATTTAATCTTATGACATTCAAAACTCAACTTATCATTCCCCTTCCTATGTATTTTTAGAGTGTGGCATCTATATGCTTCCTTTAACTTTTATTTGTGCTTCTTTATAAGCTTGAGTTTGAGTTTTCATAGTATGCAGCTTGGTTTGGTTTTCTTGGGGTAAAAGATGTTCGTACTTATTGTAGATTTCAAGGCTTCATCCTTTTAAGGTACACATTAGTTGGTATTAGTGCCTTGACTCTAAATTAGGTTGGATTTATCCTTTCTGAGTTATCTATAAAATTTTTTTTCATTTTTGTTCCTTATTCATTTGTGACTTTGCATTTTCTTTAAGTATCTTTTCTTAATTTTTGTTGGTCAGATTCATCCTTTATGTTCTTTGTTTGTTCAAAATTCTTTGTTCCCTTAAGTTCCAAGTCTCTTTGCTTTCTATACACCCAAAATTTATTCTAAGTGTCTATTTATGCTCTTTGCTCTTTTTATTGCTGAAAAGGTTCATTTGAATTTTTGAGGCTATTCTAGTAGTGTTTATTTGTTTTCTACTTGAAGTTTTAATTTATAATTAAAAAAGAAGAAAATAAAATAAAGAAAAAGAAATAAAGAAGGTGTAAACTGGAATTTGTTTGAATTTAATAATAATATGACATTTGAATATAATGTGGTCAGATTTTTATGTAATCCAAAGTGTATATTTTATTGCTTGAGCATAATTAGTCACTATCTTACCAACTTTAAACATTTGATTTGTTCTTTTCTTTGTTTAGTGTTCTTTCTTTTTGATCCTTGAGCTGCATTCATCCTAAAATATGCTCATTTGCTTCCTAATTATGAGTTGGTTGCTTGAGATTGAATTGTCTTGGTTTTTTTAGTTAGTTACTTAAAAAAATTAAAATATAATTTTGAGTGGTAAAAGGTAAGAGGTGAGCTCCTTATAATAAAGGCCATTCAATAGTGCAAACACAGTGCGCACCAAACAAATCAGAATATAAAACCTAACTCTGTACAAATAAATTTATAGTAGTGGTGAAAAAGGATCATGTCCATAGAGAGTGTGTGTTTAGCTTTTGTAATGAATCAATCAATGTAAGAAATGGGAGGGAGGGTTTGGTTGAATTCAATTAAGAAAATAAAGTAGAACTGAACTATTAGAGACAAATTAAATCAAATAGTACAAAATTACTAGGATTAATCAATATGTTTTGAATCAAGTTTGTAGATCAATTTCGACCTTCACACGAACGTGAATAAACAACCATCATTTTGTTCTTGTGTCTCTCTTTAGAACTATTAACTATAGATTAACAATAAGCTCTATTAATCCCAATTTTCCCTTAGGTTGTATCTAATTAAAACAAGATCTTTAATTAGGTTTAGCTCAGATAACCTATAATAAGCTCTTTAGATATAGTGTGACAATCACATTACATAATAGGGAAATAAGTTCATCTAAGTAACAATGATATAAGATCAGGTCATTTAACCTATGTTATGTTATCCCGATGCTCGACCATTAGTTTACCATAAGTGAATGAGATGTACAACAATTACATATTACAATATAGATTCTAGCAATGAATCCATACATGAATAGTTTAGTAGGCTTATCTTAATTATTCATACATGAATCCAATATATTATACATAAAATAACATAGTCAATCCTAAAAAAGAGTTAAGTACTATATCACTAGATTAATCAACGTCCAAATATGCTTGTTAACCTCAGTATCCCCTTTGAATTGGAAAGATGAAGTTTAGCTCCTCTTAACTCTTAAAATGGAAGGAAATCTACCTTCTTTTTCGTCCCTAATATCTTCATACCCTTTTTAGCCTTTTAAATGCCCTTTAATAGTGTAAAATCATGATTGCGTGGTTATACATCGTCAGGTACATAGGAGTGTAAGTAACTATGTATGTTAATTATGGAAAAAATCATAGAGTTACATGGTCATAGGGTGATACAATGACAACATACATGGTCGGTAAGTCACCTATATGATTTTGTAGGTCTCCATAAGGACGTGTACTTCTTAGGTTGCTTAAAACAACATCTTTAAGGTTATACACGTTCTAGTGAGTTACACATTCCTATACATGACTGTGTAAGTCACAGTAACTCCAATTCTTCCATTCTTTGTCCTATCTTCACCCTAATTCATCTCCTTCTTAATCTTTGAAGGCAAACAAGAACAAACATCGATAAAATGACTTTAAGGATATAAATTTAGCTCATTTTGGTTATTATTCCTCTAACTTGTACCTAAAATAAAATATAAGCTGGAATAAGTATCTTAAATGCAATATAACATTAATAACTCAGCATTAGGGAATAAATATATCAACAATCAAGTTCTTATCAAGTTCCCTCATAATTAGCTTTTGACTTTCCTCATCTAAAACTAAATATCAAAATTAAAATCAAAACATTTCCTCCTTTTTCATATTTCCTAAAAATAAATAGTCATAAGAAACATCAAAAACTTTTAAAATAATGGAAATAATTAAACATTCAATGTTTTTATTCATGATCAGCAAACAATCATTCCCTTTAAAAACTGAGGAATCTAGGGGTAAACTTTGATAAGTTGTGTTTAAAAAAAAGATAAATTTGTAAGTACACTTAAACACCTTTCATAATCAAGACCTTACGCAACTTTGCATATCATTTAACTTTTTAACCACTAAAGATTCACATGCATAATCATGAATCAAAAGAGCATTCAAGGTTACAAACTAGTGATGAATGCAAAAGTCATAAAAACTAGTGATGCATGAAAAACAATCAATGGAGTATTAAATGCAAAAATTAACATTCACTCAAAATTGGGTACCATCAGCTTTGATGAATGCAAAAGCTCTATTCATAAATTACATTCAAGCCTTTATACTACAAACCATATTAAGCATAAGGATTTAGGAGGAGTCCCTATAAAAATAATGATCAATAATACAGTGAAACTATAAGGAGTGTGACCTTTCACAACAAGTTCTCCTTTATTTGCATCATAATCAATTCACCCATTTCATACAACTTTAGGAGAAAAGACTGACATGAATTACTTTGCAAAATAAATGATTTTACTCCTTTCTAATTTCTTTTCTTTTATTTTCTATTTTTATTTTCTTTTTTAATAAAGACAAATATTGGAAAACACTACATCAATGATGGAATTCATTGATAAGAGAAAAAAAATCATATTCCATCAATTATAAACAACCCACATATATGACCAGCCCCACAATTATGCCCTTATGGGCTTAGATAAGACATATCGTTAGGTTAGAGGCTTATAATATGGTAGCACAAAAAGAAAAGGCCAATGAAGCTTAATGGGCTTAACAATAGGATAAATCATGTCATTGGAGAAGCCATTTGGATAATGTAGCTTGTAAAATAAAGAATGCCTATATCATTTTCATGTTAATGCATGTGATTAAAATATAGTTTTGAATAGAAAATTAAGGAAAAGTTAAGATGTACACGTCATGAAGGTCATATATGAACAAAAGATAATGAGACTAATATAGATGTGCCAATCTAAAAGACTTAAAATCTCACTGGTTTATGTCTACCCACTAGTCACTACTCTTTTAAAGAAAATATACATTGACCAATTACCAGAGTGAAAATGCATGCCCAAGTTGTGATGAATTTTTCTAGTTAATTGTACTATCTAATTATAACTATATAGTCCAAGAATCAATAGAAAAAGATAAGATGCTTATTTTTTTTACATGCAAAAACAACTTAAAAATATATGAGAAACAAATTAAAAATGCATATAATAAATAAGATCCCTACCTCCACACTTAAAAATTACGCTATTCCTAATGTAACATTAAATGTAGGACATAGAGCATTTAATTAAAAAAAATGAAAAAATGTAAAGGAAAAAGAACAAACTCCCTTTGAGTTGCCTCCCAAGTAACACCTTTGTTTATTTTCATTATCTCGACTGCATGTTTTCCTCATGATGTGATAAAATTTTGATCTCTAGGGATCACAACTTTTGTATTCTCCACTTAAAATTTTTTATGATAAGGCTTAAGTCAATGACTATTCACCTTCAATGTCTTCCTTATTTTAGAACTCTTAATCTCTACTGCTCCATTCGTAGAAGCATTAGCATCCACAAAAGGATTGACCTAATAAGGACATAACTTATATAGAAATATTTTATATCTAGAACAATAAATAAGCACTTTTTGACCAACGATATAGCTTTTCCTCAAGATATAGAAAGCTTTGGTCTTCTCCGTAATTGAAACTGCTTTTAGTGTATTGCTTACAATCTTCCTGTACTAAACAATAACTTTAATCACAAAAATAGAATGATCATCTTGAGGGTGCCTTATGACATCAAAAATATTGAAATGAATAAATTCACCATTAAATTCCATTATGAGGTTACCCTCATAAACATATATCATATTTTGGGTTGTGTAAAGGAATGATCTCCCTAATAAGATAAGTACAAAATTAGGGAAATTTTCATAATCCATAGCCACCACATAAAAATCTACAAGAAATAGTAGTTTATTAACATATAAATATATCATTAACCACCCCATCTGGGTAAGTATTAGTGCAATCAACCAACTAATAACACTGGTTTCTTTCAAAAGGCTTATATTTAAAGAGGTATAAAAGGAATAAGGCATAACATTAATTGATGCTCCTAAATCTAACATAGGCTATTTAATCATAGTGTTACCTGTAAAACCCTGAACCTTTCATTTCACTGAATAAAAATTTTTATTTTCGATGAATACTATTTTTAAATGAATAGTAAATTTTTGTGGGACTCAACCTTGAAATAATGAAAAATATCTGGAATAAGTTTTAGAGTTAAATGATAATGAAATGGATCAAACATATTCTGATAGTATGGATTTCAGGAGTTCTTAAAGTTTAGGACTAAAAAGCCCTTTTTGGAAAGTAATGGGTATTAACAATTTTAAACTCATTCAAAAAATTTTAAAACATCCAATCAATAATTATTGACCCCAATTAAAAAATTTATGGTCAATTTGATGATAAAATGATTGTAAAATATTTTCAAAATGTAGTTCGATTAGTTGGTGAATTAAACTCATTAAAGGGGCATTTTGGTCTTTTGTGTATAATGATGTGAGTGGATTTGTGAGTCACACCTAATGGCCAATTAAAGGCTTTCTTAAGGGTTAATAATCATTAATTTAATGGTAATGAGTTAGTAGTGATGACCATTAAGAAGGTGACATGTGTAATCCATTAAATGAGATAAAAGCAACATTTTGCCACATTTTGGTGGGAACCGTGAGAGTGAATGGTGTAGCCATGAGTGGCCAAAAAATAAATGGAAAGAAGAGAGAAGCAAGATTAAGTTCAGTCAAGGAGAAAGAAAAGAAGGGTGCAGCCGTTGTTGATAGGTTTTGGGTGAGAATTGAAGAAACCTTAATCAAACATAAGTGTTCATCATTTACCCAAAAGATTGGAGAAGAAAAAAGTGGTATGTTTTCCTAGCTTAAATTTCTAATTTTTATGGGTTTTTTAAGCGGGATGGATGTGTTTAAGATCAATGGTCTCTTGGTGTTACTTTGATGTTTCTTTGTATGGAATTGGTTGAATATAATAAGAGGGGAACGTGTAGTGGAATTTTGTCTTTGGTTAGTTTGAACCAGTCCCATTGTTTTGGACATAAATCAGCTTACAAACCTTCAAATTGCGTGATTCTAACTGGAAATGAAACCTAAGATATAGTAAAACAAATCTCTGGAAGATACCTTGACCTAATTCTAGCCGAATGATATTGCAATTTGAGGTTGAATATGATAACCTAATACTACCCCTGTGTTGAAGTTGCTTGTGATATTTGGGACATTTTTCATGATTTAGATGTTTAAATGACATGATTTTTTATTATATGGAAATTATAGACATATAGAAAGAAATTTATAGAAGATCTTAAAACCTAATTTGAACTTTTTCTATATGAAAATTAAGGAACAAGTGGAGGTATGAATTCTGGACATGGGTTATAATGACCCATCATACATGATCATGATATGATGAATTGAATT
The DNA here is from genome assembly GCA_027478495.1 of Erythroxylum alaternifolium. Lineage (NCBI taxonomy): Eukaryota > Viridiplantae > Streptophyta > Magnoliopsida > Malpighiales > Erythroxylaceae > Erythroxylum > Erythroxylum alaternifolium. The sequence goes on from JANIIA010000001.1 coordinate 13,351,294, forward strand.
GGGTGAGATAGTGTTTCGAAGAAATTGGTAAGTTAGATTGGCTAAAATATGATATTTAAGTGACCTTTGAAGTTAGATTTGGAAATATAGAATAATAGGTTAGCTTACGGAAGTAAGCAGAAATACGATTAGCATACGTGTTATGCGATTATATACTAATCTCAAATTCGGTTAAACCAAATTTATAGTTTTAATGTCTTATTTCCTAATTTGGAAATAATTGCCTAAGTAAAATGCATTTTGTGTATGTAAAGGAGAGGCATCGAATGCGTGAGTGTGTTTTGCGATGAGTTTGCAAAACAGTGAGTATATTTTAATTGTTTTATATGACTAAATTTTTGGTAAAAGAATTGATGACATATAAGTGTATTTTAATTGTTTTTTATGACTATATTCCTTGCAAAAGAATTGATGACAAGTGAGAGTTCTTTAAATCGATTTTATGCAAATGGTTTTCATGAAATGAACATTTATGTTGAATTTGATGTGAATAAGATATTACATGTGCATATTGCTAATATAATTGTATATTTTAGCAATATATGAGTTTTAATTTGAAAGTTAAAATTTATATAAATGGGACTTACATTGAAATAATTCAACTATGAATACTCCTATACTTGATTTATAAAATAAGAAGAGTTTTAAATGTAAAAGTTACTTTTGCCTATTGTAGACCGTTAGGCTTTATACATGTTACTATACTGATATATTTATAACGGTTAACCTATTACGGGTAGGCGATGTAGAATCATCTCTGTAAATAATCATTAAATTCATGGGTAAGCAATGTCAAACCAGCTCCTTGACTTTATACCTAATGTACTGTATGGTAAAGGAACTAGTGGTGCGCTATGTTGAGTAAAAATTCATGATAAAAATAATGCCGCCATTATTTATTTTTAAAATGATTTGAGAGGTACTATATAAAACTAATTTTAGGGGGGTTGACTTATTTTCAAAATAAAAGTTTTCAAAAAACTTATTGCCACCACTGTTTATTGTTTAAGGAAAATGGAAAATGGAAAATGGAAACTTGAATATTATAAGTTAGCATTTCAGAATAGTATTTTATAAAATTCGAAGTTTTGTTTTACGAAATGTTATGTTATTACCATATTTGATGATTCATGAATAAATTGTTATGGAAAATGCTTTACCATGAGCTTTTTGATTATATCAGAATATTGCAGTTATGTTATTATGAAAAGTTTAATTTTTTTATAAACTGATTACACTCACTGAGCTTATTTAGCTCACCCTTATTTTTATGTTTTTAAACAAATCACCCTAAGTATGCATATAGGTGTTATAGTGATTAGGACTCCACCACAGGATTAGTTGTATCATCGAGTGTTGCTGTGTTTGTCTTATATATCTTATATGTTTACTTGAAATTGGCTTAGTTACTTGTATATATGTTGTAAAGTATTTTTGGAAAGGGTTTAAAAGTGTGATCTTGTAAACATCTTTAGGATTGTAAATCTTTTTTTCTTAGTGAACTACAAGGGCTTTGATCCTCAATGATGATTTTAAAATGTTAAGAATTGTATGTTTGTGATTGCTTATGATGTGGACCCGAGTTCCTATTTCAAAAGTTGAGATGGTATATTAAATATTAGAAGTATTTTAAATTTTGTTATACAATTTTTTGAACATTTTAAGAAAGTCAAAATACAACCGTTGTGTTGTCGAAATTTTTAGTAAAATGATTGAAAAAAGTTTCCCACTATTTTCCATACTTTTAAAAAAGATTAAAGTATAAGAAGTTTTTAATAGTTGAACGGCTTGGCTTTGTGGGAACCCTTCCATTAAGCTAGATATCGATTGAAGGGTTACTATGGGGTCGCCATGAGGGTTTCACTCAGGTTCCAGAAGGGGAACTCTAGGATGAGTCCTTTCATTACCAATTTTACAAGGAATAGTGAACATGTTTGGATCCTTACACTTAGGAGGTAGTTTCTTTTTAAAGACCATAGAAATATTTTCACTCATTTTTATCATTTCATTAACTTTTAACTTCTGCTTCTTGGTGCATAATTCCTTAAGGAATTTTAAAAATCTTACCACCTTTTTTGCTGGCCCCGAGTCTCCGTTCCTATTTAATGGTGACAAGGCACCAAAAATTTGGAGTGCTTTAAAAATAAAATAATCATAAATAAAATTAATATCAAAATAAAAAAATATATTTTAATTCCTTGGCGGAAGCAAAATAAATACACAAACAATGAAAATAAATGGCCTAGAATAAGCTTGACATGTAAATAAATTAAAAGACGTCATGGAGGAACCCCCTTTTTAATATAAACTAATAATAATCAAATAAAATAAAATAAAAGATACTAAATAAATGGATAAATAATTTAATAATAATTATATTAAATAAATAAAATTCATTGGGGATGTAAAAACAATACCCAACAATTTGATTAAAAATATCATAGCATGAAAGTGGGCATAAAATAAATTGATTTAGGTGTTAAGTGATGAATAGCAATTGAATTAAGGAATTAAAAGCAAAATGCAGAAGAGGAAGAGTCACAGCCATGACTCTTCACTTACGCCTGTGAAAAATAAAGACAAAGAGGAATTGCATATACTAACTTCCAAACTTCATAACTTTCAATTCAAAAATTCAAAAATTTCAAACCTTATATCATTGGAAAGCTAAGAGCAAGATCTACAACTTTTATGAAGACAAATTTGCCTAATTAGATATATATCGATACATTTTAATCGTTTAAGTAAAGAATTCTATTTTTGTCAAAAAATTGTGCTACTACCTATTTCAGTACCAATGATGCTATTTTATATAGGCCATATCTTTTGTGTCCAAAGTTCAAAAATTTCAGAATTTATACCGTTAGAAAGCTAAGAGAATGATCTACAACTTTTGTTTAGAACACTTAGCCTAATTCTACTTAGAATAATACAGTTTATTTCTTAAAGTTTCAGACCACATTTTATCCCTATTTTCCTCTCTTCTTCCCAGTATCAATATATTTATATGTCTATTATCTACAACTAAGAGACCCGAATCCATCATTTAAATTCTTACATACAAAACTCCCCTTTTAAAACAATTTATTAAAGAAAATCATCACATAGACAATGAACTCATTCCCAGCCATAATGACAACTTAACATAAAAGAAAATTTTTTTGCACATATATATTAGAGAATCTCTGTAACTTCCACTGTCATTTTTCAACAAAACAGAGTTAATTCACATCTTCATACTTCATACCAGAAGCCACACCAGCATCATAATTACAAAATACAATCAGAAATGTTTATGCTGATATGCTTCTAAAGTTACCAAAAATGATCCAAACTAACTTAACTATAAAAATTCTGAAATTCTTGGAGTTGCCAAACTTTAGAAGGGCACACTAGTAACCTGCTTTCTCTTCGCCTAAAGAGTAGAAAAATTTGTGGGATGAGCTGGGAAGCTCAGTGGCTAATATGTTTATAGCCAGTGATAACGAACCACACACATATCAAGCACACACACACACATATATATATAAATAATTGTGATTTGTTGAAATTAAAATAATGCTATATGTGTGTGTGTGTGTGTGTGTGTGTGTGTGTGTGTGTGTGTGTGTGTGTGTGTGTATAGCATTATTTTAATTTCAACAAATCACAACATTGACATTCTAAATTTGAGAATTTTTCATAATCATGGATATTTCATCTCACAAATCAAATCACAAAATCAATTTATAATCAAACCATGAAACTCAATTATGCTTTATACTCTACAATTCAAGATACAATGCACAAACATAATAGCTCGAGAGAGTCCCATAAAACAGAATGGCAAAACTGAAGTTTATACCATGAATGAAATGAGTCCATTTTTCGGAGCTCATATACCACAAGCGGGTAGTCGGGAAAAGGCTTAAGGTCAATATGCACGTGACAAACGAAATGGTATATCTCTTGCCCACATAAGTTAGAT
>JANIIA010000001.1:13406850-13417440 GCA_027478495.1 Erythroxylum alaternifolium
ATTAAAATTGTGTCAATCATTGCAGGACATATTGATCATTCTGCAAGGGTTATGCGTGTTATCACATGGAATAGATCATTTAAAGGTGTTTCTGGGGGTGAGGGTGGGAAAGATGAACTTGATTCTGATGACTATGAAACTCATGCCACTGTCTTGGACAAGTTGTTAGCTTGGGAAAAGAAGCTCTATGATGAAGTAAAGGTACTTCTCTATTTTTGGTTATTCTGATTCCATCTGCTTCTGTACTACACTTTTCTCAAGGCGTGTCTTAGCAGATATAGATAATTAACTATAGAAATTTTTAATTTTAATTCTCCTATCATCTTGGGAATTGCTTTACACCTTGTTCATACAGTCAGATTGTAACTGTTAGGACTTTTTAGTGCCTAATACAAGCATAATTGGGGACCTAAATAGGCCAAACTGGTCCAATTGTTTTGTTGGTAATGCTGCTGACTAGAATTTTACTTCACACTTATTAGCAAGGCGAGCTTATGAAGCTTGAGTACAAGAAGAAAGTTTCTCTGCTGAATAAACAGAAGAAGCGTGGTGCTAGTGTTGAATCCTTGGAAAAGACTAAAGCAGCCGTGAGCCATTTGCACACAAGATATATTGTGGATATGCAATCCATGGACTCAACTGTTTCAGAAGTCAATCACATACGTGACAACCAGTTGTATCCAAGGCTTGTTGCCCTTGTTGATGGGTAAGTTACCTGGAAAAACAACTTATAAACTAAAAGGCTGTTTTTCACCTAGTGTCCCAACAATTTCCCCCTTGCTAGACAGATCTTGGATTGTCCACATTGGATTCTAATTGCTGTTGGTTTGTTTTTCAAATAGCTGAAAACTTTTAGATATATTACTTCCAACTTATGATTGTACTTTATTCTTCTTGTGCACCACCAGCATATCTCCGTAAATTGAGTTGGAATTATGTTGAAAGTTTTGCATTGGTGCACATTTGTAAATTAGCGTAACCCCTAGGCACTTTTTTGTCATTTATGGTCTCTTTATAGACAACTTTGACCTGTGTAGCCTAAAGAAAAAGTGGTAGGCCTCCACTTCTGAACGCTTCTCCACCCTCCCAAAATTGGGGTTAGTAGAAGGGCGTGGAAAGGGGAATTTGGCCTTTTGACTAGTAGGCCAGGCTTGCAAACTTGGATTAGATTCAGCAGTGACCAACTCATGTTAAATAGCAATATTACCAAGTAAGTTATTTACCTAACGTCATCAAATATCTAAACAGTGCTTACAGGTGATGCATTCATTTGATTGAAGAGACCACGTTACTTTCATGTTGTTTGTGATGATGACATTTTGGTCAACTGTCATAGCAGCCACATTTTTTGCAAACTCTTTTATATACTGTTTTAGTATGTTTGTTTCATGTTAGTATTATTGCAATGACTTTATGTGATCATTCTGACTTTTCCTTTATTGTTAATAAATGATCTCCTCACCTTTAGTTTAGCGAAGTGAATGTTTCTTCATCATGATGCAGGATGGCTAAAATGTGGGCAAGTATGTGTATACATCATGAGAGCCAGTTGAAAATTGTTACAGATCTTAAATCACTTGATGTTGTACATGCTGTCAAGGAAACAACGAAACAGCACCATGAACGTACCATCCAACTTTTGAAGGTTATTGAAGAATGGAATGGACAATATGAGAAGCTTGTGAATCATCAGAAACAGTACATACAAATTCTTCATAGCTGGCTAAAGCTAAACCTGGTTCCCATTGAAAGCAGCTTGAAAGAGAAAATAGCATCTCCACCTAGAGTCCAGAATCCCCCTATCCAAGCCCTTCTCAAGTCATGGCATGACCATCTTGAAAAGTTGCCAGATGAACTAGCCAAATCTGCCATCTCATCCTTTGCAGCTGTAATTAAGACCATAATAATCCATCAGGAAGAAGAAATGAAACTGAAGGAGAAGTGTGAAGAAACTAGGAAGGAATATTTGCGCAAGAAGCAGGCATTTGAAGAATGGTACCAAAAGTATCTGCAGCGAAGAACTCCAACTGATGAAACAGATGGTGAGAGATGTGAAGGTGCAAATACCAATGATCCTATCTCAGAGAGGCGATTTGCCATAGAGAGCTTAAACAAGAGGTTGGAAGAGGAAGTTGAAGCCCACCAAAGACATTGCCTTCAGGTGAGAGAGAAGTCACTGGGGACTCTAAAGATGCGGTTGCCTGAAATCTTTCGTGCAATGACAGACTATTCTCATGCTTGTTCTGATGCTTATGAGAGGTTGAGATCTATCGCACAGTCACAGAATGCACGTCATGACCCTCCACAATGATGTAAGCTATGTTTTGTTATGAGGCAACTCTTTACTTTAAGCAAGCTTATGTCAACCTTATCTGCATAGGTGCTGGCGTGTTCTACTAGCAACTTTGGTCTACATAGGAGCATGGCCTTGGAAACTTGATCTAGAATTGGTTATCCACCATAAAGCTAAAACTGGTAGTTTTGTTCCTCAATGATGCTAATTATTTATTCATTAGAAGGCTGTGTGCTGCTTTTAGGGGAGTTATAGTATCAAAATTTCAGCATAAAATCCGTTGAAGTTGTCAATTGTTCATTCATTTCTAAAGTGGTAAAGGAGTCAATGTTCTAGATGTTGCATCTAGAGTGGGTAGTGCATGTTTCATTTGTTGCATGTTGAGTGTTAATTTCATTTCTTTCTGGCCGCACAACATGAAAAGATTTAACAGGAAAAAGTACTGAAATCAAAGTGGGATTTTTGTGCTTAGATCAGCTGCGTTTCTTTATCAACCATTGACAAACTCTTATGGCAGGCGGTTGCGGGTGGATTGTGATGCAAATTTTACCATGAAGTTTTCGAGAAGATGGGGGGCCTCCTAGTTAAGCAAAGACGAGATATTTGATGATGAACCCTTGCATCGCATGAAGGCCTAGAATTGATACTGTCAAACATTTCGGGTGTGTATTGTTGTAAGCTTTCAGGTTGACCCTAGCGTATGTAAGTATTCTTCCGTATGGGCTGGGATATCAATGTCTAAAGTTAATTGAATTAATGTTTACTTTGGTTATAATTTTTTGTGATTCTATTTCCCGTCAATATCAACGAATGAGTTTCGTGGAACGTGGTTCGAAAAAGCTAGGTTTTTAGGCGTTAATTTCTGTTCATTTACAAGTTGGATTTTAACATGAATAGGACCGTTAAGGTTCTACTCTCGGAGATTTTAATTGATGAAAACCTTAGCGGTTCTGTCAAGAAGTTTTTGTGACTCAAGGATGTAGTTTTTGTGACTCTAGTTAATTTAGAGATTTTAGGGTTTCTAAAATTTTAAATCCCTATGAAATCCTGAATTCCCCAATTATTTAAGATATATGCCAATCTGTTTTATGATCAAGAACACTCCTGTCATCTTGAAATCTCAAGGCTTCAGCGATACAAATTGTTGGAAAAACCCTGTTTCTTTATTGCGAGGTTGAAAGCATTATCAAGTCTAATTGATTCAATCTGAAGTTGCGATTAGACATTTGCACGAGCTTGTACATAAAATAAAAAGCTACGAAAACACAGTAACCTTCTCTGTCTAAGTTGGAGCCGAGCCATTAATAACGTGAAGTCTAGAAATAGGAATCCGGAATCTTTGGTATGGCAGCAGAAACAAAAAATTTACGAGAACCTTGTTTTAATTTAGCGATTGCCATCTGTACTCGGGAGAAGGGACATAAAACGATGGCCTGTAAAATGTCTCTAGCCTAACATCTTTTGCATCTGTATCATGTGGATGAAACTGCGGTTTTTGTTCAGTTCAGTAAGGCGGAGTTCGTTACGAAAACTAGACAGAGCAAGGAGTGGTGAGGAAGAGAGACAGGGAGAGAGAGAAAGGGAGAGGAACGAATCACCACAGAATTTTCATTGATTAATTTGCTACGATTCGTTACATTGATATCGACCCCCGACCCAATCCCCGGAGGACGCATATTAGCCTCTCTTAGGATTACATTCCCTACATCGCTGGCTTTTATTCTACGCTACTCGCTACCCTTCACTCCAACGATTCCATTTCATTGAACTCATAATTGTGATGCTTCACTACTCGGGCGACTTAAAATGGCTTCGGAATGTTTATCAATGCGGGGTAAAGTAACAAGTAACTTGTGAGATACAGCCACTCCGTCGGTAATACAGCTTTTCATTTGAGATACATGAAATGTAGGATGGACAGTTGTCCCCTCTGGTAATCAAAGTTTGGATGCCACCTGTCCAACCCTTTCAACAATTTCATACGACCCATAATACAGAGGAGATAAACTTTTGATGAGGTCTTCGCTGAAGAGAAGTTTGTCGATAAGGTTGGAGTTCTACAAACACCGAATCCCTGACATCAAAAGTTGTCTAGCCCTTTTCAAGATCCTAGAAGGACTTCCGCTCACCAAAACACAATAAGAAGCATTGTAGACACATTCCTTAAAACCAAAGAATGAATTGTTCAGGGAAATCAAAAACTTCCAACAAGTGTAACAATAAATCCTAACTGACACTATCAAAAGCCTTATAAAAATCATCTTTAATAGAGCAATTAGCAGGTGCAACTTCTGGAATATCCTTTGAGGAGCTCCTGAACTAACAAAACATTATCTCCAATCTATCTGTTCTCAATGAAAGCACCTTGATTGTCACAGATAAGAGAATTAACATCTTTCTTCAATCTTAGAGCAAGTAATTTTAAGATGACCTTATAAAAGAAATTAGTGCAAGAGATAGGTCCATAATCAATAAAGGAAGCTGGATTAGATAGCTTAGGAATCAAGCAGATAAATGTTTTATTAATCTCCTTCAAAAGCTTACCGCTTCTAAAAAACTTGTGAATAGCTTTTAAAGTCACCTTGCCAACCACCTTCCATGACTTTGGAAAGAAAAATCCATTCAAACCATTAGGCCCTACGGATTTCATCCCATCTAACATAAAAATAGCATTAACTATTTCCTTGTCTTTGACTGGTTTAATTAGCAAAGTAGTTGTCTCTTCAAAAAAAATTTTGAAGCTGTAGTTGCTTAATAAAAAACTAGATGAATCAAAAACCTTGACAATTCTTAACAGATTGGAAAATAAATTAGATGCTTCAAGAAGGATTAAATTCTAATCTTGTAAAACAAAACCATCACTTGAAACAATAGAGCATATTTTATTCCTATTTTTTTCTTGCAGCACAGATTTAAAAAAGAACTTGGTACATTTATCAAGATAAGCCAGCGAATCTAGATCTCTGTTTGGTAAGGGAAAAATGAGTATGCACAACCTAAAAATAGTTATCCTACAAAAGCTTTTCCTTACCTAAGAGGCTTGCATTATCAGGATTAGAAGCTATAAGTTTTTGATTATCATAAAACTTTATTTTAGCAACTTCCACTATAGTTTTCGTATTGGATCCCATTGATTTATTCAACTATTTAAGCTCATCCTTAACAAACTTAAGATTTTGAACACAACAAAATTGTTTGGATCTAAGGATAAACTTCTTAACAGCTTTTCTATAAGCTTCTAAGAAACCATTTTGATGAGCCAAGAAGTTGTTGAATCTGAATGGAAAGTGCCTATCAGAATAGGAGAGAAAACCAAATAGCCTTATTGGTTTATACTCTGAGAACAATGGATCCATAAAGTTAGCTATGCTATCAGGGAGTTTAGCTAGCCACCTAGAGTCAACAAGTGCCTTGTCAAGTTATTTTTTTTTGTAAACCATTATGAAACTTGCTTATTGCTCTAAGTATAAAAATGACCTTCTATCTTTAGATCAGTACCCTCAGATGTTCAGCACACTTCATGAGGTCATCTGTAAAGTTTCTAAGACAACACTTAACTTGAGCTTCACCCCTATTCAAAGTGGAGTTAAAATCTCCACAAATTAACCAAGGAAACATAGAATTGATTACTATAAGATTAAAGAAGTTTGTTAATAATCTCATTAGTGACATTCAAAGTGCTTTCATCGAACATAGAAAAATTAGTCAATATTTTGCTTGTTCAGGAGCTCCTTAAAGGATACTTAACAAGCCACACCCCTGCTAATTGCTCTATCAAAGTTGATTTTAATAAAACCTTTGATAATATCAATTGGGATTTTTTGTTCCACTTACTAGAAGTGTTTGGATTCCCTAGATAGTTTATACCTTGGATTAAGGAATGTGTCTCTACTACTTCTTATTGTGAATTGGTGAATGGAACCTTCTAAGTTATTCAAAAGGGCTACAGGAATCAGATAAAGGGACCTTATTCTTCATACCTCTTCATACTATGTATGGAAGCCTTATCTCTTCTCATCAAGCATAATATCAGCTTATATCCTAACTTCAAATTACCTTCCAAATCTAGAAAAATTTCCTAGACAAATATATGTTTAGTTGATGATTTACCTTTGTTTTGCAAAGCTCATTTACCTTCAATCCAAATTCTAATGGGCTCTCTTCAGCTCTGTAGAAGAGTTTCTGGTTTGTAATTAAATCTCAAAAAAAGCCACTTCTTTATCTCTAAAGCATCCTCGGATATGGAATCTTACCCATAATTATTGAAATGAGTATAAAGCTTCCTCCTTTGTTGTATCTAAGGCTGGCTATTTCCACTAGAAGGTTAAGATTCTCATAATTTTCCAATGATTGAAAAGGTTCAGAAAAGACTCTCATCTTGGGTTAATAAATCTCTATCATGTGTGGGAAAACTTTAATTGATTAAAACAATTCTCTCTTCATTACACATCTATTGAATTTCTGATACATTTCTTTCTAAAAATCTTATCAAAAGGTTGTAAAGATTGTTCAGGAACTTTTTATGGAGTCACCATGATGGATTAGAGGGGTTTGCTAAAGTTAAGTGGTCAGATATATGTTCTCTTAAGGAACATGGTGGAGTAGGAATCAGTGATATGAAGGCAACTAATTCAACCTTGATTTTGAAAAGAATATGGCAAATTATAGAAGATAAAACATCAATTTGGATTAAATGATTACATTGTTACTTCTTAAAAGGTAGAAGCATTTGGAAGGTGGAAAAGAGCCCCTCACACTATTGGTTTCTTTCATAGCTCCTACAGCTCAGAGACCAAGTTAAAGTTGATATCCTCTATAAAGTGGGGAATGGTGAGAAATCTTATGTTTGTTATGATAATTGGATAGGTTATAGTCAGTTGATCCAATATATTGGAGTCTTAATAGCCACAACTCTTGGTTCTTTGTGTCATAAAGTCTCTAAGTTGATAAAGAATAACAATTGGGCTCTACCTCAAAGTTTGTTGAGATACTGATAATGGTAGATTGCATACTGTTAGAGGGGTAGTTTAATATGTGTTTAGTTGTTAACTTGAATAATTAGTGCATGTTTAGGTTATGATTGTGTTGTTTAGTTAGACATTTGTGTTTTTAATGTTTTATGGGTTACAGTATGTCATTGAGCTTAAATTTTGTTTATTTGAGGTGCCTTGATGTGTTTGTTAGCGTTTCAGTTCAATTATGGAATAACAGAGGAGAATCAAAGGAAGTCCAAAGCAAAATCCAGGGCCATGATCGTGAAAGAAGCAAGATGAAAAATCCACAATCGTGACAAAAGGTGAATGTCAGGGCCACGATCGTGGCTTGTGCGACAAACAGTGCACGTCGACTGACCAAACTTCATTTTTCGAGGATATTTTAGTCTTTTAGATCTCAAGAAAACCCCAAAGTTTACCCTAATTAGAAAATACTATAAAAGGAAAAGAATTGAACCCTAAAAGGGAGCTCCAACCTCTTCCACTTTGAGAAAGATCTAAGGAGAGAGGAAGAAGAAGAGAGAAGGAGGAGAAAGGGGGAGGAGAAGAAGGAGTTTAACATCCCGTTCCCATACTAAGGGTTAAGAGATAGGATCCTAAACCAAGATAAATGAGAAATAGCAATGAGAGACTAGAAAATTGCATTTCATACTCATGCATAATATTAGCATACACACATATGAATTTTATTGTTTTATATACATTACAATGACTATTCATGTACTCATTTGACATTTTTCAAGTATAAATTATTTTAATGTGATTATGATGTGAATAGTGAATGAAATGTCTTGAAAATTAATTTGGTGAGTACAAATATTGACTTAGAATTTTTGGTACAAATTTAGAAAATTTCTGATATTTATGAGTAATTTTGGACTGGAAAAAATATCAAGTAGCAAGACAATTGATAAATGGTAGTGAAAATAGTTAATTTATGGTGATAGAAATAATTGATGTGTGGCATTAGGATTTAATGACAAGTGTCATTGAAAATTGAGAGACAATTGGATTAGAAATTGGAGACAAATAGAATAGTTATTTAAAAGACCAAGTGGAGACTACAAGGTAGTGTCATGTGGCAAGTGACAAGTGTCACTTGCCTTGCCACACACTTCACTCTCGATATTGCCTCATTTGATAGACCATCTTTTGTCTTTCATTTGTTAACACATGATTTCTTGTTCTCTTTTCATTTCGCTCTTCATCTTCTTCACTTTCTTCTCCATCCTACGGTTCTCTCTTCTCACACACTCCACGTCAATCTTGGCTAACTCATTCACCTGTTTCTCCAAGACCTTTGTTGTTTTCATCATTTGTTACAAAGAAAACCTAACCTTTTCTCCTTAAATGATGATGATCATATATGCATGGAGGAGCTAAGGTTTCATGGTGATTGAAGAAGTTTTGGAGCTAATCAAGTAAGTAGTACATGGTTCTCCATGGCTTGCTTCATAGACATATTTTTATGATAGTTTAAAAGGAGGAATGATCATGAAAAAGATGTTGAAATATATTTGTAACATGGATGAATAAATGGACATATTCATGTCTTTTTTTGTTTATACGATGATAAATAACTTATGATAGTTTAAGGAACGATTAATAGTTAAATTGGTGTTAGAATGAGAGTTGATAATTGATGAATAAAGAGATATTTCTATGACCTATTTTGTGTTAATAGATGAGTGTAGAAATGAGAATGAATGAATAATTTAAATATGTTCTGTTTTGAGTATATGAGTAATGTGAGTTATAAGTTGACATGTGAGAAAATAGATTGAGCTTTGAAGTTAAAGAAAAGGCAAGTGTAGTGTCTTAAAAAGAGAAGAAATAAGATAATAGTTTAGAGATAAAGTGAGTTGATAATGGAATTAAATGTGAATTGAAACATTGATGAATGTATGGATATTTGGATGTCCTGTTTTTGGATATAATATGAACAATGAATTATGATGCGTTTTAAGAATGTTTTTGAGTTATAAATGAGGCGAGAATGAAAGGGGAATGAAGTATAAATGATTAATTGAGTATAAGATGGTTTGGTTGTAACATATGAGAGTTAAAAATCTAGAAAAACTTGAAGGAAGATGCAGGAATTTTCATATTTGCATAACCCACGATCGTGGGAATGCATCCACGATCGTGGGAATGCAAGAAAGGGGCTGAAACTTTCTTTTAATGAAACCCACGATCGTGGGAAGTCATCCACGATCATCGAAATGGTTGTTACATTAATTATGCTTCTTTTATGTAAGGTTTGATACAACAAATGGTTAAGTGCTTTCCTATGATGTATTTAGGCTTGAATAAAGTTTGAAATGAACTTAGTTTAATGATGGATTGAGTGATTAAATGAGTGATATGTTTAGGGTGATAATTGAAGTTATAACTTAAGAATTGATTGTTATACATTAAGTATTCAAATCTGAAAAATTAGAGATGTTATAAGAATGAAAGTGACCCTATGAATGCTAATGTAATCCAAAAGAGATGAGAAATGTGTATTTGGTAAGAATGAATGAGAAATTGAGTATTGTGAGATCTTATAATGCTAGAAAAAGGATTAGAAAGCATGTATGTAATAGATATATGATTGATGATATTAGAATAACCAAGTTCTTTGAGCTATGAACCTAAGTGCAATCTTGATATACACAAATGATGATACTTAAATGATCAAGAGATGTAAATAAAGGAAACATACCTGGAATAGTCAATTTGAGCATGCATTATACATTACACATATACATATGTGTACGATTGAATGTTTATGTGATTGTGTAAATTAGTAATTTGGTTACAATGTGTGTATTACATGAAGTTGATACACAAGATTGAACGTCAGTGTCCAGACGTTTCCAGATCATAGAAGCAAATGCTGATCTGGAGTGTAATGTGGGTCGACCTAGATGGTCTTATTGTTTTAAATTTTTGTATTGAATTATTACTGATGTGAATGTGATTGAGACAATGCCAGACATTAATAATCCAAGGAGTTTGATAAATGTGATTGTATTAGAAGTGCTTTATTGAATGTGAATGAGCAAGATATAAGTGATACTCAGCATATTTGTTGAATGCCGAACTTAAGTCCGATGATATGTGAAATTAAATGTGTAAAGTGAATATAAGTGACTGATTGATATATGAGATTTGATGCATTCCACTACATGAATGCATGATTAGTTAAAACCTATTGTGTAACACCCCACTCCCACCGAATCCGAACCCGATATCGACAGTGATATCCGAATCCGTGCCCCGCGAGGGTGGCGTGTCACATCACTTAACACATCACTT
>JANIIA010000001.1:13425150-13443044 GCA_027478495.1 Erythroxylum alaternifolium
TTTTAATTAATTATATTGTAATTAATTAATTATAATTTAATTAATTATAATGTAATTAATTAATTAATTAATATTATTATTTTAATTAATTATATTTAATTAATTAATTAATTTTAAAAAAAGAGTCACTATTAAAGAATGAGTTTCATTCCACTACTAAATAGGGGTACAGAGGATTCCTCAAAAGTGGGATATCAAAGTGTTACTCATATAATGATAATCAACAACCAACCACTCACTTTTCATTCGTTACCTATTAATCTCTTCCCAAACCCATCAACCAAGCACCCTCTAAACATTTCCTAAATATTTTGTAGCAGCCAGGATGCCTTAGAAACAAGATTCAAAGATCTTATTGCAGTCGAGCACTTTGAAGAGCTTGAAACAAGTAATATGAGAAAGGCAGGGTCACCGTTGGAAGCACGAAGGGAACTCCAAAATGCTGTTTTAACTTGGAAGATTCCAAACTACTGTTTAACTTGGAAGACAATAATGTAGTTTCCAAATTCCGTGACAATGCTAGGCCAGTCTACAAAGATAATCTGGCTGCTCGTTTTGCAAGCTCCCCTCAAAGACCCAATCAGTCACACAATTGAGAGATAATGCCAGTCGATGGACAATAATCAAGTATTCCTTAATCTCATACAAATCGCGATTTCAAGTGCTATAAGGTGAATCGGTACTGCTTGAGCATCCTAACAGAAGTCCCATTTTTCAATGGGCTAAAAGCTTACGATCAAAAGCTACTCTAATTAACTCATACAGAATTCAATTCCGGGAAGTTTTGAATCCATATAAAAATGCGGAAAAACTTGTTTAGATTGCCCAAATAGAACTTTGAAAAGAAATTCGTGCTGGCACAGTGGCTAATACTGTCAAATCTGCTCGTGCTCCGCAACTTCTTTTTGCTACGATCAATTTGTCAATGCCAAAAGTGCATACAAGCTAATCTTTAAGGTCTAGACATTTTTTATTTAAAAAAAGCATTTTGGGTATATAGATGCTTATCGAAAATTCTGCAATCTTAAATAACAGCTATGTTGCTTGCCTTCCCACTTGAGAATTTACAGACATATGTAAATAGTCTGCAAGGCAATTCACCAATCGATATGGAGGTTGAATTCACATGTTAAAAATTCATTCAACATAAAAGAATTGCTTAAGGCATGGTTTGAAACAGAGACATAGTATATCTAACTGAACAGTTTGTCACCACACTCAAACTAAGTTACAAATATGAATTGATAGAAAAACAAAGAAAGACTCAAGATAAAGTGGACAGAACTGATAAGCCACAAATGGTGATTATTCCATATACACTGCAATCAACGAATATCCCATCCATTGCCTTTCGTATCACCAAAACTACTTCCAGAGCCTTACCAGCTTGATCAGTCCACTCATATTTCTCAGTTGAAGGTGTCCTATCCTCACCCCTTACAATACTTCTGTGATGATCAGAAAGAAGATGAGCTAGCACAAGTGTTAAATTGGTAAGAAGAACCAAGTAAAGAGGCCTAAAACTTATGATGCTCTTGATTAGGTTACTTCCCAGTAAAGGAAATCTTGAGTGTGAGAAAATAACTAAAAGGGCAATAGCTACAGTGGAAATAAGACGTGATCTCCATGTCGCTGTAATTGCAGAGCTCACTTGGCTTGGTGAGACAAATATGTCTTTATGAGTCATAGGTTGCACATGCTGCTCACCGGAAGATGCAGATGTTACCAGTTTCTGGTGTATCATTGAGGTCAAAGATGAGTGTTCATTGTCTGCTGCATCTGGAGTAGGACTACTTGATGTTAAGATCCTCGTAGCAAGCTCACTGAGTTCAGGTTCCACAATGCTTCCAGCATTGTCAGGATAGATAGTGGGACCATGATCAGGCAAGACTGAAGCCTTATCCTCAACTAAAAAAAACTGAATCATAATGACAAACTAGGGTTTTCAAATAGGCTATGTTTAGTTGAGGGTTTATTAATGAAATAGAATGTTATTCTATTGTTTGAGAGAAAGGTTTATAATCAAATGAGATGAAAGAGGAAGGTTTCATATTATATCTCATTCTATCCTAAACAGAGAAGTTTAGGATGGAATGTAAAATGATAAACAACTTTACACTATTTTACATTATAAATCCTTCATCCAAACAACATTTCATTATATTACATTATGAACCCTTCTATTCCTCCCAAATAACAATTTTCTAATATTACATCCATTTACATTCCATTCCATTATAAACCATTATATTTCATCTCATTTCATTAAAAACCGTAAATCCAACTAAACATAGCCTTAAGCCAAAATACAAGGCATTCCGGCAGCAAAACCCAAAGAAATTTGAGAGCAAAACTAAACAAGAAACTTGGTAACCTTTATAAACCTAAAATTAATGACCATAGGAATACATTCACAAAATAATAACAAATCAAGGAGCCATGCATCTTCTCCAGATAACATAAACGCATAGATAGGAATACATTCACAAAATAATAACAAATCAAGGAGCCATGTATCTTCTCCAGATAACATAAACGCATAGATAGGAATACATTCACAAAATAATAACAAATCAAGGAGCCATGTATCTCCTCCAGATAACATAAACGCATAGATTATCAAATAAAGTTGTTCAAAAAGATATCAAAAAACGAAATGTATATCTTGGATCCTAAACTTAATACAATGGTCCAGGCATTCAACTAAGCCTACAGTAAACACCTTTTCATCCTACAAGTCAATAGCCTCAAAGTGTAACCAGCGAAGATAACCCTATTGAAACTCTATAAAAGCGTCCAATACAAAAATCAAATTGAATCTTAAGACATAGTGAAGGATACGTACCGGAAGTCTGACAAGAGAGGAAAGGAACCGGGCCTTGAGAATTGGACGGCGGAGATACGGTGTCAGGAAGATGAGATTGAGAAGGGGGGGCTTGGATCCGACCCGTAATGAAGGCTAAACGGTCGCCACTTCTATCAAGGATCCTTTTCCTTCTAGATTCTCTGCTGTTGGTCGCCATCTCCAAATTGTCTTGCAAAATGTTTCTGTTAACCTGACCGTTTAGGTGCTGTGAGTCTTCTCTTTCAGCTCGGATTCATTTTTCTTCTTCTCCTTCTTTTCTCTGTGCTATTTGCGATGCCTGCAATTTTCACCAACTGCGAAGACTTTGCTCACTAAAATGTAAAATCAAGGACCATATACGACGGGTCTTTCTTAAGCAAATTTTATATTTATATAGATTTAAATTTTACATAAATTTTACATAAATATGTGAGTAAAATTTAATAAAATAAAAAAATAGAAAAAAGAAAAAAATAGATAGATTTAACCTTTCGGTAATATTTTTTAATATTTATTTGATTATTAAATAATATACATATTTATTATATTATGAATTATACTGGAAATAATAAAATTTTAGTTTAAAATACTTTATTTCTTAGATATTTAAATAGTAAATTTATAAACTTTAAACTTAATTTCTTTTAAGATTTAAGAATAATATCTTTTAAAATTATTACAAACTTTAGTTAGAGACATTGTTATAATAATTGTATTTTATCATTTAATACAAAATATTTAAAAGAAAAGAGAGGTACCTTAATTTGCCCGTTACTCATTCACAATATCTTATTAAAATGCCTAAGAACAATTGCAGTACCTTTTCCTATTATTTTATTGGTAATTTTAATGAAAATATACATTTCCTATAAAAAAATATAATATCATTTATCATTTATGAAACATTGCACATTACTTACAATAAAAAATATTAATTATTATTTAAGCAAGTTGTAATCTTTTTAATTTGACACATTACACATTAATTATAGCAAAAAATATTAATTACCATTTATTGCAGTAAGATGAGTAGCAATCTTTTTAACCTAAAATAAGTAAAAGTATAACCGACACAAAAAATATTAATTTTATAATAAAATTTAAGAGTTGTGAACATAAAAGCTATTATTTTCTAGTCATACCAAACAGAACGTTTGTAAATTTTATTTTTTCAAAAGAATATATAATTTATTAAAAAGGATATATTAATCAATTCATGGCGTTGTTAGATTACTGAAAACAACTTTAACAATATCGAACTACAATTTTTTTGAGCAAGTAGTTTAGTAAGCTTGAATGTCCAATCTTAACCTTAATACCAATTTATTTCAAAATTGAAACTTATGATATCCCTTTTTACCCTGTACCTCCTCTTTTTTCTTCTATCAATCTATTTTTCAGGTAAAATGAAATCAATGGAAGAACTTTTAGTCCTTTTCTCTTATTGCAGCATAAAAAATAAGTGGTAAGATTATTCTCTATGACCTTAACTTCAATTCATCAATAACTTCATGATATATTAATGACTTCAAGTATCTCCTTCAACACGAAAAAGATCAAATGCTATACTAATTTATTGCCAATTGAAATTCCTTCTAGAGTTATCAGCCTACACCCTCTATATCCATTATAATGTCTTCTAGTAGCTACTTAAGTTTCAATCAAATTAATCTTCAAAACAAATCTTAAAAGACCAACCCATTATAGAACAACTCTCAAACCTTCCAATAATGACAAAGGAGATGAATGCATTAAATAGATGGTGAAATGTGCTTTAGGAGGAAATAAGGTTGCTCTAAAGGTCTCCTTAGTTACTTCCCTAACTTTCATTAAACTGAATCCAAACACCCCAGAAGAAGAAGAGAAGCACCAAATAAAACTTCACCGTAAAAGGAAGACACTACTAAAATCCTGTCATTAGTTGCCTGAAACTCCTTGTTTGTTTACCCATTTGAGCAAAGTGTTTGAAGCTCTTTGGGTTTGGTGTTTTTCTTAGAGCTTTTGTTATATTAGACTTAGTTTTGATTAGTTTTCTCAAGATAGTTTTGTCTTGAAACTTCCTAAAGACCTCTCCCGTCAACTTGTTCTTACATATCAGTTTAGTTTTTCTTTAGACCCATTTATGTTTTCTTTTAATTTTTATTACTTACAAAAAATCCCTAGATGTCCAGTCACTATACCAAAAATATTTGTAATTGCTTGTGCGTAATCAAGTTATAATATAATGATGTTATGATAATATTAATATGCAATCACAAAATAAGGGAGTCCAATCAAACTAGAAAAAAAATAGTATAATGAGAATAAGAAAGAGAGTGTAAATTGATTTATATGGCTCGAAAATAGTGCTTATCTATGTACTTTCTAAAGCGCAATTGAGATTTCATTGTCATATTTTATGCACATTATAAAGTTCAAGGTTATTGAAATCACTCTCTCCTTATAATGATTCTTTTCCATCTTTTTTCTACAATCCTTTTACCTAACTATAGGAGATTCCTCCCGTAAGTTGGTCTCTACTCCAACTAGTCTTGGAGATTCCTCACGTAAGTTGGTCTCTACTCCAACTAGTCTTTATTCTTTGGTTCCTTCACCTCTTGTCCTAGTCTTTTACCATCTTATTCATTATCATACATGTGGTCTTCCTCATGCATGGCTTTCCTTAGTTTTTTTTTTGTCAAGAATCCTCTCAAGTAAATCATGAGCTATTCTAACCTTGCACTCCTCTTAACTACGTTTCTTGTTCCTCCATTCGATTATGGCCTTCCTTCCTTGCTCCTTTCCTTCTTTCCTAGTCCTAAGCTTTTATGGATTTGGCCCCTTCCTTATTGCCTTTTACGTCTTCATAGAAACAAATCTTTGCTCTTCCCTATTTGATTGGTTTTGCTCTCTGCTTTAGAGTTTTTACACTTTTACACTTTTTACTTCTTTTGGAAGGTTTCACTTATTCCTTCCACTTTTAAGCTTAATATCAAAAACCTTGAGCCTAGAAGCTAAAGCTTTCCACCTTTAGGACCTTTGTTTGATGGCATTACTCCCACCAACCCTATTAGAAACTTTTCTTAACCTAACAAAAAAACTTTGAAAGAGTATGAAAACCTACCCTCGTTAAAAAGTCAATATCCCATCTAGAAAACCTAAAGACAAGTCTTTGGGGATAGCTCACAATTTGTCAAACTCCTATATTATCCTCCAGTTGTTTCTACAAAGAGGAAGACAATAATGTTTCCAAACACCAACATTCTCAAAGAAGGTGTGGCAAAAAGGGAGAGGTACCTTATTAGATTCTTCTGGGACACCAGACTAGCTTATCAAGCCATCAATGTTTGGGCTAAGTATCAATTGAGCAATTTGGGCTATAGGAAGTGCTCTTGAGTGAAGAAAGTTCCTCTTCATATTTTCGTCTTCACACTTAGCTTAAAAGGTCTTTAAAAATGGATCTTAGAATTTCATCACAAATCTAATTCTATTGCAGCGATGGAAAACTTGAGTGAAGCTAATGGATCTAAGGAAAAAGTGGATTCCAATATAGAAGAATATAAATAACATGCCTATCAAATACTAGATGAAAAATGGCTAATCCATCTTGCAAGCTTTGTGAGTAGGCCCTTATGCCTTGATGAAGCTACAACTTTGATGAAAAGAGTCAGCTATGCTAGAGTTTGCCTATTAATATACTATAATGTGCAATTCCCATACACCATTCCACTAATGAGGGGCTTGATGAGGCCAATAACCTATTTCAAGATAGCATATTAGTAACCGACAACTATAGACCAAAACTAGCAAATCACAATTAGATTTGGAAGCCAATTGGAAAACAATTTTAAACTAGGAGTTGCAATGAGTTAATCTAACTAGATGGAGAAAACAATGGGACTGCATATAATGATACACAAGAAGAACCCAACAAGCAAAACAATAATTCATAAGAAGGAGAAGCAAAAGGGGTCAGTAGTGAGATAATAAGGAGTAAAGTACCTTAGTTGGTAGATATATTGTTTTCGATAGACCCATTTAAAAGTACACACACACACACACAGAGAGAGAGAGAGAGATAGTAAGGTTAAAAAAACACATTATTACAAGAAAATGTTTAGGCTACATAAGGGAATGCTTAGATTAAATGACTAAAGAGGAAGAACTGCACATAAAATGATAAGACTAAATACAAGATATAAGATCGGAGGAAAAAGTTTAAAAGAGCTATAACAAAACTCTTTGTGTGAGACCCTCTACGCATATCCTACTACGCCAAAGTTTTCTATTGAGGTTCATGTCCTCGATAAATTCCAATTGAGCCATATGATTCTTATTTACCTCCCCCTAGTTCTTTTTAAGCCTTCCTTTTTTCCTCTTTTAGTCCCTAAGTACAATCCTCTCTCATCTTCTTACTGGAGCATCAAGATGTCTCCTCTTAACATATCTGAATTATTTAAGTCTTGTATCTCTTAATTTTTTATTAATAGTAATCTTCTTTAACTTATCTAATACCATTACATTCCTGACCTTATCTCTTTTAGTCAGGTTACACATCTAACAGAACATCTTTATCACTACCACTATTAACTTATAATGATGCAAATGTTTAACCTGTTAACCTTTTACCCCATAGAGCATTGTCAATCTAATCGCTACATGATAGAATTTACCTTTACGCTTGTGTGGTTTGTTCTTTCCATATAAAACTTTTGATGCACTTCTCTATTTAAGCTACCCTAATTTGATACAGTGAACAATGTCCTCATTAATCTCTCTATTGCTTTGGATAACCTATCTTAGTTACTCAAAACAATCTTTTTGTGCTATAACTTCTGATCTAGTCTTTAACTTCACATTTGAAGCCACCCTATAGCTCGAAAAGTTGCATTCTAAGTACTCAGTCTTAGTAATGCTCAATTAAAAACCTTCAACTCTTATCCCTCCAAAGTTTTAGCTTGATATTGACACCCTCTTTTGTATTATCCACTATCTTGGAATACTAGAGGGCTATATAGCCTTGGAAAGCAAAATATGATTTTTGAAAACAATAGAGGGAAAAAACCATTTCTTATTAGTCTAATGGAAATAAGAATAAAAGAAAATAATTGCAAGAAATTGAGCTGCTTCATAAAGAATTGGCTAGTCATATCTGACCACTCTTGCCATTATAATGGTTGAAGTATATTTATTCATGATATAAAGGAAGAGGAGATCCATCTTGTCCACATTAAAGAGAAGCTGATATATATACAAGCTACAACGAAGAATCATAAAGTGCATTTTAATGTTGCTTCTGTATATGCCTTCTAACTTAACTTTTAGAGATCATCTCTATGAAGCAGAATCAACGAGATAGGGGAGACCATAAATAATCCTTGGTTAATCACTGGAGACTTCAATTGTTTGATTAACTAAATGGAAGCTGAAGGAAATGTCAAATTGAGGTACTATATGGAGGAGTTATTGGAATGTTGTAGGGATATACAAGTTATGGACCTAAGAATGGAGGGATTATTTTACACATGGAACAAAAATCATGTATGGAGGTATTTCATGAGGAAAATCTAGATAGGGGATGTTATTGGAGAAATTCCTTGAGATTAAGGCAGTCTTCAACAATCATCTATTATCTAACCATACCCCTATGCTAGAGCTAAATTTGAAGAAGCATTGATTAGGGCTATTCAAACCCTTATAAGAAGGAGCAAGTAGTTTACATATGCTAGAAAGCTACAATAAATAAAAATGAACTAAAAAGATGAACTGCAATAAAATTACATATTCACAATTGGCAACAAAGAAAGAAAAAAACATCTTAGAATAGATTTAAGGAGCTCTATATGATAACCCTCAATGTAAGGAACTATAAGAAAAGGAAAAATAGGCTTGCAGCATTATAACAACTTAGTAGAAATTAAATTTTCCCTCCTTAAACAAAGATCCAGGGTATTATGGTTGAAACATAGGGATATAAACACATAATTCTTTAATAGATCCATAAATAAAAAGAGAAATAAAAAAAAATCACATCTAAAATAAAAAACAATATATAGGGATTTACTTAGCTCTAAGGAAGAAATATAACAGGAAGTGCTTAAGTTTTTTGCCAATGCCCTAGGCTTAAACACTAATACTACTTCAACTGTCAATAGTATCATCCATTATGGAAGATCAAGTGCTTATGCACATGATAGAATCTCTAGTTAAACCTTTTAAGGCACTAAAGGTGGCAGAATCCTATTCTCCCTAAACCCAACAAAGCATGGGCCTTGATGGCTTCAATGTGATTTTTTCCAAAAAACTTGAACTCATATATAGACAATGGTGGTGGTAGCCATGTTTGAATTCTTCAAGGAAGGAAAGATGTTAAAAGAGATTAACAAAACTTACATAACACTCATTACAAAGGTACAATCTCCAAACTCCCTAAACTAATATCACCCAATTTCATGTTTTAACATAATATACAAAGTGATAGACAAAATACTAGTTAATAGACTGAAACTAGTGTGTGATTCAACCAATTGATCCATCCCAATGAGCTTACATCTAAGGAAGATAAATAGGTGATAATATATTGTTGGTAAAAGAGATTCTTAATAATTAGGGAAGGAAAAGATCTCATAGGAATTATAAAGATCTCATAGGAATTATATTAAGGTTGATTTATAAAAGGCTTAGTACTCCTTATATTGTAGTTTTTTTCATTAACATTTTGTATGCCTTAAACTTCCTTAGTCTGTTCATCCAATGGATCACACAATGCATCATAACCATATCATATGGAATCCTTATCAATGGAGAACTAAAAAGGTTTATTAGAAAAGCTAATGGCCTTAGACATGAAGACCTTTTTATCCTTATTTATTTAACCTAGCTATGAAGGTGTTGGTGAGATTAATAAAGGGCATGATCAATAGAGATCACCACTTCAAATTTCACTCCAAATATAAAGTTTTAAGAATTTTAAGTCTATCATTTGCTAATGACTTAATTCTATTCTCAAAAGTTGATCATAACTCAACAAGCTTGTTACTAACCTGTTATATTGCTTATCTGGACTAGTTATAAATAAACAACAAACCCCATTGATCATTTTATCCAGTGCAAAAAAAAATTCATATTTACTAACTTAAATCTCAAGCATTAAACCATCTAAGTGTCCAATCACCTATCTAAGAGTGCTTATTATTATAAGAAGGAACTCCTAAAATGATCTTAAGCCACTATTGGAGAAGATAAAGCAAAAAATTTCTAGCTGAAGCTCATAAATTTTTTCTACTGTAAGCATACTATAACTCATAAAATCTATTCTTAACAATCTATATATGTATTGGAGCTTACACATATGGCTTCCAAAAAACATTAGCTATGTTGAGGAGGTTTTTATGGAAAAGAAATGCAGGGGCAAATTCATTGCAAAAATAAATTTGAGTGAAGGGGGCTTAGAATCCTCCCTGTCAAGACTATGAATCAAACTATAATGATAAAAGAGAGTGTGGAGGCTTCTAAATGACATGAAATCTCTATGGGTGAGTTAGATTCATGCTAAATACAAAAAGCTAACAATTATTAGTAATGAATCCAAATTCTAAGTTTTCTTAGATCATAACTCTATTATTCATGCTCAAGTAGAAGTTTGGTGATGAATTTATACACTAGGTTGAGAATGGAACAAAAATACTTTTATGGCATGATAATTAATGCAGGTTGGGACCATTGAAGGATGTTTAGGACCTCTAATCTATAACATATGTGATTCTTGGGAAAGTGTATAATGCTATTAACTGTCATAGGAATAAGCTGTCAAACTTTAATTATGGTCAATCCATACTAATTCAACTAATTCCAAACATGAAGGATGAGATTACATGAAGAACAATAAGGGTGTGTTCACAACCTATCTTGTAACCAATTATCAAAAGAAACAACCATCAAGGTCCCATATCATAAGTTACTATGGTTTAACCAGACATGTTCAAGAGTTCATTAGAAATACGGTTGAAAATGAAAGAAAGGTTGAGCATTCTATCTCAATTAAAGAAATAGTTAGAAGCTTTAGAGGTGTGTGTGTGTGTGTGTTATGTAATCAAATGAAGAAACAATAGAGAATTTATTCTTCACCTCTTGCTACTCATCACAAATATGGTCATTTATCAAGTGATAATGTAATCCCCAAATTCCTTATCTAACATGGACTAACATAATTCACTAATGCTATAGGAACTAATGCAAAAGGAAATGGAATGGACAATCATCAAGATGGCCTTATTAGTACGCTTTACAACAACTAGCTGGAAAGGAAGAAATGGATATTCATGTTGGAAGAATATTTTCAGTTTTATTACTTTATTTGTTTCCTTATTTACTCAATAGTTTATTCCCTAAGAATAGCACTTCCTTTTTTGTTCCCTATTTTTATGGGATCTTATTTACTTCTTTTTAGGCAATAATCAAATCATTGAATAGCATAACAATTTCTTATCTTACCTATAAGTATTTTTGTCATTTATGAGAAGTAATATACAGAAAATATCCTCAAATTTGTTATGGTATGGTATCAGAGCTGTGAACATAGAAGAGGATGGTTTCATTTGGGATGATAGGAGTGTGAAATGTCTAATTAGGGGAAAATTTTGCCACTAGCTCGATAAGCAACACTCCACAAGGATAGATCCTAGAAACACCGAACACCATTATTGGCAGAGGAAACTCGTCCCCTTCCCAGAACAACATTGACATGCAGTTGTCGATGGTAACCAACCATCGGCTAAGTGGGAATAACTATTTACAGTGGTCCCACAGTATGCTTATGTTCGAAAAAGGGAGAGGGAAGGAGAAATATCTCATAGCTTAGCCACCAGCTGTGTTTGACTTAAAATATGAGGTGTGGATGACCGAAAACAACCAAGTAATGAGTTGGTTGGTTAATTCCATAACACTCGAAGTTGGTGAGTAGTTTGTCCTTGCAACCTCTACAAAAGATATAGGAGAATGCCAAAATGACATATGCCACTATAGAAAATACTGCTACTTTGTTTTATATCAAAGGAATTCTGAGGGAAACTAAACAAGGTGAGAAATTAGTCACTAGTTATTACACCACGCTAGTAGAATTGTCGCAACAACTAGACCTCTATGACCCACACGAATGGGATTGCAGTGAAGATATGGCGTGCTATAAGAAAATTGTGGAAAGAGAACAAGTGTATGAATTTTTCTATTAGGACTAAACTCTATTTATGAGGAGGTTCGTGAAAGAATCATGGCAATTCAACCACTACCAACCTTTATGAAGGCAGTTAATTTGGTGAAATGTGAAGAGAGTAGAAAGTTGCTAATGCAAGGCACTCCAACCAATAAAAATCCCTCTGAATCTTCTGTTATGGCTGTAAAACGAATAAATGGGCCAGAATTTAAGATAAAACAAGGTAAGCCTTGGTGTGACTATTGTAAAAAAGGTGGACATACTAAGGACATATGCTCGAAGATTTATGGGAAACCTCTAAATAAAAAAACAGATCAAAGGCTGAGAACAAATGCTACATAGCTACTGGTGGTGACAAGACCGACAGAAATAAAATACCAGTAAGCAAAGAAGAAGTTGAATTGCTAAAAAAAATTCTTAGTAAGTATGATATAAAGGCTTAAAAGGTTGTATCCACAAGTAACAAGGTCCAAACAGGTAATACTGGTACTGTTTCAGGGGTTCAAACCCCAAATTGTGGTCTTTGGATTGTTGATTAAGGGGCTAATGATCATATGACTTGTGATAAGTCATTGCTTGTTGATGTACAGCCTTGTCCTATTCATAGGACTATCAAGGTAGCTAATGGATAGGTTCTAAAAGTTCAAGGGATTGGGACTATTTTAATTACTGATAAATTGATCTTAAGTGGTGTCTTTTATGTGCCTGGCTTGGATTGTAATCTGTTATCTGTGAAAAGGATTACTAAAGAACATAATTGAACAGCTAATTTTGGTGCTGATGGTTGTGTTTTCAGGGTTTGGAGTCGAGGAAGAGGATTGGTAGTGCTAGGGAATTTGATGGATTATATTACATCAGCAACTCAAGAAGGAATGAAGCTGATGTTATTTTATCTTCTAATGAAGAAATTACACTTTGGCACTATAGGTTAGGCCACCCTAGTTTATCTTACATGAAGCATTTATATCATACTTTTTTCAAAAAAAAGGAAATTTCTTTTCAGTGTGAATTCTGTCAACTCTCTAAATACACTAGAAATTTTTATACACCCTGAGCCTATAAACTCATTAAGACTTTTCCATCATTCATAGTGATGTTTAGGGGCCATCAAGGGTAAAAACCAAAAACAATGTTAATTGGTTTGTAACCTTTATTGACGATCATATAAGATTGACTTGGGTATATCTTTTGAAAGAAAAAGCAGAAGTTTTTATGGTATTTAAGGAATTTTATTCCTTTATACTAAACCAATTTCACACAAAAATCTAAAATTTACGAAGTGATAATGATAAAGAACATCTAAGTCAATCATTTGGTCAATTTTTTACCAGCAATGTTATTATATGTTGGCCTTCAAAATTTTTTGTTTAGTTAAGCATTATTTAAATAAATTATGAGGTTATGATAGAATTATTATTGGAGTTTAATTATTTATTTCAGTGTTAGTAGGATTTTATTTCACTGGCTAGTTAGATGAAAGTAGTAAGAATGTATAAAGGGCAATTGTGGCATGTCACTTAAGTTTAGAAACCATGAAGCATAAAAGGAAGGGTAAGGTTGACATTTCACACTCGTTAAGGGTATAATTGGAAGAGGAAAATGTTATCTTGTTTTTTAGATGAAGAAAAATATGAATGAAGGGAGAGAATGAAGAGAAAAACGTGAAAAAGAAAGAAACGAGAGAGGATTCCGTTCATGAGAGAAAAGAAAGAAGAAAAAGATTACGTTTCATCTTTTCTTAGTTTTCAAGAGTGATTTTGAGGTTACTCAAGAAGAGAAAAAGAAAGAGGAAGAAAAGAGCTTTCATTTGAGCTAAACATCTGTTAGTTTGGTAAAGATTCAAGGTAAGCCCATTTTTAATCCTTTGAAATTTGGAAAGAATTTTGATTCATGAAGCATAGGAAATACATGGGTTTAATATTTTAAAATCAATTTTTAGTAAATATGCTATTTGGATTCCCAAATTGTATTCCCATTGAATCAGATTTTTGTGCCAATGTTAAAGGAAATCAAAAGAGGCAAGAGGCGCAAGAGGAGGGGCATTTTTAAGTAAGGAATCCAAGTGGGTTACATGGTTATAGTTTAAGTTAATGAGCCATGAGTATTTTCCTAATCAATAGATTTAAACGATTTCAATCGCTTTATAAATGTTGCATTTATTGCTTCTTAAATGATTTAAGTATTTTGTACATGTTTGGTAAATGAATCTTGATGATGATTCTTGAAATGATGATGGAAATTGTATTTGAAATATGTTATGCTTATGGAAATCATGTTTCCAAAATGTGCCTTTTGTGTAATATGTTTACAAGTCATGAAATTCATATTTGTGTGTTGGGGTCTCCATCATATTATGTCACGTGCATGTTGACCATGTTAAAGGCTTCTCTCGCTTGCCCGCTAGTAGCATGGAGCTCCATTCCAGGCTCCCTCATATTTATTGGAGCTTCGCAAAAACTCCCTTATGCATATGGTTTAGTTGCAAGGCTTCTCCATCATGTTTATATGGACCCAAACCATTATGTTTGCTTATACTGTGTATGATTTGTCTGAAAAGTTTGAGAAATACATGTCTTATGTTGTTTATGATTTGTTTGACAAGCTTGAGAATTTGAGAAATACATGTTTTATGGTTTTAATGCATTTTACTACGACATGAATATTTTCAATGGTTTTGCCTGTTTCTCTGCTATAAACTTGTTACCCACAAGCTTTTAACTCACCCTTTCCTCCCCATCTCTAGGTGACGAGCAAGAGATTGAGTGATCAAGAGTCAAGGCACCACTCTAAGTTTACATTTTTTTGTATTTAATTTAGAATATGAAAACTCAAGGCTTTAGTCGCATTTCAAGTTTTACTCACTCATGTATGTTTTGTATTTTGTATTATGAGTCCAATGATGTATTTGTGTCTTGAAATGCCCATTAAAGCTTTGTAAAACTCCACCCTTTTGAAGTTAATAAAATATATTTATGTTTTGCTTATAATTTTCAAAGCTTTCGCATTGAATTTTCAAGCATTCATAGAAGTAAAATCTGTGTTCTTTCTTCATGGAAAAATTGTATTAATTTAGGCTGAGTTAGATAAAGTTGTCTTCTTGGAAGTTGTAGTTTATCCTCTTATCTTTCCAATGATATAAAGTTTGTAATTTTTGGACATCGAAGTTGAGAGATATGCTTTTTACAAGTTAGTAACGCTGTACAGGGTGCATGCTGGACACTTTATAACCCTTTTCTAACTTGATGCAACAAAAAAAAGAGTACTATGGTGTCTTAAAATGGGAAAATTTAGTGTGATAAGTTAGAGATGAAATGAAGGTGATAAAGGGAGTTGAACATGTGTAGAAATTTATGATGAATGTGTATAAGTAGGAATGTTTTTTTTTGATTGATGATTAAACATAAATTATGATTCGGTTGTAAATGGTATGAATTGGAATACATGTGAGAATGAAGAGGAATTGAAGTAGGAATGATAATATATGCATAAGATGTGTTAGATATAACTTGTAGGAATTGGAAATCTGAAAAAATGGCCAGTAGATGTCTGTTAGGCACACTTCAGGTCCGCTAGGTGGATATTCTCTGGAATTCTAGTATTCTAGCCCGTTCATGTCCATTTGGAGGGACACAAGTCCACAGGGCAGACATTATCTAGACACCTAGATAAATGCATGATTTTGACCTTTAGACAGCAAAATCTCTCTTCAAGGTCTTCACGGAAGTTGTAGAACTCGAAGTCCTCTTCAAAAATGTACTTAAATGACTTTAATCTCATGTCCACAACGAAAGTTATGCCTTATGTCCAAAAATCATATATATAAATTGTGGACTTATCAATGCTTTCCTATGATACATTTAGGCTTGAATGGAGCTTGAAATGTACTTAGCTTGATGTGAAAATAAGAGATAAATTTGGGTAATATGTTTAGGGTGACGGTTGAGAATATAAACATAAGAATGGATTGTCATATATTATGTGTTCAGATATGGAATCTTGGGATGTTATGAGAATGAAGTTGAACCTATGATGGCTAATGAGATTCCATTAAGATGAATGATGAGTATTAAGTAAAGATGAATGATAAATGGGATATTTTGTGATCTTAAGAAGCTAAAATAGCCTTAGTGAATGATTGAATGATGTGTACTGGGTAAGAATGAATGAGAACTTGAATATTATGTGAACATATAGTGCTAGAAAAAACCAAGTTCTTTAAGTTATGAACCTAGAGTAAGCTTAACACATATAAATGATGTTGTTAAAAATCAAATGATGTGATTAAGGGTAAATTCCCGGAATAGTCAACATAAGCATGCATTATACATTACACAAATACATATATGTATAACTGAATGTTTACGTGATTATGCAATTAGTAATGTGTGTACAATGTATATTGCATGAAGTTGATACACAGGATTGAATGTCAGCACCCAGACATTTCTGAAACATGGAAGCTAATGCTAATCTGGAACATATTGTGAGTAACCTAGACGGTCTCCCGTGTTTAATTCTTTGTTTTAATTTTTTCTTTGAATTGTTAAGTGACATGGATGCTTTGATTCTGAACCTTAAATGTTCGAGGCATTTGATGCATGAAAAATATATTAGAAGTACTCATTGAATGTGAATTTGACTGAATAAGTGATTCTTAACTTAAATGTTGAATGCTAGACCCAGGGTTTGATGATAAATGTGAATGGGAATGTGAACATGAATATGAAAATTTGATTGAGCACAATTAATCGACTAAATGCATGTGGTACATTTCATTACATAAATGCATGATAACATAAAGGTTTTGTGACTGGGGTAGCCATCGAAAAAGAGTTTAAAACTCAGAAAGTGAAAAAAGAGCTTAAAGCTCAAGATGTGGTAAAGTCTCTATCTCACTATGTAAAATGAGCCTTGTATCTCCAACAGATAAGGGACAGTTATTAATGATCCTGGTATCCACAATGGATACGGGATGGTTATAGGTACTCGATCACAATAATAACAATTGAAAGTGAGTCTCATGAGCATTGCATATATAATTGATATGTATGTTTAAATGTTTGAAATGAATTGTTTGAATTGTTCAAATGTGAAAAGTGAAACAAATGAATAAAATATCAATTAATGCTATATAATGAATTATTGAAGTGACGTGAATTGTGTGATTACATGAACTGTATGTGTTATATGTTATAAGTGAGCCATCGATAATGGGTAAGTCACTGAGTTACCAAAACTCAACAAAATTGCACCAGTTTTTAGGCTTAGAAGAGATACCCAGTTAGACAAACTGAAAATATAGCCGATAAAGTCGAATAAGAGATAAAGGTCAGGAATAGTTAGCATCTGCATATGTTTTCTATTATTTTCGTATTAAAGTATGTATTCCGCAAATATTATACCATGTGTATATGAATAATTCTGATGCGTAATGAATTTATGACTGAAAGTGTTTCGAATTTGTAAAAGGCCCAAATGATTACTAGAATTCTGCAATATGTATATAGTTTGTCACAATTATGATTGAAATTGTTATGAATAAAATGGGCCATTAATGATTATTGATTTTCAGAAAAATGTATGTGATGTTTGAGAAAAATTTACAATGAGTTATATTAACTACTCTAGCGTGATGCTTTCACAGGGTATATGTCCAAATGTCCTTGGGATGTACAGATACGTGCTTGGTGGAAGTGGTGTGCTACAATCCATTCCTTAAGTTGTGAAATGAGTTAACAACCTACACTTTTCAAACACTTAATGTAACACCCCAACTCCCGCTGGACCCGAACCCGATATCGACAGTGATACCCGGATCCGTGCCCCACGAAGATGGCATGTCACATCACTTAACACTTA